>OX463845.1:5715914-6315914 GCA_949825065.1 Odontocerum albicorne
TATTAATATTTTTTAAAAGTCACAGATGTCTCCCCATATATACCTATACAAACAACATTTTATATTTTACTCACCATCATCTCACATCCATTATTTTTCACTCACACCCATTTAATATATATAACCGTGTGTGACATCGCGCATCCACAAATATATGTATATTCGTAATGTAATATTATTTATATATCATCACATTTATATAAGTATTTAACGTTCTTATTATTTCTCATAATCATTCATCAAAAATCCAAAAAAACTATCCTTCCCCGTTTTCTAAAAAAAGAACCAAAATATCCAACATAATATCATATCAGTCAGAACTTATCCGATGAAGGAGTAAGGCGTCCTACCATTGGACCGAGGACTCCGAACGAGATATTCATCACTTGGAAAAAATATATCAAACAAATAAATCATATGTTTTTGGTGACGCATACGCCCGATACATTATGTAATAATGAACTATAGTCGCAATTACGTTGATCCACACTTGGTGCTTATACGTCAAATTGCTACTATCGATGGCTCAAATCACGATTATTGATTAAACTATTTTACATACATATCGTCACGCCTTGTCCTTTGCGGAATACGCAGAGAAAATAGATCTCCAATATTTTATATTCAAGCATGCAAATTTTGGCTTCTCACACTCATGCATCTCGTCATGCGCAATCTTTTACTCTTCATACTTCACTATAATTTCTTTCAAAATTTGATCTGTTTGATCCAGACACGTTATCCTCGGTCTACCTCTCACACGCACACCTTACACTTTTGATTGAATAATCTGAATTAGAATTAATGATGAAAGATTTACGAAAATGCGAGTATTATAGAATGTACAAAAAATTGGGGGGAGACTTAGAAACACGTGGCAAAACAAAATTAATCAAATTCTGAAAGATAAATAGTTTAAAAATCTTTATATTATATTATACTTTCGTTGTATACAGTACAACGTGGCGGGCGTATTGACACGTGAAAATCTTTTCCAACCAATCAAAAAATATGTTAGAGACTAAGTAAAAACCAGACTGGAATCTTGGTTGCAGTGGAATTGGAACCCGCAACCTCCGGGCTGGAAAACGGGCGTCTTACAAACTAGACCACGGAGGTCGTCTTTACACTAGAAGAATATGTATGACGAGGTGTAATGGATGTAGCTGTAACGAAATATATGTGCTAGGATAGAATCAAGTAGAGACCTGTTTTTTATGTCTACACCAATAGGGGCATAGCCTTATAATGATAATAATTACCTCCGTACCCTAAAACGTACCCTATATAATAATAAAATAAAATAAAGTACCTAGTATATACCCTTTATAATTATAATAAAAATAAAATGCCTAGTCCGTACTCTGTATAATAGTAAAATTACCCTATATATAATAATAAATTAAAATAATATGACTACCTGCGAGCTCTATATAATAGTAAAAGTGACATATATAATAATAAAAAAATTGAAGTACCTAGTATATACCTTTTTATAATATAAAAGTACCCTATGTAATAATAAATCAAAATATAGGACCGAGTACGAACCCCATATAAAAGTAAAAGTAATCCTATATAATAATAAAATATAGTACCTAACATAGTAATGTATCCTATATAATAATAAATTAAAATATAGGACCTAGTACGAACCCTATATAAAAATAAAAGTAGCCTATATAATAATAAAATAAAGTACCTAGTGCGTACCCTATATAATAATAAAATAAAGTACCTAGTACGTACCCTATATAATAATAAAATAAAGTACCTAGTACGTACCCTATTTAATAATAAAATAAAGTACCTAGTACCCTATATTTGATTTTTTTCAGTTTTTTTATTTCATTCGCCGTAAAACACAAATATTATTATGAATAAAAAATACACAATTCGTCTCAAGGAAAAATATTTCATATTTTTTAGTAAGTTTGTGTAGAAAATAGCGAAAAGGTATTTTGATAACCTTCACCCTGCTTTGAAAAGAAACCAGACACACGTGATTTAATGTAATTTGCAAATATGAAAAATTTATTCTTGATTAGCACGAACCCACGACAAGTTTTTTTTTGTTGATCGCCATTTTGATAATAATTCTTATTAATGTTGGCGTATTTTTTTTTCTCGTTTAAAAACGTATTTTCGACACGGTCGTCACTCTTTTTTTTTTTTAAATTTGAGTATATGGTATACTTATAGAACTCACTAAAAACCATCTGTAATTCAATGTAAAACAAATAAAAATTAATGTTAACTCAATCCAATCGTGTGGTCGTTCGTTAATATGGCAATATAGTAATTAAATGTTCTTGTTCATTTGATAAGCTTTTGGCAATTTTATACGCCATCGTGAAGTGAGATTTTTTTCTTACTTAAATTGCTTTATCTAAGTAAATATTAGGAATATACTCGTATATATAATATTTTAGTAATTTAGTTTAGTGTGGTAATTCTGTTAATATTCTCCTTTGTGGAGAGCTATAGTATATCACACTCCTTACAAATGTACCGGGTATCACTTCTCTTCTTGTGCTTAGCCTTATAAGTCTCACCTTATAAGCCTTATAAGTCTCACAGGGGTTTCTTTTTTTCAATTGATGGAATACATATCAACACATGTTTAGACACGTTCTTTATCTACTTGTTTGGAGTATCCTGCAAATTTCACGCTGTTTCCAAATTTAAAAATAAGATTCCAATCTCGTTTTCACTTAAGGCCACTTTTAATTTTTTCTGATTTGTTGAAAAATGGGCAATGAACCCGTCAGGTTGTATTGTATACAACGAAAGTGTAATACGTATCGTTGAAATATCCTGAATATACTGAATGGACTGTGTCAAGTAAGGATAATATTTTTATCGAATAATATTTTTTGCACCTCCACGATACGCCTTTGGGATGTTCTTTATTTTAATGTTGATTTACTAAATACAGTCAAGTTTATTACAACTTTGATGACCTCCGTCGTCTAGTTGGTAAGATGCATGTATCCCAACACGGAGGTTGCGGGTTCGATTCCCGTTGAAACCCAGATTTTTTTAAAAAGGAATCAAGTCTGGTTTTCACTCAAAGCCTCTTCAACATACTTCTGGTAGGTCGGCGGAGATTATCACATGGTAAAAATCCCACCAAATTGTAATGTATACAATGATAGTGTTATATAATACAACATTAGTGAACCCTTTCTTCACAGCTTAATTTTTTATTTATCCATAAATAACTTTTATACGATTTAGACACCATAAATTTATACTTTTTATCTTTTCATGTCAGTTTATAATTATTAGTATTTTTCGGTGAAAACAAAAATAAACTCCAACTTTGCTATTTCTAGCCAGAGGAAAAAAATGGCGTCGAAAATAGTCCGGTGAGACGGTATATATATTGTCATCCGTGGAGCCAATTTTAGGTTACAAAGCTTAACTCAATCGGCATTGGATTGAAAAATTTATTGGAAATATCTAAATATGGTCAGTGGCTTAGCAATTGGCTTTTATACCCGGGGACAAGGTAAAAATTCTAAGTCTTCTTGCACAAAGTGTAAATAAAGTATTGTTTCAAAATGGTAGCAAATCACCTTTACAGCATGAATATTATGGTAGATCCCGGCTGCGAGTGTGGTCTGGATAATGAAACTATATCACACGTTTTTCGGCTGTTCTTTATGTGACATTTAATTTACTAAACGCCATATTTTTCGACATCAATGAATGTCGCTTTTCTTCTTTCTTCGAAGAAATTTTCCACTTATAGATCGATTGTAAATTTTTTTAAGTCGAATCGGATGAAGCTTTAAATTTTCTGGAATTGTCTTTTTAATTATTTTTTTAATTATATTGACTCATATCATTGCGTTAGATACTTTGATATGTTGATAGTGTTCCTCCTGCGCCCCTCGTTACGCCTCTGGTGCAAAAAAAACTTGCCTCAGTCCCTCGAAATTTAAATTAGGATAATCAATATTATTCCATGATGGATTATTTAAAAAGTATTTTCAAAATCATTAATTTACTCGATTGCTGCGATGGAAAAACATCGATTTTCATAGTTTGACATCCCAGACTGAATATGAACATTTCACAAACCCTATAATATACCCAAATTGGAGATGCAAACAGACAATATTGTCTTTGGTCTCATTAGTCGAGTATATTAAAACTAGTGGAATAGACAAAGAACTCGCATTTCATCGTCGCACTTTTTTGACAATAGTGTCACACGTGCAGATACAACACTTGCACACATCTAATAATGCATGCAAATATTGTTACCAGGCAGACTTTACATTCATACTAGGAAATATTTAATATTTTTTCGGGTACCATCGGCAATCGAATTTGAAATCCCCTGTTAAAAGTCAATCGCCTTTCTTACTAAGTCACGTAGGTCTTTCGGAATTATTTTAAATAATCCTTACCTCCAAAAGTTAAGCCTTCTTCTTGTAAATGTGGCAAAGGCACTAACTTATTTTCAACCAGAATTGTACCACCTTGCTGCACTGAGTGTTCTACGAATCAAGTCTTCTTTGCTAAAAGACATACTATGCGTATCCAGAAAGTAAGTGTACTGAGGCTCTCACGACCAGATGGATTTTATTTTCGACATGTTGGCTACACTTCCGTGTAGCTTGACTCTTCCCCTCCGCAACGAGACCGGTTCGAGGTCAGTACGTTGAGAAGTGTCGACGCGACAACACGTTTCGTGAAAAATGTCAATGCAATATCCCGCCAAGTGCGAAATACGCGGCGTCATCCGTTATCTCGTTTGGAAGGGAAAACCTCCGGTTAAGATTTATAATGAGGTGAAAACTGCACATGGTGATAAAGCTATGAATCGTACGAGTGTGTACAAGTGGTGTCGCGAGTTTAAAAACGGTCACGTCACACCTCTTCACCCTCCGCCAAAAAGTTCAAAACCTCAAACAAAATGATTTGAACCCAAAACACGGATGCCATGATTTTGAACCTCGTTCAAAATCATGGCATCCGTGTTTTGGGACTGTCAAGGCATAATTTTAATTGAATATATGCCTCAAGGGGAGACCATCAACTCTGCAAGATACTGTGAGACCCTAAAAAAATTGCGGAGGGCGATTCAGAACAAGAGGAGAGGCATGCTGACAAAGGGAGTCTGCCTGCTGCACGACAATGCCAGACCACACACGGCCAACGCCACGAAGGAACTTATCGCCTCGTTTAAATGGGATGTCCTGAACCATCCCGCGCATTCCCCTGACCTAGCATCTTCAGATTACTATCTCTTTACCTCCCTGAAGCTGCACATGGGTGGAAAAAGGTTTTCAACTGACGAGGAGGTAAAGGAGGAGGTGGAGAAGTGGACGGAGGGGTTGGCGGGAAACTACTTCGAGGAAGGCATCAAAAAGTTGATACCCCGCTTCACCACCTGCATTGAGAGGAATGGCGACTATGTCGAAAAATAGCTTACATATGTACTACGGTAACCACGTAATTTTTTTGTTTAAATAAAAAAAATTGTAACCTACAAAAATTCAGTACACTTACTTTCTGGATATGCCTCGTAGGCTCCAAATAAAATTCACAAATAAAGTCTTTATTTGTGAATTGGATTTCACTAGACCGTCCCTGCCACGTGAAAAGTATTTGATAAAATACAACCGCTTCGTGGGTAGATAAAGAAATGTTTTCCCTGTCAGAATGCAGCCTTGGGGATATCCGTGCCAGGAGGAACGAAACGCCATCACTTGGAAAGGTTTACGACTTGAGGAGGAAATGCATGCGATGTTGGTGACGTCTCTTCGCCCTTTGTAAATTATTAATGAAAATTATCGACGGATGCCAGCGATTATCCCAAATTGATAAGGTATATTATTTACGGATCAATCCAATGGTTGGGTAGAACCTTCATGGATGGATGCGCAATAGTTATAACATTGTCACTCACAACCATGCCAGATTAGCAATGACAATATCATGAATTCATTGGTTATCGAAATATGACATCATTTTGGACGAACCTATATACTCGTATATCGTTGTGCAAAGCACAAACTACATGTATACTCGTATGATCTGAGTTCGAGCGTTTTTTTTAGTAACGAGTAAAAGGTTTGGAAGGTTTACTGCAGATTAAAATAAAATTTATAAAAATATGTATTGATGTTTACATATTATTAGTTCGGAAATTCTAGGATGAGTCCTGTGACAGCTCACAAATTTGCCCAAATACAACCTTGTAACGATGTTCAGTAATTTTAATTATTTTATCAACTTTAATATAAGCCTCAGCCATTAGTTTTCTATTAAATAACAAGTAATTTAGGTAAATACGAGTACATTACATAAGGTTGTATTGGGGCTTATTAGTGAGCTGTCACAGGACTCATCCTAGAATTTCCGAACTATAATTACATCAATCCCTTTGACGTGTATTTCTACCTCGATTTCTAGATTTTCTTCAAGTGGAATAATCCTGGTTTGTTTCGAGAATAATGTTTAGATCCAACCTCTTCTTTTAAAATAAACCAGGACCCTTCTGCCTGAAGATAACCTCTACATAGAAGGTAGAAACACGTGTCGCGGGAATTGATAAAATTAGTAGAATGTGTTATAGAATAACATACATACAAGCACCATCACGCAATTTCCCTGTTGAGGTAGGCAGATCGGACAGAGCGCCAGACTTTATTATCTCGGCACACGTACATCCTTAACCTCTTCTACATTCATACACCTTCGCATATAACTTCTACGATTTCTCTGATTTTCTACGTTTTTTTCTTTCAGAATATCATTCACTTGATACAACCATACTTTCCTTGGTCTTCTTTTCACACGCCTTACACTCATATCTGCTTTGCCTTTATAATTTATTCGTTACACATGCCCAAACTATCTCAGCGTGCTCTTCTTCATCCTTAACACACAGCTTTAAGTTCACATTCATCCCTTATCACTTAATTCCGTATTATGTCATACATTGTCACTCCATGTATTATTTTCAATGCACGAATTTCTACAGCATTTATTCGGCTCCTCTCAATCTGGAATAACAAAGTATCTTATCATTAAACATTCTCATATGTAGTTCCACAAAGTGAACGTCGAAACTCTTATAAAATATTTTTCCTATTAAGACGTTAAAAATCTATTTAACTAGTTAAATTTTTAAAATTATGTTGAGATTATACAGGATAGCCCATGGAAGGCTGAAGGATGTACATCGATGTACTGCGCTCACTGCCATCGTCGCCCTGGCCGTGTGCGCAGTAGCTCCATCCTGTTGGAACCATACCTCCTGATTATCTTCGACTGCTGGGTGTAAAAATATTTCAAACATTATCCTATACAGGGCCCCGTTGATTCTTTCTGTCTGACCTTCCTCATTTTTAAAGAAATAGAGGCTGATAACTCTTTCAGCCATAATACCGCGCCAAACAGTGCATTTTTGGGAATGCAATTGATGCTGATGTAATTTCCTGGGATTTTCAGTACCCCAAAATCTATAGTTTTGTTTGTTGATGTGCCCGTTTAAATGAAAATGGGCCTCAACACTCATTATCAAGCTGTTCAAAAAGTTGTTGTTACCTCTTGCTAGGTGTTGAAATCAAATGGCGTGCTGCAGGCGCTGCTAAATATCTTGGGGCAGTAAAACTCTATAACTCGTAAAAAAAAATTAAAAATGAACAAGTTATGACTTTTTCAAACCCTTCAGTTTTTCAGTGGCCACCCTATATAATTTTACCCATTTACATTTAGAAATCAAAAAGCACAATAAATTATAATATAAGTATAATAGATATTTCAATGGAAAAGTAATGTCTTTTGTGGCAATATACTATATACGAGTAGTATATGTTATATGTTAGGTAAAGTCGATCATAGTGATTTCAAAAATAGTTATGTCTCAATTTCAATTATCGAGAAAACATTAAGCCATAATTGTATTCCAGCAAGAATAAGGTTGTAGAATCGAATTCAGGTTGTATTTTTTTCTCATCATCTTTTCCAGGCGAGGCATCGCCACGTGCCAATAAACCCACTGGGTTGTATGATATGCAATGAAAGGGTAATACATTTTCTCGGTTATTCAAAAATGTTTCCTTAAAAACATGGGTACATATTAATGAAAGGAAAATTTATGTAGCGCTGTTTAGAGAGCAATTTAAGAGCACTCTAACTCGGGATACGAACCCACTATTATTGAACGATTAAAAATATTAAAAAAATAAATGTTATATATTTAAGTTGGGTGTAAGGATAGAAAGGTAGTGGCTGCGGCCATAATAATGATTAGATACTTTTCCGCATCTACATAAATTCAGAAAAACATATATGGTAAGAAAACTGCATAAAACTTACCAAGAGAATACGAACTACAAAAGAAACTTTTGTAGTTTTTTCCGATATGTGATAGGGACACATTTCGACTTTATGTGTAGTGTAGTGTATATGTGTTAATATAACATCATGAATTTTGATAAGACCTACCAAAAAGGGGTGTCTTCAAGTGCTTCCTAAAGCTTCACACGCCACCTAAATCTTTAACATTAAGTGGTAGACCATTCCACGTCACAGTACCAGCAAAGGCAAGAACTCTGTCATAATACCTCGCCCTATTGGATTTATTTGGAACAATCAATTTGTTAAATGTAGAAGAAATCGACCTTTATTTCCTCTACATTAGAAAACCTTTTCGCCCTTTTCTTCCAAAATTGAGATGATATAGTTTGCGCTTTGCACGACGATATGGACGTATATATTTATATCAAAACATTACAATCTTAGTGTTTTGATAAATTTACTCGTAACGTAATATAAAGTCGGCCAGTCGTGGTTTATGCGAAATAGATTTTATTAAACCTTGAATTTAAAAGCTACACAATTAACATTTTTCTAGTTATTTTTACAAACACGTGAATGAAACATTATCATCAATTATTCAAAATGTATCGTACGACACTTTCGTTATATTCATTATATCCTAGTGGAATAGTTATCACGTTGCAATTTAATCAAACCACCTAAAGAGATGTTCAAAAGCCTTAATTGCAAAAAAAAAAAACAGATATATATCGTGGTTACCTCGGGAATCGAACCCGAGATCCTCGAGTTTCGGGTTTGATTCATAAGTTTTTGGTGATCTAGTTAGTAACCAACTAAGCTACAGAAATAGTCAGTCATATTTAATATGAACATATGTTATATATGCAAAAAAAGGTTCCAACATATAAACTCCAATTTTTTAGTGTATTTGAAATATTGAATAAAAATACGAGTTATATGGGCAAAAAAATCGTAAATGTTGAAAAAATATTTATCGTAGATAAAGTAAGTCTTAAAAAATAATCCCACATTGATATAAGACGATATTTCAAATAAAAAAAATTGGGTTTGATTTTGTTGCGTATATTCTCGTACATCCATATAAAATATAACTTTTGTTTGTTTGTTTCTCTTGCAAAAAGTTATGATACTGTTGTAGTTTCATCGCTAGTCATGATTGACAAAATTTAGAAGGGCTATTTTTCAGTTCTGTAATGAGGTTGAAGAGAATGTTTGGTCGACCAGGGTTTTAGAGGTGGTTTGGGACCAAACTATAAGGGTTAAAGAAATTGCTCCTGATTACATGCAACGATGTACACCTAACGAAAATTGTCATATTTGTTAGCACTCGTAATATGAATATTATTAGGAGCATAAAAGACAAGCTAACGCACGCAATACCTCGTATATTTTGTGTTTGTGTGTATTTTTTCTTCTATGTTATGCATTTACATATTCTTTGAAATTTCTAATCCAAATTTGTAATTTATATTCCGGTTAGAAGTGTATAGTTTACGTGGAAGAAGTAGACCGAGGAAAACGTGGCTGGACCAAATGTACCAGATTTTGAAATAAGGTAACGTGAGAAATATGAATAATAGAACTTTGTGCATGATTAGTATGAATATTGAGGAGGCAAAAGTTGTGTGTTTTGGATAGAAACGTTTGGAGATATGTTCTTTCTGCCTACCTCGCAAGGAACACGGCGTGATGAATGTATGTATTTATCTATTTCGGTTTTTAATTTCCAAAAACAATTCAAACAGTTTCGCAGATATACTTCAGAGATATCAAGTCGCGGTTTGAAGAAAACTAATCAGGGTGACAGTCTTATGGCAGTCGGCAACTGGTTCCAGAATCTGATAGTATGGATAGTAAGGAACGACATGCAGAAGGAGAAGTTATGAATTGGAATTACCGAAAAACAATCTCTGCTTGAACGTCTATGATCAGAGAGACGTTGAATATCTTCGGCTAGATATTGAGGGGGCGGGAGAGTTTAAGATTTTATATAAATGTGAACTTGTCGACAATTTCTTATATTTAAGCAATTGAAATTTTCCTTATGAGATGCAATCATATTTTCTAAAATTTTAAATAATGTCTATGAAATAAACAATCGACTTAATTCGCGTCGTGACACTCCACACAGGCGTCCGATATCCTGGCGGAAAAAGTTTTAGGACTTTATTCATAAAATCGAAAATACAAGTATATTCATCAAAATCGATATGGTCCCCTTCAAAGTACTCCCCATCGACTGCAACGCACTTACGCCAGCGCTTGATCCAATCCTCGAAACACCGCTGGTACTCACTTTTCGGTATGTCCATCAAAGCCGTCTTTAATTTTTTCATCACATCCTCTCGGGTGCTGTAACGCGTTCCGCGAAGCGGTTTTTTAAGTCGGTTGAGTCAGATCAGGTGAATTCAAAGGCTGCTGGATAGTAGTCGTGTTGCTTTTGGTCAAAAACTCATGGAAATCATGTCTCGCGATTTCAACGCGGTCCTTTTTTTGCATGAAATTGAGGTATTTCGGCACCAGATTTGCAGCGACACGTCTGAGGCCCAAATCACTAACCAAAATGTCTTGAGCGGGTCCATAAGCGATATTCAAGTCCTCTGCCAGCTCTCTGAAGGTCAATTTGCGGTTTTCGGTCAACATTTATTTGATTTTATCGATGTTTTCATCGGTTTTCGACTGCCACTGCGTTCGTCATCCTCGACCGACTCACGACCACTTCTGAAGCGTTCGTGCCACCAAAAACCCCTTCTCCAACATTTCTAAGGTCTGCGGACCGTTAAATCCGTTTTTCACACAAAATTTAATGCAAACTCGTTGATGTTCAGTTGATGCCATTTTCAAACTTGTAAAAAACTCGAAAACACGCACAAAGGTAGATGTACTCAGTACAGCGTAACTTTTACAAATACCAAGCTATGACGCTGAAATTTAGAGGGAAGTGTCAATGATAGATGTGGCAACCTAACAAAAAAAAATTCGATTGGGTGACTGACATCGGTGACACGGTGGCCGGTCCTAAAACTTTTTGATCAAGGTAGTATTTTGCTCTGAATATATAATTGTACTGTTTGACGACCTCCTTAGCGTAATTGGTAAGATGCCTGTCTTCCAACCCAGAGGTTGCGGGTTCGATTCCTGCTGGAACCCACATTCTTGAAAAAAAAAAAGGTTTTTTGTCTGGTTTTCAATTAAGGCCTTATAAAACATCGTTCTAGCATATACTATATACAAAGAAAATTTTATACGCTAGGGCACTATCAGACGTGATTTGTTTAACCATTTTGGGTTCGAGTGTCGAGCAAAAGTGTATTTGAAGAGAGTTAACTTTTTTTTTAATCTGGTGAGTTTATTGCCATGTGGCAATCTCTTCCAACCAACCAGAAAGATGTTTTTATAGACCTTAAGTGTTAACCAGACTGGGATCCTATTTTAAAAAATCTGGGTTCCAGCGGGGATCGAACCCACAACCTCCGGATCGGCAGACAAGTGTCTTACCACCAGGCCACGGAGGTCGTCGAAGAGATTACTTTCTGAATGCCGCTATATAGAATTGTCCCTTGAATGAATGAGTACTGGCTCTTAAAAGCGTAAATTCTTGGAATGTAATAAAACAACGCTTTATAAGTACCCCAACTTGTTTCTACTTGAATAAGATGTGGACAAACTTCAAACCGCACCATAGTGAATCTGATTAAATTGAACGCAATAATCTATGGTGAAATCGAGTGAATTTTCGATGGTGAACAGTAGTGAGTCTTCCTCAATAAATTTTATGGTGCATGCGATATTGTAATTGGTTTACTCATAATTATACTAATTATTCAACCGCAATCCAATTTACTATTTTATTTTTAATAATCCGGATGACTGGCATTTTATTTCCTTTTATAAGAACATTGTTATATCATCGAAATATTAAGATATAAAAAAAACAACAATTTATAAACGCAGCTTAGTAAACAGATACTAGGTAATTAAACGTACATGTATATGGACATAAATATACAAAAATTACCTGACTAAGATTTTACCTGTTATGGGATAATTGAAGAAATATCTCACCATTTGTATTAAACAAAGAAACAACTTGAAAACCTAATTTAACCTATTTGATGACTTGAATATTTTAACACATAAATAATTAACTAATGTTTTTTTCGATATTTCGTCGTCGTTGCTGGGCCTTGTAGTCGAGGATCCTCTTACCATTTCAACGTCAATTTAGTTGGAAAACGAAGCTTAACTGTGAAGTTTGTTTTTCTTTTAAGTAAGTGAGCCGATGAACACTAACATACTCACCGGCCACACCACTTTATTGGATCCGATGGCACACCGACATGAGACGATGAGAGCACACCGTCATTTTTTTCCTTTTTTTTTTAAAGAATGTATATAACCGACGTCATAGGTATTCTTATACAGTGGTCCCCAACCTTTTTATCGCCGCGGACCGGTCAACGTTTCATAAAATGAAGAAAAAATATATAATAACAATGAAGGATTATTAAGTTTCAGATAATTTTTTCATTTTCTTTTGGATTCATGGGTATTTTCAATATTTTTAAGGTTCAACGGAAGGTTGAAAGTATTTTTTTCCAAGATAGAGAAAAGAATTTTGAGAATGCTTAGGGTTTAATATCGGGATTTTAATGTTATTCTGATATCTTACAGATATATTAACTTGAAAGTTATTTATCTATTTTCTTTAAAAGTTTTGATGTTGAAGTTTTATGTGTTTTGATTTAATATTTTTAATTGAATCGTGTTATATTTACAGTTACTCCTTAAAAATGAATAAAAACAGATTTAATATTTAAACTTAATGCTAAATCAATGAGAACCCTGAGCTTGCTTCATTGAAACGAGATGGTTCCATCTGGGGGTAATACGAGTAGGAGATTGTGACACCCGAAGTGTCTTGCTTATGTCCAGTTTATTCCTTTGTTTTGTTTTGGTTGCTGACACTGCAGAAAACCCCGCTTCACATAGATAGGATGTCGGAAATGGCAATAGGGATTTTAGTGCTGTGGTGGCAATCTCAGGGTATTCCGTCATGACTCTAATCCAGAACACCGGCAGAGTTGTTGTCTCGAACAGGTATTGTCGGAAGGTCGGTGGTAACTTGCGTGAAGAGGTTTTCAACGGAATAATTATTTTAAGCTATAATTAAGTTTTATTGGGTATGTTCGATTTTTCAAAAGTAATTTTGATTTTTAAGCAGGCCCTTGCGCGGCCCAGTACCATTTGGTCCACGGCCCGGGGGTTGGGGACCACTGTTCTTATAGACCCGAATACTAGGCGAAGAAATGCTTCTGTTATTCGAGAGGAATAGTACAGCGCGAAGTTTGAACCCCTAGTGCGTTACCCCTCGGCTATGGACTTCATTATTACGATATTTAGACTCGAAAACGTTTAAAAACATATTTAACCTAAGAAAGTAAGACCACGTGTCAGAGTTTGAAAACAAACATTAGTGGCTTTATATCAGGCAGCAAAGAAACTTGTTCAATCTATTGACATTATTTTGCGTGCTTAATAATCCCGATTTTCCGTCATATCTTCGCGAAAAATTTCAGTATCTTTCAGAACACGAATGTTCTCTTCGATCAGGCGATGAAACACTCTTTTATATGTCAACACATCACACCACGTTTTAATTTGTGATTCACTCCTAACGATTGTTTGAACGAACTTCCAAGATTTATCACATATATACCATTCTGTTTAGATTAATAGATAATCAAAAAAATATAACATCGCCCAAAGTATCCTTTCATCCCAAAGTATTCTTCCATCTCAATTTTACTTTGTTTCCCTTTCTTATCCTTGAAATAATTTATTTCCTCTAGTTCTACTATTATTGAAAGGAATTTGTTTTTTTACTGAAATTGAAATGAATATAAGGATTTTTTTTGTAATAACTATCATATATGAACAGCTTAATGTATCCAAAATGAGCTGATAAGTTGAAGGAAATCGTTGTACAGAAATAAGTCCGTCAAATGAATCATGTTTAACCACAAAAGGGTTAAAATTAAAATTTAAGAAATATTAAAAAAAAAAAACAATTTATAAAACATTAATGAATCCTATATGTGCATAAATATAAAGCCACACAAAAGTGTAAACCATGATTCAAAAACACATACCAGTCTTTAGAAAACACATACCAGTCTCTAGAAAGCAGTTGGATATTTTCTTAATTATCTCAGAAAGACAAAAAGTGGGTTGTTTTTTCTTTGCATATTTATGGTCCAATTTACATAAAGACAGCTTGTTGCATCATAGTATAAATAGGTCAAAACCCATACAACAGTTATCGCCAAAGAAATAATACGAGAATTGAATTTTGAATACAAGAGAGCGAGAGAGGAATATTTGGATTATCTCCGAAAGTAATTCGACATTTGAATCTCGGTGGGTCCGTGATAAATGAAAAGATGGAAACTATACTGAACGAATTTTAAATACCTAGCTAACAATTTTTGAACCGGTGTCAAAGGGGACGATGTATAAATGGTACATATAAACAAATTCTACATTTATGAATATATATTTTCATAAATGTAGAATTTGTTTTATTGTACTTCCGTGAATATTTCACGGGTTGCAACTAGTTTCAATAAATCGTCAGTTGAAAATGACTGAAATGACCAAAAGTGAATTTAACTTTTAAATTTTATTTATAAAAGTTTATTTAAATTCACTTTTTGCAGACTGTTTTATACTCGTATTTTTTTCTGATTGATGGATATGTGTTCATTGGATATTGAAAAAAAAACTTTAAAAATATTTGTGGGTTGGATCTCTTTTATAGATTTATTCCAAAATTTTAATCGTGTGATTAAAAAATTATTTGGTTAAAAAACTATATTTCACCAAACAAAAAGAGAAATCTCTTTAAATATGTAATGTCAAGCTATCGCCCTAGTGTATCATACTAATTAATTTTAAGTTCATAATAAATAACTATTATTTATTCAATTTCTCTTTTCACCGCCTGTTCAAGGTTCTAGAATAAATTTGTTTGTCTAATCAACTCATATAAATAATGCACTGTATGAGAAAGGTATTATTACTGATAAAAATCTAAAAATAATGAAAACAAGTAACTCCTAGCCGATGTATATGGTATCTATGATATATGGCCATTTTCTGATGAGTGAAAAATAGATTAATTTGGAAATGTTCTAAAAACGGGAAGTTTTAAAAAAAAACCTTTAAACCGGTAAGGTTATACCGTTACAAAAAGTGGAATAAACAGTGTTTGATAAAACAAATTACAATGTGTCATATTACATACACACCTACCATATATAAGTATTATCGTTGATAACTATTACACATGAAAAATAAATATATATCTATGTTGTACTTCCTTTTTAATTGTTGTCTATAGATAATACTATTATCATGGTGGGGCACATTTAAATTTAAAATAATATATTTTCATATAAATCTTCCATTTCGTGTCGGAAATCTAGAAGTTGTTGTTATTATTACACAACTATTATGTTTAACTGTTATTTCTTTCATGTTTTATAAAAAAACAGCTCGCACCATGGCGGGCCGCGGGTTGGCCAAGCCTGGTATAAATATTATTATTATTATGACAAGAAATATACACAATTTGCGAAAAAACAACAGGTAATTTGATTTGGACATACAATTTTAATGTATCTGGGTTTGTTGCCTTTCATTTGTCGTATCCCCAGTAAACTAGGGTTTTGCCTGTATCTCACTGAGGATATTTAGCATGAAAAAATAAATCGATACTTCTTTCCGATTTTTGATTACACAAAAAAAAAACTCCGTTGCACGCTCTCATCAACCTGACAAACAGTGACACTCAACTACAACTGGAAACATCTTGCGAAATTCAACTCCTCACACATCATCACTCCAGAAAGACCAAAAATATTCATTCCACAATATACCGCACACAATCATAAGAATGAAAATTAAAATTAAAACAAAAAATACAGAGAAACACAAATACAAAAACAACCAAAATGAAAACAAGAAGAAACCCACACTCACACAAATAAATACACGTATTTTAAAACTTATGTTTTCTCCAAATGTCATCAACCGAGAAGATGGCGTGCCCGAAGTGTTGTAATGGAGGGGCCATTATTTGAAGTTCCTGCGGTACAACTGGTCTTACGTTGTGTTTTAATGAGCATTGTATTGTTAACTACATAGCATGACAATAATTAATATTCATTCATTTGACTGGCTGAGGCGCTTTGCTAACACTGTTCTAGTGATCTTATCACGGCATCACGGCAACTCGCTATCTACTTGCTAGTTCCTACTTATTTCCATGTCCGCAATCAATAATTGACGTAACATAATTATGAAACACCTGAAAAAAAAAGCAATTTTCTTACGCTGTTTTCAAGTAACAGATGCAGGTCAAATAAATATTTTTATTGTTTTAATTAATTTTCCGCAGGTTCTATTTGCGTACTATATCAAGGTTTCAAGGGTTTCCCCTCATCGTCATAGGAGTACAAACTAGTCTTGTTTGTGTTCATCTGATGATAAGGTGAAAACCTTGAAACCGGTAGGGTTATATAAAGTGAAATAAACAGTGTTTGACTAAACAAATAGCAATGTATTTGAACCTCCACAGTGTTAATGCCTTAATTATAGGTAAATAATACGAGTATGAAGATTAACATGTAAATTAATTATCAATCATATCGTCCATTCATTTACGATAAACTGCTAACTTTTACAAATATTAGTACGGTTTACAAGAATGTACGAAAATGAACACTTCCTTTTAGTATAACTATAGTTCCTTTCTTAGGTTGTTTAATTCATTAAACAATAATAAATGCTAAATACGTGTTTAAATTATTGCTAGTTGCACTGACATTTCTGACACTGATGAATAAGATGTGACATTTTAATATTTATGCGCTATGTGGTCCAAGATGTGACATTTTTTAAACTTTAGTCTTGTTCATTTCTATTACATAAGACCACAATTTATATAGTTTACTTACACCAGTTATATCCCAGTTCAATGCCCATTGGTATCAATCATCTTGTTTAATTTTATTTAAAAAAATTGCCAATTACTGAAAACATAATAAATTACAGGTTTACTGGTTTTGCCAAGGAATCGACATATATATAATGCATGATACCAACGTGTAAATGAATCCAAGCTAGAGATATACTCGTATATAGTAATCTTCTCGGAATAAACATACCGTTGGCCTGACTATAAGAACACGTAACTCCATATGAGTAACTTTACAGGAGAGAGAAAAAACATCATAGTTTGTCCTATGTAAACTTAAAAATTGTTTTTTTAAATATATCTGATTGATAAAAAAAACAATGTCTTTATCAATCAGATATATTAAAAAAAACAATATTTACGTTTACATAGGACAAACTGTGACGTTTTTGCTCTCTCCTGTAAAGTTACTCATATGGAGTTACGTGTTCTTATAGTTAGGCCAACGATACGTAATTGAGTGTTACTGTATATCGAGTTGGTGAAATTATACAACGAGGTATTGTATAATCAAAAATCGGAAAGATATGTCAATTTAATTTTTCATTTTATATATACAGACAAAAGCCTAGTTTACTGGGGACACGACAAATAAAAGGCAACATACACAGATCCGTTAAAGTCGAGTGTCCACATTAAATTACCTGTTGTTTTATCACAAATCATGTATTTTTTAAATTTCTTGTTATCTATTGTATATAAATAAAAATGTAAAAGTTCGTATATTAAAAATCTCTAATCTCCGAAAGTTCTTCGCCGATTGCTTTGAAATTTTGACAAAAGGTTGCATTTGTATACAAGCATGTTTACATATTTTTTTTATATACGGTTGTATATAAAAAAAGTATATAAAACAGACGAAATAACGGGAGCGCCCCCTACAGCCACACACGCAAACTAAACAATTCTCATTGACAGGTATGTCACATTGCATTTTCGACGTTTCTGATTCTTTCATTTCACTTTTTAACTGTTTGTTTTATTTTTCATTGCTTTGAAATTTTGACAAAAAGTTACATTCGTATACAAGCATGTTTATATATATTTTTTTCTATGCAGTTGCATTTCAAAAAGTATATAAAACACACGAAATAATGGGAGCGCCTCCTGTTGAACGTGACGGCAACACACGCAATATAGATTTCGACTTATTTTCATTTTGATTTAGAATATCAAATAATAAATAATTAAATATTAAATAATAAATATTAAATTTTCAAACAGTTCGTGTTCAAAAACCAGACTGAGCCACAGCAACGCGTGGCCGGGTACAGCTAGTATATAAATAAAATTAAAAAATAAAAGACGCGCGCGTCTTAAATTTTATTTTGACCATACATTTACTTAATTAAAGCAAATTACGTCAAAAATATTTTTTTCAAAGATAACGGCTACTTTTTATTTTTAAGCTAAGAAAACGTGCAAGTGGGATGAAGTTTTATCAAAAAATATACACATTTACAAATATTCCGATCTGTTAACGTTTAGATCATTTGTATTCCAACACGTCATACATACATACTTCATCTTCTGCGCTTCACTCGGTTCGACTTTGTAACGATATCCCTAGCTCAATCAGATGTGTTCTGTCCTAGCTCAATTAAGTGAATTCTTATCAATGTTTAAGAATAAATTTAAAATACATTATTTATCTCAGAATATTCCTCATCCCTAACCCCTACACAATATCTTTATTTTCCTTGAGGTGTTTATTTTACATTGTTTTAATTACATACCTCCGTGGCCTAGTTAGGTAGACACTTGTCTCTCAGCTCGGGGTTTGTGGGTTCAATTCCCTTCTTCTTCTTACTGGCACTGTCCCAACTCATTGCCTAGGTGCCTACCTAGGCAATGAGTTGGGGTCGTTGCTGTTGGGGTCGGCGCTTCTCGTTCTCAGGTTGTATATTCTTCGGTTCTGGGTGTCGCTTTCATCTAGGCCGTTTTTCTGCAGGATTTTGGAGCATTGAGTCATCCGGGAATTCTTTGGTCTTCCTCTGGATGGCTGTCGAGGAAGATCAACAGACATTGCCTGATTTACAGTATGGTCTGGTGGTCTCTGTCTTATGTGCTCGTACCATCTCAGCTGTCGCTCTTCCCGCTTACTATTTATGTCAGTGACTCTCAGGCTACCACGAATGCGTGAACTCTTAATTTTATCTTTCAGTGATACTCCTGCCGACCACCTAAGCATTCGCTTTTCTGCTGTTTCAAGTTGCCTAGAGTGGGAGCTGTACATAGTTCAGCATTCTGAGCCATACATAATTGCGGGTCTAACGATAGGCTGGTATACCTTTCATTTCAGTTTTTTAGGCATTTTTGGGTCACACAAGACTCCTGTTACGGATCTGAATTGTGGGTTCAATTCCCACTGTAATCCAAATTTAAAAAAAAAGGATTCCAGTCTGTTTTTCATTTATGACTTGTTAAACATATTTCTGATCGATTGGGAGAGATCATCATATGGCATTAAGCCCGCAACGTTGTACTATATACATCACACCTATTGAGATAGGACAGAGGACCAAATTTTTCTATCAAGATATAATTCTTTCGCTTCTTACACATTCGTTCACCTTCGCGTACAGCTCATTCTGTTTTGTTTACTCCTAACCGTTCCTTCTTTCAAAATTTAATTCACTTGGTCCAACCACACTTTTCACAAACGACCTCAACCGTGACTGCTACTTATGCTTGTGCATTTACATAAGTTTAAGATACGGTCATGAATACTGATAATATTTTGGAATATATTACTTTAAAATAATAAATCCACCAGTTGTATTCTCATGAAAGTATTAATAAAATTAAACAAATCTTATTTATTAATACTGAATTTACTAATACTAAATTGCGTAACTTTTCCTGTTTAATTTATTAAACTAATATATAAACATCTCGTTAGTTTTTTTGTTACTTTGATCAATAAACGTCCTAAGAAATTCACATTCTTCAAAGGATTCCTAAATTTAATATACCTCACGTATCAATCTTTTTTCTCAGATAAAAAATGTCAAATTAAAAGTGAACGAAACCATAGACAAATATTTTCAAATTATGAAAAATATCTTGCAAGGATCCGGAAAACTAAAGAGCCTCAACCTGATGTTTAAAGAGTGGCAGGTTGGCAACCCTACACACATCAAAACACTCGTGGGCATTCCACGCAAAGTAAGGAAAAAACATGTTTAAGAAATAGGAAATCATATACGAAATGAATCAACATGGAAGTTGTTTACAGAGAAAGAGAAAGCGTTATTAGATAAAAAAATAAGATAATGATTACGCTCAAATAACATAACCATAGATTCAATTGTAAGGAGTCTTCTAGTTAGCGTGGTTTTTGCATTCTATCGCCCTGGATTCGATTTTTAGCGAGTTACAGGTTATTTTTTAATGCATACACGTTTTAACATTTACTTATAAAAAACTGCATATAAATAATTTTTCTTACTAAAATTTCAAAAATAATTATCAATTTGAATATATCATTTCGAATGTTCTTTGTTAAGAAATATTTGTTCATTTGTTTTTGTTCGGCAGTTAAGAATATCCTTCATTTATTTATTTATTGAGTTAAGTATACATTTGATTTGCTTCAGTTTAATGTTACAGAAATGAATTTGAAAAAAATAAGAATTAAGTGTAATTTAATGAAATAAGAATTATGAATTTAAACTTAGGCATACATCTCAAACATGACGCAATTTTAACTAAACATGGGGTGAATGAACGACTTCCGAACGAACATTACAGTGTTGGCTCGAAAAGTTTAGGAATAGAGACGTTAGTCTTAAAGATCAATAGAGCCGAGGACGTCTTGCTACTGTTGAAAACGACGAATCGAAAGCTATACTGGAAGAGCACATGCAGCAAACGGTACGGAGAACGTCACAAGAATTGAGCTACAATTTAATTTTTGAAGGTTAAAAAGCTTGATAAGTGGGTTGTATATAAACTTAACGATAACCAAAAACATGTCGCTTTCAATTGTGTTCTTCGTTGCTGTTGCGAAACCTTAATGATCAATTTCTTCAAACTCATCCACCTTACTAACCTGATCTATTGCCACCCGATTTTCACCTTTTCAATTACTTCGATAACTATTTACGGCACAAAAAAATCAATGACAGAGAATCAGCTGTAAATGCCCATAAAGAATTCTTGGATTGTTATCCGCCTGAGTTTTATTCTATAGGCAGAAATATTACTTGTATTGTAATTTGTTGCCAAAAATGCCTAGAATCAAATGCCTCTTACTTTGATTAATAAAGTTTATATTTTCGAAACAATCTAGTAAAATGTCAGGGTGTCATGATAGTATATTGGTGATAATTTGGGTATTCAAGTTTCCTCAGGAGTGTAAACGGTTCTGTATTGTTTTTCAGCTGAAATGGAAGGATTGTGCAGTCCGTGGGGTTTGCCGCCGCCAGCATACAATATGAGCTTCTCTGAAAGTAGAAGCAGATACGCTTCCACACTGGAAATTCGTAACACTTGCCCAACCACCGCGCAGCAAGACTTGCTTCCTCGCAGACAGCGAAGCCCTTCGTTGCCTCCGATCCTGAGGAGCCAAGGAACTGCTGATAGCAACTACTCCGAATACATGGGCAGTCACGACACTATGAAGTATCCCAAGAAAGAATATTCTGGGAAACCAACGAATAATATAAAATATCGCTACGAAGATGGTGAGGGAGAGACTTCGGGGTACGCCAGCGAATGTGCACCTCAATCGTCTCCGGAATTGAAGCAAAGTAGACAGCAGACTAAGACGCCACTGGGCAGCTCCAAGTCAGAGATGAACTTGAACTATTCTGAGAACGGAACACCCAATCGACCTATTGCAGCATGGCAGTGTAACGAGAGGTGAGTCATAATCTAACAACGAATTGTAAAGTCTTCTTTATTGTATCACATTTCCGTTTTATCAGCATTGCCACTTGACTATACTACGATCTCTTATTTAACAACACCCGCCTTCTTAAACTCTCTGAAAGATGGATTATATTTGATTTAATATCTCTACATAAGGTTTATTTAAAAATATCGTTGTTAGCTTCGTCATATATTGACATAAATTGGTTTCCACACTCCTGCTAGAAACATACGGAACTTATTACAACTCAAATGTGTCAATAGCAATTACCTAACGACATTTGAACGTTATGATAATTTATAATTCATCAATCGTAAGAATGTGACAATTTGGCAACTCCCGTGCCTGGGCTGGTGGATATTTTTAATGTAGAGTTCAAGATAGTCTTTCTCCGATTTTTCTTCTATCTTAGGTTTTGGCTAAAAGATATTTTTTCCTGATTTTCTCTATAATTTCGAATTTTCGTTGTCTTTGAAAGAGGTTTAATTTTTTCCTACTCAAGTCTTTTTGAGTGAATTTAATAAATCGTGTTTGATTATTTTTTTAATTTTCGTGTTGTATTAGTATTTTCATGTATCATGTTCTGAAATATACGGGTATGTGTATTCTGAAATGTTAGTTTTTTTATAATATCTTTAATATTATTACTGTCACTTTTATGGTATATGTAAAAGACACTTAAGTGTCATTTATTTTGTCAATAAATAAACAACGTGGTATAAGTATCACACTTACTTCAAGAGTAGCTGTAAGGTTACGTGTTCTTTTCATATTTTGTCAATAAATAAACAACCTGGTATAAGTATCACACTTACTTCAAGAGTAACTGTAAGGTTACGTGTTCTTTTCATATTTTGACAATAAATAAACAACGTGGTATAAGTATCACACGTAGTTCAAGAGTAGCTGTAAGGTTACGTGTTCTTTTCATATTTTGTCAATAAATAAACAACGTGGTATATGAATCACACTTGCTTCAAGAGTAGCTGTAATTTTACGTGTTTTTTTCATATTTTGTCAATAAATAAACAGCCTGGTATAAGTATCACAATTACTTCAAGAGGAGCTGTTACGTGTTCTTTTCATATTTTGACTTAGAATCAGTATTGTGGAATCGACAAAAAAAATTTAATTCCGACTCCAGAAATTTTTAATATGCGATTACGACTCTAATTATAGTACATATATTG
The DNA here is from genome assembly GCA_949825065.1 of Odontocerum albicorne. Lineage (NCBI taxonomy): Eukaryota > Metazoa > Arthropoda > Insecta > Trichoptera > Odontoceridae > Odontocerum > Odontocerum albicorne. The sequence goes on from OX463845.1 coordinate 5,739,349, forward strand.
GTAACCATATGTTATTCTTAATCACGTGGTGAAACTATGTATATTTAGGTTTTTTTTATAAATAATGTTTAAAGGGATTCCTCACTACACGCTATTAATTAGGTCTTAAGACAAAGCTGTCTCCCGGCTACGCTATTCAATATGCTCGCATCGCCGATCTGGATATATGTCGACCTCCATTACCTAATTGGTAAGACGCCTGTCTTTCAACTCGGGAGTTGCTGGTTCGATTCTCGTAGGAACCCAGATTTTTTTAAAAGGGTTCCAGTCTAGTTTTCACTCAAGGCCTCTTCAACATCTTTCGGAAGAGATTTTACGTTGATCGGAAGATATTGCCACGTGGCAATAATTCCGACAGTTTGTACTGTATATAATCAAAGTGTAATACAATATATTATATTATATAATACAAACATCTGAAGATGAATATTGCAAATTCCAAAGTTATGTTCAGAGGAAAGTATGAAAGAATGTGATATATGGGTGAATAATGAAAGATTAACGTTAGTTAGTATTTTTTCAGATGTTGGATGAGTCCAGAGGGATATCGAACGGTGTGTAGCGATAGGAAACAAAGTCAATGAGGCTCTAAAACATATATAAAATCTACTAAGGTGATAGTCCACAATAGTATTTTGGAGCCAAATTTGTAGAGTAAAACGTGGACGTGGAAAAGACAGAGTGATTAGGGATGAATGTGAACTTGAGACATGTATTGAGTATGATGAAAAATAGCACGTTGAGATGGTTTGGACATGTCGAACGAATCAATGAACAAATACTAACAAAACAGATATATAGTACAAATGTGAGTGAAAGGCGTGTGAGAGAAAGACCAAGAAAAGTATAGTTGGATCAAGTGAATGATATTCTGAAGAAAGAAAACGTAGAAAGTGATAGAAATCGTATTAGTTTTATCAAGGTGTGTGGAAGTGAAAGAGGCTAAGAATGTTTATAGAGCTAGGAAAGTCTGGTGCTCAGTCTTTTCTGTCTACCCTGACAGGGAAACGACTCGATAGTATGTATGTATTAAACAATATATTGTGGGTTAGTGTATAGTATGTTAGTACAGAACGAATAAATTAATGAACTTCGATAATCTAAAAGTCGATAATCTCTCTCAGAATTAAATTATTTTTTTGTATTTTTCTTTAGAAAAAAATGATTTATCACTTTTGATTAATTACGGGCACGCATTCAACTGTGCAAAAAGCAATTATCATTCAATTTCTAATTATGGCCAATCAATTATAAAATTTGATTGACACGTCGCGGACAGCAAGATTGCATACAAAAAGTTATCGATCGGAAGAGAAGTATGGATATATGAAGTACCAACTTAACGAGTATTATTATTTTTTAGGTAATTTACCCTACTGAATGTGTATTGTGCCTCTTGCTGTATGATTTCTCAAAGAATACAGGATTTTGACTTTTTCGTTAAATTTAAGATGACACGCTACTGTAGCTGACAGCCTTCTCTCTTTTTCAAGTAAATTCCGATTTATTAGATTTTCGGTTATTTCTAAAGCTGTGCAATATTCTAATATTTAATATTACATTATTTCGAAAATAATGGCTGATTTTAACCTTTAAATAAAATCACATACAACTTGAGAGTAAATAAACTTTATTAAACAAAATACAGTACACGGTAGTAAGTAATACACATCGGGCTTAAGAAAGAGACTGTCGGCCATAATCGGCTAACTTCGGATTTGTAGAGCGTCGTCTCTGTCATTCATACACGTGTTCCGTTGCGATTTGTCAGTCGTTGTCAAGCGTTCTAGGGACAGAGACGACGCTCTACAAAGCCGAAGTTAGCCGATTATCGCCGACAGTCTCTTTCTTAAACCCGGTGTGTATTACTTACCGCCGGGTACTTGTAAGAACCATTGGATTCAACATATTTTTTGCCAGTGAATTATAAACTTATTTATGCCTATAGAATAAAACTCTAGGCAACTAGAAACTGCTGAAATGCGCATGCTAAGATAGTCAGCTGGTGTGTCCCTAAGAGACAAAATAAAAAGCTGTTGCAGACAACAACAGCAAGATGGAGGAGAGGCGATTGAGATGGTATGGGCACGTTGGACGCGGAGCACCCGATCACATTGTGAACCAGGCAATCTTCATGGATCTTCCTCGAATAACAACCAGAGGAAGACCAAATAATTCATGGGTGGTGCAAAAAGATAACCTGATGCAGAGGCACGGCCTGGGGGACGGAGTCCGGGACAGAAGAGCATACAACCTGAGGACGAGGAGAGCTGATCCCAACAGTCTTCGCAGACATGAGTTGGGATGGAGCCAGGGAGAAGAGAAGATAGAATAAAACTCAGACGACACGAAAATTATTTAAGTCTTTTTTCTGATGTTTCTCTTTTATTGATTTTTTTCTGTCATAAATGTTAACGAGGTGCTTGAAAAGGTGAGAAAAACCGGTTGGCGGTAGTTCGGGTGAGTAAGGCGGATATGGTAGTGTTTCGTAGTCAAATTCTTTGTTTTTTAAATGTAAATCAATACTATTAATACATTGATAATTATGGTTACGCAACAGCAACGACAAACACACCTAGAAGCGATATTTTTTTGTTTTAAAAGTAAAAGACGACGTAAAAAAAAAGAAAAGCAATAAACTGAAAGCCAATACACAATCTCGGCATGTATGTGGCGCAAGTCCATGATATTTAGTACCATCGGAAATCGAACTTGAAATCCCCAAGTAGAAATCAAACGTCTTATCAACTAAGTAACGGAGATCCTTAAATTTAAAATGTATCCATCCATGGATAATTTTTTTAAATATTTACTGTTTTTATTTAAATATACTGTTATTCATTTCCGATTTTTTAAACTAGAAGACTCATCTTTCGAGTTGTGACAGTATTGTATTAAAGGCACGATATACGAGTACAATTTTATATTTATTATTTTGCCTTACTTAAAAAATAAACTAATGAATTACGTTTCGAAGTTTTAGGTGCCATTTTAGAATATGTACTACCTTGATCAAAAAGTTTTAGGTCTTTATTCATAAAATCGAAAATACAAGTTTATTCATCAAAATCGATATGGTCCCCTTCAAAGTACTCCCCATCGACTGCAACGCACTTACGCCAGTGCTTGATCTAATCCTCGAAACACCGCTGGTACTCAATTTTCGGTATGTCCATCAGAGCCGTCTTCGATTTTTTCATGACATTCTCTCGGGTGCTGTAACGCATTCCGCGAAGCGGTTTTTTAAGTCGGTTGAACAGGAAAAGGGAGCCAGATCAGGTGAATTCGAAGGCTGCTGGATTGTATTCGTGTTGTTTTTGGTCAAAAACTCATGGGAATCATGTCTTTCGCGATTTCAACGCGGTCCTTTTTTTGCATGAAATTGAGGTCTTTCGGCGCCAATTTTGCAGCGACACGTCTGAGGCCCAAATCACTAACCAAAATGTCTTGAGCGGATCCATAAGCGATGTTCAAGTCCTCTGCCAGCTCTCTGATGGTCAATTTGCGGTTTTCGGCCAACATTTCTTTGATTTTATCGATGTTTTCATCGGTTTCCGACTGCCACTGCGTTAGTCATCCTCGACCGACTCACGACCACTTCTGAAGCGTTCGTGCCACCAAAAAAACACTTCTCCAACATTTCCAAGGTCTGCGGACCGTTAAATCCGTTTTTCACACAAAATTTAATGCAAACTCGTCTCACAAAGGTAGATGTACTCAGTACAGCGTAACTTTTACAAATGTCAAGCTATGACGCTGAAATTTGAAGGTAAGTGTCAATGATAGATGTGGTAACCTAACAAAAAAAAAGAATTCCAATCGAGTGACTGACAGCGCCACACGGTGGCCGGTCCTAAAACTTTTTGATCAAGGTAGTACATATATAGCGGTTTCTAAATAAATCCAAATTAAAAAAAATGTTTTTTATAAATATCATCACATGAATGTGTATGCACTATAGTCGAGTCTGTTCGTACAAAACGGTAGGCCCCAAATGGGCTTCGCCAAGCGCGAAACAGTTTGAAAAGCCCTTCTTGCACTCAGCAGAGTCGATCTTATATGGGGTAACATACCCAGGTCACGGCTTAAGCGTTTACAGCTTTTTGGGAGTCTTATCAAAATTTGTTCAAATCCTGAGTTAGAGCGCCCTTGAGTAGAGTTTGCTCTCTAAACGACGCCACATAAGTTGTTATTTTATCATTATTATCAAATGTGAGTGGATGGCGTGGTAAAAGAAACCATAGAAATTATGGTTGGATCAAGTTGACGATATTTTGAAAGAAATGTAAAAGTCAGAGGAATCGTAGCAGCTGTACAAGAAGGTGTATGGATGTAGAATAAGCGAAATATATGTTTCGCGATAGGAAAGTCTTGTGATCTATCCGTACTGGCTGCTCCGATAGAGAGACGGCGTGTTGGTATGTAAGTATTTTTTGTACATCGAAATTTCTTAGAATCAGTAAAATGTTAGTTACCAATTTGTACCATAATCCCGACGATATGTTCGTATATTCCACATTTGCAGAACATTTATTCAGTTTGTATTGAATTTTTTGAATCCCTCACGTGACACAAAGTTATTCATATATTTTCAGCGGAGCCGGCTAACGGCCCAACTCTCCATTGCCTGTCACGCAAACCTCTTCACACCGCACGGTATACGCCACATTCATCAATCGATTATTTTATTTAAAACTAAAACTGGAAACGTTGCCAGGAGCTGATTAAATGGCAGATCCGGTGAGAGACTATTTTGGCGATGCCGTCATACTGGCCTTCCCATTTTAATTTTAATTAAAGTTTGAATGTACTAAAGCAGCGATTCCCAATGAGAACAATATCACAGCCAGTAGGTTTATTTTAATTTTTAGGGGGCGTTGAGATCCACAGAATTTTAGGTGTCGTTGAGATCCACAGAATATAGGTGGCGTTGAGATCCACGTCTATATTTTAGGGGCGTTAAGGTCATTTTGGTATTTAATAATAATAAAAGGAAAATTTATACAAAGCAGAGAACAGACTCTCCTCGATTGTGCTTGAATCCACTCTTTGATAGATTAAAAATATTACAAAAAATAAAATAAATTGAGCGTTGAGACAGGTATGTTAGGTGGTGACTGTGTCGACTGAAAAACTCTTAATTTATAGTCAGTAATGGAACGTGTTTCATTTATAACTTTTCTTTCTTTTCCACCATCCTTTCCTTTATCTTTGATTGATGATATCTCTCTCACTTTTACTTTTATTACGTATATGTTTATAAATTTAATAAAGATGAATAATCATTTAAATATCAAATAAATGAGGTAAGCGGAAGGATCTTCTTCAGCCTTAATTCCCTTAAAGTGTTGCAAAGATTTCTGTCTACTAAAACCAAAATTTTACTCGTACAATCTCTGCTCTTTCCGATTTTGAACTATGTTATTTGGATGTAACAGAGGAATAGTTGGACAAATTACAGCGTCTTAAAAATGTTTGTCTAAGATTTATTTTGAACCTACGAAAGTACGATCATATAACTTCATAACAGAAGGCATTGAACTGGTTGAAAGTTAGAAATAGACGCCAAATTCACATACTGTCTCTATTGTATAATATCCTTAACTGTCCCGCCACCCCCTCTTATCTCGCCGAAATTTTTCAGCGTCTTTCCAATCATGGATTAGCGCTACACTCAAACAGATATTGTTTATTGGCCTTTCCAGTTCACCGCTCCTCTTTTTTTACGTCGTCCTTTACTGTCCATGCAGTGAGACTCTGGAATCAGTTACAAACCAATATAAGACTCGCTCCGTCATGCTTTAAGAAGCGATTATATATTTTTTGATAATGGTTTTACTGAATTTAAAACACGATCATGGATACCGATAATTGAAAATTTAAAAAATATCTTTTTTATGTCAGAACCGAAAATCTCCTTCGAACCAGCGAAATAAAGGTACTCAGGAGTATCGCTGGCAAAACCCTTCGTGATAGAGTACGTAACACAGAAATCCGAAGGACGTGCGAAGTTGAAGATATTGTCAGATGGGGACGACAGGGAAGAAGGTTCTGGAACGAACATGTATCCAGAATGGCGGAACCAAGAGCCGTAAGAATGGCCAGGGGCAGTATCCCCCAAGCAAGCAAATCTCCAGGACGACCTCCCAAAAGATGGAAAGATAGCTGGCAGTCGACGTCGCAAGAGGCAAACAATGATGCAGGACCATAACAGGCCAACAGGCCTCAAATAAGATGAAGAAGACGAAGAAGCTTTTTTATGTATTACTTGAAAGCAATTTCTTCTAATTGATTAGAAGAAATTGCTTTAAAGCAATAAATTCGTTAGATGTATTTACATGAAAGTATTAAAATAAAATAAAAACTACAAAGACACTTTCGGCTTAAGGTGGAGTGTAATGTATGTATGTAATATTCGGCTTAAGTAGTTGTAGGGTATATTTTGTTACGTATTTTTGACCACTGCATCTTACAATTGTGAGAATTTAATTTCCTTACATCAGACTCATCGGTAACAAGGTACGCATTGTATACGCGGAAAACACTTCATATACTACTTATAGTTCGGAAATTCTAGGATGAGTCCTGTGACAGCTCACAAATTTGCCCCAATACAACCTTATGTAATGTATTTACCTAAATAACTTGCTATTTATTAGAATTTAGGCTTATATAAAAGTTGATAAAATAATTAAAATTACTGAACATCGTTACAAGGTTGTATTAGGGCAAATTTGTGAGCTATCACAGGACTCATCCTAGAATTTCCGAACTATAATGATTTTTTTTTTATGAATTATGTAAATTTTCTACATTATACTCAAAAACTTTTTCAGAATTCTATGAATTATTTATATGCAGCTATAAACACTACGGTTGTATTTATTATGATGTGTAACTGCCTCCTGGAAACTACTTCGCCGTGGAAACACGCAGTAGTACGCAAAGAAATGCAGGAAGTTTCCGAATAAAAGCATTAACCTATTTCTACCCTCAAATTCTACTTAAAAGTTACAGAATATGATATTCTTTATTTTCGTTTAAATACTGTTACTGACTTATTGTAACGATGTCTTTATGGATGAGTAAATACTGTTACTGACTTATTGTAACGATGTCTTTATGGACGAGTAATAATGTCTTTGTGGGTGAGTAATAATGTCTTTATGGGTGAGTAATAATGTCTCAATGGGTGAGTAATAAAATATTAGAGTGACTTAAGGAATTCTGCTATTTAGGTAGTATTTTCTCAGATGATGGAAGAGTTACGAGAGATATTGAACGGCGTGTAGCGATGGGAAACAAATTCAATGGGACATTAAAACATATACGGGGTGTAACATGAGGTGACGATCAACGGAAGTAAGGTGATGGGGGACCTCAATACCTATCGATTTAATTCCCATGTATGTTCAGCGATATTCAGTGGTTCTCAAGTAATTTGTATTTTTGTGAAATTTGAATAAAAACCAGATTTTAGACTAAACTTCGTAAGTGTAACTAAACTATTCGCTCTGCGATCGTGATTTTTCTATAAGTAGTTTAATAATGAGCCTTACGTACAACAATACCACTTTTCGTCGCAACCCTCTAAATTTGTAAAGAAAAAAAATCATCTAAAAATTTTTTGCAAGTATATTTTTTCCTCTAACTTTCATGAGCTCTAGATAAAAAATATCACATCTCTTTTTTTCTACTTTATCTTTAAAACTACTCACGTTCATGGAGAATTAACCTTTCAAATTTCATTTAGCTTGTACTAGAGTGTCATGTTGAAAAATTTACTCAAATGGTACAAGTCCCAAAAATCGATCTTTTTTCTTTAAGTCAAAGACTACTTTAAAGGGTGAAAATAGGTGTTCTAATGTGATTGCGCTACTTATCAGAGTTATCAGGTAGCAGCGGTTGGTTGGCGTTGACAAAGATAGCTAATCAAAATTCAAATTTCACAAAAATCCAAATTACTTGAGAACCACTGAATATCGCTGAACATACATGAGAGTATTGAGGTCCCCCATCACCTTGCTTCCGTTGATCGTCACCTCATGTTACACCCTGTATATGTTAATGGAACCGGACAGCGTCAAAATCTGGTGAGATGATAGTCCAGAACCATACACGTATTCTAGTACCAACTTTGATGTATGGGTGTGAAATGTGAACGTAGAACAGACTGAAACGAACCGAATAAATACTGTACACATTTCTGAATTGAGAAGAATACACGGGGTGACAATGTATGATAGAATACGTAATGAAGTGATTAAGCGATAAATGTGAACTCAAAGCTGAGGAGTTTTAGATGAAGATAAGGTATCTGAGACAGTTTGGACATGTAGAACGAATTAACGAAGAAAGACTAACAAAATATGATGTAAATGTGAATGAGAAGCATGGTAGAGGAAGACCAAGGAAAGTATGTTCAGATCAAGTGATGGATATTTTGAAAGAACGAATCATAGAAAGTCAGAGATATCGTAAAAATTGTATGAGGAGGTATATGGATGTGTCGAGATTAGGAAGTCTGGCACTTTGTCCTCTCTGCTTTCCCCGACAGGGAAATTGTATGATGGTATGTATGTATGTTAATTGAATGAAAGCGAGATAGGAAAGGACGTGTGTCGAGATAGGAAAGTCGGGCGCTCTGACCTCTGTGAATTTTAATAATTAAAGATTGTAGCAATTCTGCTATTTGGATAGTATTTTATTAAATAATTGGAAGAGGTACTAGAGATATCGAACGGCGAATAGCAATAGGAAATAAAGTCATCGGGACACTAAAACATATATGTATATACTGGAACCAGACAGTATTAAAATCGCCTAAGATGAACAGTATTCTAATACCAACTTGGATGTACGCAAGTGAAACGTGTACGTAGAAAAATACTGAAATAAGCCGAATAAATGTTCTAAAAATGCTTGTACTTATAATTTTGATTCGGTCCGGTTCGAGTATACCATATATGTTTTAATGCCCAATAGACTTTGACAAATGTGCTGTTTAAAAATAAGTGAGATGGAGTAATATACTTTAAAAGCATTCAATATTTTTATGGGCAATCCACCTCAACTAAAATGATTTATGTCACTAAATTAAAGTAATTATGCAATTATAGGAGTCAATATAATAAAACTAATTTTATAAAATGGCAATTCTATACAATTTAAAATTTCAACTGTTCAAGCTTCAAAAATTTAACAATCGATCTATAAGTGGAAATATTCCACGAAGAAAGAAGAAACGCAACATTCATTGGACGCGGTAAAGATATTTTAGTGAATCAAATTTGTCTCGCAAAATATGTACTACCTTGATCAAAAAGTTTTAGGACCGGCCACCGTGTGGCGCTGTCAGTCGCCCGATTGGATTTCTTTTTTTCTTTTTAGTTAGGTTACCACGTCTATCATTGACACTTCCCTCTAAATTTCAGCATCATAGCTTGACATTTGTAAAAGTTACGCTGTACTGAGTACATCTACCTTTGTGCGTGTTTTCGATTTTTTACAAGTTTGAAAATGGCACCAACTGTGCATCAACGAATTTGCATTAAATTTTGTGTGAAAAACGGATTTAACGGTCCGCAGACCTTGGAAATGTTGGAGAAGTGTTTTTTGGTGGCACGAACGCTTCAGAAGTGGTCGTGAATCGGTCGAGGATGACGAACGTAGTGGCAGTCGAAAACCAATGAAAACATCGATAAAATCAAAGAAATGTTGGCCGAAAACCGCAAATTGACCATCAGAGAGCTGGCAGAGGACTTGAACATCGCTTATGGACCCGCTCAAGACATTTTGGTTAGTGATTTGGGCCTCAGACGTGTAACTGCAAAACTGGTGCCGAAACACCTCAATTTCATACAAAAAAAGGACCGCGTTGAAATCGCGAAAGACATTATTTCCATGAGTTTTTGACCAAAAACAACACGACTACTATCCAGCAGCCTTTGAATTCACCTGATCTGGCTCCCTGCGACTTTTTCCTGTTCAACCGACTCAAAAAACCGCTTCGCGGAACGCGTTACAGCATCCGAGAGGATGTCATGAAAAAATCGAAGACGGCTCTGATGGACATACCGAAAATTGAGTACCAGCGGTGTTTCGAGGATTGGATCAAGCGCTGGCGTTAGTGCGTTGCAGTCGATGGGGAGTACTTTGAAGGGGACCATATCGATTTTGATGAATTAACTTGTATTTTCGATTTTATGAATAAAGTTCTAAAACTTTTTGATGAAGGTAGTATATATACTATCTTACTTCCCATTTGTCATTATGTAAAATTTGGACTCCTTTGAGGCTTTTCTCTTCTTTTTTTTTTTCCTCGTTCTTGCTGACAGTTAACCTGAGGTGGTATATGTGGGTTTACTTTTTATTTTGTTTTCTGCCATACGTTTTTGTTTTTTTTTTTCTTTTTTATTATATTTATTCTTTAATCTAGATATGAGGGGGTGTGGGATGGAAGCCCCCTGATGACCTTGCGGTCGGGCTCGCCCTACATTGGTGGGGTGTATCTCGGCCGTGGGAATGTTTGTTGGATGAGCCCGGACCTTTTGGTGTACTCTCTCTTGAATGTATTTTTTTCTTTTTTTCTTTTTTTGTCATCTACTATATTTATTTTCTGTGTTTATTTTTTTGTATATATTCCTGTTTCTACGTGTTTAAGGGTGTGGGCTGAAAAACATCTGGTGTACCCGTGGCTGGGTTCGCCCTATATTGGTGGGGTGTATTTTGGCCGAGGGGATGCTATTAGATGAGCCCAGACCTTTTGACAGCTTCTGTGTCTGATGTATTGTCTGCAATTTATGTGTTTTTAGAAGTGTTATTCAGGTGTGATCTTGTACATACTATGTTGCTGTCAATAAACCTAATATTTATTTATTTATTTATTTATTTATTTATATCATATTATATAAAAAGAAAGAAATATTTAAGTTATGTTTAATATTATTAATTTAATTTTGAAAATTGTAAGGTTCTCACGACTCACTCTGTATTATGACAAGAATAATTGTTCGTCGTTTTTCACGATGCTCACGGGTGCCAAGGATATTATGCAAACTCTGTGATGCTACAGTGATACAAAATAAAACTAGTTTAATGATACCAATTACCGTAACACATAAACACGGCAAGTATAACACTTATTCCGTCGGTCTTTCGGACAAATTAATTTGAATTATGTAGACCGGCAAAATAAATTAATTGCTGGTTATGGATACATAATAAAAACTAGTACTTACCCAACGGAACGGGGTCGGAGTGAGAATGAGCGGTGTCTTACTGAAAATACAGTGAAACCTCCATCTATTACTTTCGAAGGAACTTATTGAATTATACCAGGGGTGTCTAACTTTTTTTTTATAATGTTGGGCTCTTTGTATATGCTGTATAACTCCTCATTATATCTCACTCTCCAAGATCCATTTTCCTGTATGGGTCCGAATATTTTTCTGAGTATTTTTCTTTCAAATATTAGAAGGGAAGATTCGTTATTGGAGGCTACGTTGGGCGGGGCATGTAGCAAGAATGGGAGAAGAGGAAATGCCTAACAAAGTACTCTTTTCCAAGCCCCAAGGAAAACGTAGCGTGGGCAGACCAAAGCTTAGGTGGATGGATGGGGTGCAGAATGATGCAAACGTGATTGGCATCAGGGGCTGGAGGAGTGCATCCCAGGATAGGGGGGAATGGCAACGACTGCTGGAGGAGGCCGGGGCCCACAATGGGCTGTAGTGCCATTGATGATGATGATGATGATGATGTCTAACTTTTTTTAGGCTTGTGCCAAAACCGAAGAGATAGATCTAAGAATGATTGTTGCAAAATGGTGATAGAAAAAAGTGAAAAGAAAAATAAATGCGACATATGTATGAGTGAAAATGAACGATTGGAGCAAGTTGAGGAATTCTGCTATTTGGATAGTATTTTCACAGATGATTGAAGAGTTCAGAGGGATATTGAATGGCGTGTAGCGATAGGAAACAACGTCAATGAGGTACTAAAACATATATACTCGAACCGTACAGTATCAAAATCTGCTAAGATGTTAATCCACATTAGTATTTTGGTGCCAATATGTTATATGGCAGTGAAACATGAACGTGGAAGAAGACTGAGGGGAGCCAAATAAATGTTGTAGAAATGCGTGCTTTGACACGAATACATGGAATGACAGAATACGGAATGAAGTGATTAGAGATAAAATGCAAACTTCAGACTGATGAAACTAAACTCAGCAGATATACTCGTACATGTCACGCATGGCAACTGATCAAATGTTTACCATCCCCAGAGTTAAAAAATCTATTGCCTAAAAGTAATATGCCTATTTGGTTCATATAACACACAATAGGATGCCGAATTCAATAAAGGCAAAAGGATGCAGAACGTTTAAGCAGTCGATCGAAGCGCGGTTGCTATTGTGACAGAAGTTTGAATACGTGGGCTTACAGGAGGAATGAATGATTTGTAGCAAAGGTTTATAAGGAATCTTTAAGTGTGGTGTGTTTTTGATGAGTATGTGCAGCACATTATGGGATGGACTTTTTGGTCTATCTGGTGTGATGAAATTTAAAGTATCATATCACTGTTTATCGAATTGATGAGAGTATGCAATATAATAAAACACCGGAAAGAAGTATCAATTTATTTTTTCATGTTATATGCCCTCAGTAACATACTGGGCAAATCCTAGTTTACTGGAGTCACGACAAAAGAAAGGCAATAAATCCAGATCCATTAAATTACCGATTGTTTTTTTTTTTTTTTCATAAATTATGTATTTATAAGATTTCTTATCATATATAAATAAAAAAAAAACTTTTTTTCTCTATATAATATAATATAAATATCATTTTGGGCTACATTTAAATAATATTTTACGTCGGAAATCTAGAGTATGTCAATTTTATTTATCAACTATATTGTATTGTTATTTCTTTCATGATTTATAAAAAACATAGCTCGCGGACCGGACAAAACACCCTGACTGGCTGCATGCGGCCCGCAGACCGCGGGTTGGGCATGCCTGAGATAAATTTAAAAAATACAAGAAAACAATAAATACAGGAAGATATAAAAAAAATAGTAACATACCTTCATGTTTAATATCTTTATGGTTCCTAAAATGAAAGTACAGATAACGGATTTTCTTCTGTCTGATGTCTTCTTCAACATTGCGTCCTCCTTCTATCTTCTTTGGGATGAGGTGTGGGAGCAACAGCAGAAACTAATTTACTAATTCCAGTTTAAACCAAGAAATAATACTGTGCTACGAAATATGGTTTTCATGTTTTGAAAAAAACAATCAATCGAGCAAGATAGTATATAATAACTATGACACTCGTATTCTAAACGAATATTGCCGTTGAAGACTCATAAAGGAACGGTTGATGTGGTCTATATTTTAATGTTTTATATAAGACCGATTTAGTCGGTTGAAGTTTTAAATAGAAAAAAAAATGTTTTTTTATTTCATTTATAATTTAAATTCTTATAAATCCATTTTTTTATTTGATATGGTGGCACGAATCATCTTAGTGTGGGTGGACATTCGATAGTCGAAATAAATGTCACATACGGAAAAACGATTGGTCGAGGTTTCACTGTATATCGAATTTATATTAAACGAATCCATGTTTGATAGCTTCGCGTCTAAAGAAATTTCACGGTTTTGATATGTGCTCTCCGTGACTTGGTTGGTAAGATGCCTGATTTCCAATCTATAGGTTGTTGGTTCGATACAAGTTGGTACCCAAATTTTTCAACATGGATTTCAGTTTAGTTTTCTTCACATTACGCTTATTTAAACATCTTTCTGGTCGGTTGGAAGAGAGCAGCATATGACAGTTTAAACGCCAGGTGTTACTGTATACAACAAAAGCGTAATGCAATATAACACAATGTGTAATTGCGGTCTTCAGTCAAAAATAAATAATCGCATTTTTTAACTGTTTAAGTCTTTCTGTTCAGAATACGAGTATTACATTTTTTTAGACTATTAAATATACATATATGTTTTTGTTATTTTCAGACTATTAAATATACAAGTACATATATGTTTTTGTTATTTTGATATTGTATAGTTTTTTTTTCTCTCTGCGTAAATAATGTAAACCCCTCCCCCCTTTCAATCAAAACTTTTCAAAATAATTGTTCAAATGTGTCGGCTTTTCTGTGTTTGCGAAAGTATGTGTATAATATATATTGGAATGACACAAATAAACTTAGGCATTAGGATACAAGATTATCTAATAACAATTTTTCAGAATTTGCAAACCATATAATACAAACAAATTATAATTTCAAAGAGAGAAAAGTTAAAGTTATGCATACGTCAAAAAAATTATATAAAGCAATGAATTGAGAAACATTAGATATAGAGAAAACCATAAACAAAAACAAAATGTTATAAATAACTAAATAGTGCAAAAGGTTTCACATCTCTTAATCATTTTTCCTTTGCATTAATATTGTCGAATTCATAAAAAAATTATTAAATTGGTTTATTAAAAATTTTATCTTTGCGTCAATAGATCACACCCATTTTCGATGGGGATGGTCGATAGTTACATGACACTAGTCTGATCTAAGCACTGTTCTCATAACAAATCGGGATTATTACGTCTAAAGAAAACCTCGGGAAGCATGTAGAAACATGTGTAATTAATTAAATAACAAAAAAAATTATTCTCAAATATTATTTTTAATACAATTTTATTAGTTGTTTGGAAGCATTATCATTCAGCAATAAACCTTCCATATTGTACGTTATACAATTAAATTTTAGATGAGTAAGTCATGATTTATAGAAAATTCATAGTTTCAGGTTTGTATTTCGAAATACTCGATATTTAGAACCAACCTATATTCATAAAGTTTTACAACCTGTTTTTTTTCAGTTTCTAAAACACAAGTAAGTTAATTTCATTTTATGAAAAAACTTACATTTGTCTTCTAGTTTTTCAGTAGCGCAGTCTATTCTTTCAACACAGGATCGTGTGTATTGCATATTTCCTTTCCAGATCGAGTTAATTCTAAATGGAAAGAGGTTATAAGAACAGTGACTCGTTTAAGCGAAAAATATCGACCACTCGAATTTACCGTCCTTTTTCTGCGTGCAATACATGTTGCCATAAAACATATTAGGCTACGCTGTGTCAGGTGTCTGAAATCATTGGTATTGGAATATACAATACATAAAAACAACCAGCAATATTATTTCCGAGAATTGTAGTTTTTTTAATATATGATATATTGTGAGTAATGTGAAGTACGCCATAAAAGAATTATTTAAATTACGAATTCATAAAGAACTTGCTTAAAATAGTCACTTGTACAAAATTCTAATTTATCGAATCTTTAAGCAAAATCAACATGTACGCAAAATGCGTGGCTGACTAAATGCAACATGCATGATTCATGTGTAAGCATTTGGTGTTTCCACTCTTATATGAAGTATAATGTATCGGCGATTTCAGAAAATATCTGTCCACTATTATTAACCTTGCCCTTCCTTTGCTAAAAAAATCCGCGCGTTCCGGTGCTGTGTATTCAATACACATCAATCAATATACATGTAAAAATGAGCGATTTAAAAACGGAGAAATAAGAATATTCATAGCCAATCGCTTAAATTAATTAAACTTGAAGTCAAAAGTGATAATTGAAATTTAATTACTGAAAACATGAAAAAAAACATCTGTTGACGTTCACAAAATGGGCGAAACGACCACCTCAATCGAAAGCCTGCGAGCTACTGAAGCGAGAGAAGCGAGCGAACTGAGATTCTATGTCTTGCGTTCCCATATACCTAAGTAGAGTGAGAGTGAGACGTGAATAGCGTCGCTTCCTCACCCATAGCGGTTGTTTAGAATGAATATACCTACGTCACACACTAGCACACGTTTGATTGTATTGGTGAATTTATTCCCGATTTTCACAAAACATCTCTGATGTGACCGATAAGTGCTAATTATTATTAATATTATTTTTTCATTCAATGCGTAAATGTATTACGGAGAAATACCTGAAATCTGAACCCAGTATTTATTATATTTATAGAGATATTAAAGTTTTTAGAAGCTATGTGTACTAGTTACACATCACAGGGAAGGAAGGGTTAAGTCAGGATCAGTTGAAATGTGTTGGAAGGAAGGGTTAAGTCAGGATCAGTTGCTTTTGAGTGTTTATCTCGTTTTTCATATTCTATTATACTTTAACCCAATCCCCTCACTATACGAGATGATCTGTGTAACACCGTTTATCGAACTAACCCACCTCATATTGCTTTAATAAAACTAAGACTACTCAATTGGAAATCAAGCTCAAAATTCGAATATATAAATAATAGTATATGAAAAATAAAAATTTTACAAAATGTGATGTGTGCGAGCGATATGCGCGCGCTGGCGGAGCAGGGCGCATGTGCTCGCCTTACTTCGCCGATCTAACAAGCCAAACACTGGCACTCCTATATCAGAGCTGAAACTGATTTTCACAGAGTTCGTTAGAGAGTATAATAAATATAATTGTTGATTTAATAATCAATTGATTTAATAATCAATCAGCTCAGCTTTATTTTAAGAATTCCTTACACCACAGCCTACAACAAATACGAGTAGTTGATAATTAGAATCAAAACATGACTCTCAAAATTAAAACATTCATGTTCTTTTTTTAATAGAGGTATTCATAACATATATGAATCATTTATTGTAATTTGTTTTATCAAACATTGTTTATTCCACTTTATGTAACAGTATAACTAATGCTTTTTTGCGGTGAAGTGCAGTGGAGCGGCGCTCCGCCACTTTTTTTACGGTATTTTAATGTTTCAAAAACAATTAGACTGTACTCTTTCTTTTAATTGTCATTTTCTTGATTTTTATTTCTTTTTGTTATTTCTTCTGTTTTGGTGGACATGCCCTTTTCGTTCATTTTCATTGTTTGTTTTTTTTGCTTATGTACTTTTGCTTTATATGAATAAATAAAGGCTTGGGATAGAGAGATAGAAAGGTATTAGTTTGCAAACTAGCTAAAGTTTGTCTTGCGTGTGAAGCTGATAGGAGGGCCGTCGGTCCTTAGAGCGGCATCGGGAATGTGGTGGGGGCTTCCCCCTCTCTTTTTCTCCACGCTCTATGAAAATATTCAATTATATTATTTTTTTACAATTTTATTTTATATTTATTTTATCTGTTTAACTTTAGATTTGATATGTCTAAAATAATTTATAAAAATAAGTTGAATGTTGTTAAATACTTTGTGGCATAGGAAAAATAAGTTGAATGTTGTTAAATACTTTATGGCATAGGAAAAATATGTTGAATGTTGTTAAATACTTTGTGGCATAGGGAAAATAAGTTGAATGTTATTAAATACTTTGTGGCATAGGAAAAATAAGTTGAATGTTGTTAAATACTTTGTGGCATAGGAAAAATAAGTTGAATGTTGTTAAATACTTTGTGGCATAGGAAAAACTGCTTTAATTTTCATTTAAATGGTATTTGAATACGATTTTCTTTAGTAAAAAGCTTGACAAGAAGTGAGTTCCGGCACCATTTAAAAAAAAAAGCCCAGCATAATTTACTATGCTCAGTGCTTTTTTTCCAACCTACCGATTTCAAAGCTTTCAAAGCCCTACCGATGTCAAGGCTTTCACAGTGTTTGATGAAACAAATTATTATGTATTTAAACCTCCGCAATGTTAATATCTTAACTATAAATAATATATTAATCATTTAAAAAATTATTTTAAATTATAAGTTTATATTTTATCAAAATATTAGTATTTTTGAATTATTATTTTTCAATGATTCAGCTTTAGCTTTATTTTAAACCACGATCAAATAATTAATGAGCATAACATTATATCGATTAATTATTTTAATCCACGCTGTCCTAATTGCATATTAATCCCAATTAACTTATTGTGTTGTATTAAAAACTGAAAAAGGTTTTCCATCTCTGAAATATGCTAATCTCTAACCGAAATATTAACTGAAATGGAATACAATTTGCCAGCCGAATCTAAACACTGTAATAAATAAAATTGACTTAAGTTACATTTTCTCATAAAAAAGTAGGTTTCTAACCGCATTAAGTTAATCATTATTATTCGTTTATTTTTATAATTTGGCAATACCTGCCATAAATTAATAAATTCGTGAAAGTTAAGAGAGCGCAATTATTTTTATTTGAGATCTTCAAAACGAAAATATTAAAATGATAATTACATACTTACATACACACTATTACGCCATCTCCCTAACTATGTATGCAGAAAGGAGAGAACGCCAGACTTTCATAACGCGACGCACATATTTTATCTATTCTGCGTTCATACAGCTCCTAATTTTAGCATTCCCTTCTTTCAAAATATCACACACTTGGTACAATCATACTTTCTTTGGTCCTTTTGTATCACGCCTTCCACTCACATTTGTACTGTATTTTAATCAAAATGTTAATTAAATTAAGATAATTAGCTATAGGAAACACATCAAATTTATGACGTGATATGAACACATATACTACACCTAAAGCCGAATGTGTTACTATCACATATCGAAAGATCCACAAAGGTTTCTTGGTAGTTCGTCTTATTTGGTAAGTTTTCTGCAGTTTTCTTACCAAATATGTTTTCCCAAACATATGCAGATGCGGGGAAGTAGTTTATCTAATGGCCGCCACTTTCCTATCCTTACACTCAACTTACCACGCTTATTTTGTAATATTTTTAATATGTCAATAATAGTGGGTTCGAATCCCGAGTTACAACTCCCTTGAGGATTGTTTGCTCTCTAAACTGTATAAATCGTCATTTTATAATTATTATTACTATAGTTCTGAAATTCTAGGATGAGTCCTGTGACAGCTCACAAATTTGCCCCAATACAACCTTGTAACGATGTTCAGTAATTTTAATTATTTTATCAACTTTAATATAAGTCTCAATTCTCAAAACGTCACAGGGACCATGCTACGTTTTTTGGAGTATACGTGCAATTTTGACGAGAGGCACCTGAAGAACGAGTCACTTGATGAATTGCGGCGTAATTGATATCACTTGATGAATTTCAACGCGTCTAAAGAAAATTTATCAAACTTTTCAAACTACCTACCCCTCTGTAAAGTCTAAAAAATAATAAAACTTGATCCCAAAATTATAAAATATATTCTGGCCATTTATAAAACTCAAAATCTAATTTCAGGAGGAGCAGTGAAGACAAATTTAAACAAAGGGAGCGAGAAGAGGAAGTGCGCCCTCGCTGGGGAGACCGGGGAGTTGCAGTGGGCCGCCTGTGGGAGCCACAAGACGCAGATTCAAGACTACCTCAAGTATTCATTTATAACTAGCATTATTTATGAACATAATACCACATAAAAGTCCATTGATTCGAAATCCAAGGGACCAAATTTCACAAAAAAAATCAAATTACGAATAGCCTTCTTCTTCTTCAGTTTCAATCCTGGTGATTGGTTAGCAGCAAAGCCCTGCATCTCCTCCTCCACTCCGCTCGGTCCTCAGCAATCCTCTTGAGCTCTGTATAGGAGGTGCAGTCCATATCGTGGCATATTTGCTCCAGATACTCTCGGCGAAGACGCCCTCCGCCAATCGATCCCTCAATCATTCCCTCCAGTATATTGTGCAGGAGATTTTCATGTCGCATCATATGACCCATCTATTCTGCACGCCTTTCCGATAAGAATAGCACGATCACATAAAAAAAATATATTAGTGTGGGGGGGATAGACTTCTCAACATTTTTCGTACTGTAAAAATAATGTAAGTCAAAAAAAGTTTTGTCAATATATTTCTACAATATTGAGACATATTTGATGGTAAAATAAATTTAAAAAATACGAAATATTTTCATTGCCACAGCCAATGCGTACAAATGAATAAAAATTCACCATAATTGTCACTTATTTGATTTTGACATCGTCACTTGTTTACACTTTCATATCGAATGTTGGATACGGGGGAAGCCCCGATAATTTAACCGCCAAACGGCGCGTAACACACCAATTACGGTAGTCTCGTCACCAAGCCCAGCTACTACACAGATCCGTGATTTGCGTGAAAAATTTTGAATTACTAGAATTCCTAAATACTTTTTTTGCGAAAAAACATGAACTACGAAATATGTGGATTTTCAAATTAACAGTAAAATTTATTACTATACTTGAGAAAATATAGGACGGTTCCTGTGACATTTGAAATGTCATGTCTCAAAGGGATGGGGTAAAATCGTTTTTTTTAACAAATCGAATAGTTTTTTTATAAATCGAAAAATTGTTTTTCTCTAAACTGACGTTTTAATTCCTAATTTTCATTATACTGACTTTCTAATGTATTGTATGAATTTTATCTGTCTTTAAATAGGCCGAGATCCACTATGAATTAATACTAATTACGAACATTTAATTTTATGTACAAAAAAAATCGAAAATCCAATTATCGTACTCGTATACCCCATCCCTAGCCAATGCAGACTAACGTAGTAACTTTTGACAAACGTCACCAAATATTATTTGATTTTAACAAACTGCCACATTTTTGCTAATTTGTAACAAGATGTATTAATTTGTCATTATTGTTAGTTTTATGTAATGTATTTACCTAAATAACTTGCTATTTATTAGAATCGAGACTTATATTAAAGTTGATAAAATAATTAAAATTATTGAACGTCGTTACAATGTTGTATTGGGGCAAATTTGTAAACTGTCACAGGGACCATGCTACAATTTCTCAAGTATAAAAGTCGATTTCGATATAAAACAATGGGAATAAATACGAATTATCGTTCTTCAAATTAATCGACGTTTACTGCACTTGTACTGGACTGCTTGCAAATAAAATATATACTACAAGTCGTTGTCGTTGTTGTGCCTCGAAGTCGAGAAACCCTTCGCCATTCCAACATCAATTCAGTTGGAAAGTGAAGCTGTGCTGTAGAGTTTGTTCTAAATAAGTGAGCCATTGCACACAAACTAACTGGTCCCACCGCTATATTGGATCCGATAGCACACGGATGTCAAACAATCGGAATACACCGGCATATTTTCTCCTTTTGTTTTTTAAAGAATATATATAACTAAATTCATAGGTATCCTTATAACCTCGAATACTAGGTGGAAAAAATGTCTGTGTCCTTCGAGGAGAGTAGCAAAACACGGTGTTCGAACCAACGAAATTCCGCACAGAAGTCTAGTACGTTACCATGCATCTCATAAGCTACAAATACCGAACAAGTAACAGCATTATCTATGTCAAATGTTACAAAACAGATCTTGAAATGGACTTAAATTTGAGTGTGAATCTTTTCTTATTTTACTGAGAAAAAAATACTCATGACATTTATCATAAAATGAAAATACTCATGACATTTATCATAAAATGAAAATACTCATGACATTTATCATAAAATGAAAATAATCATGACAATTATCATAAAATGAAAATACTCATGACATTTATCATAAAATGAAAATACTCATGACAATTATCATAAAATGAAAATACTCATGACATTTATCATAAAATGAAAATACTCATGACATTTATCATAAAATGAAAATACTCATGACATTTATCATAAAATGAAAATACTCATGACAATTATCATAAAATGAAAATACTCATGACATTTATCATAAAATGAAAATACTCATGACATTTATCATAAAATGAAAATACTCATGACATTTATCATAAAATGAAAATACTCATGACAATTATCATAAAATGAAAATACTCATGACATTTACCATAAAATGAAAATACTCATGACATTTATCATAAAATGAAAATACTCATGACATTTACCATAAAATGAAAATACTCATAACATTTATCATAAAATGAAAATACTCATGACAATTATCATAAAATGAAAATACTCATGACGTTTATCATAAAATGAAAATACTCATGACATTTATCATAAAATGAAAATACTCATGACAATTATCATAAAATGAAAATACTCATGACATTTATCATAAAATGAAAATATTCATGACAATTATCATAAAATGAAAATACTCATGACATTTATCATAAAATGAAAATACTCATGACATTTATCATAAAATGAAAATACTCATGACATTTATCATAAAATGAAAATATTCATGACAATTATCATAAAATGAAAATACTCATGACATTTATCATAAAATGAAAATACTCATGACATTTATCATAAAATGAAAATACTCATGACATTTATCATAAAATGAAAATACTCATGACAATTATCATAAAATGAAAATACTCATGACATTTATCATAAAATGAAAATACTCATGACATTTATCATAAAATGAAAATACTCATGACATTTATCATAAAATGAAAATACTCATGACAATTATCATAAAATGAAAATACTCATGACATTTATCATAAAATAAAAATACTCATGACATTTATCATAAAATGAAAATACTCATGACATTTATCATAAAATGAAAACAAACACATCCTACTTGCCCACAAACCAAAGATTAGTAAGGGAATGAATAGTGAAACATTGCAAGTAATAAAAATTAATATATTATATTAATTAGGAAAATCAGTTAGTGCGTGTTTTCATTTCACTGAAGGCATCTTATAGAACCATGAAATGAATTAAAAATTAGGTAGTTGGATTAAAACTTTATATTATCATGAACAGATCATAAGTTCACTATTGATCAGAATATAGATATTCTGACAAATTTCCAGATCTACGAATTGGAGTGTGATAGTTTTCAATATTTGTTCCTCCGTTTTCAATATTTGTACCTCAAAGGCAACAGTTTTTAAGAAGCCACTACTAACTAGCTGAAGAAGTTAATTTTGACAGGATTGGAAAGAAATGTAAGAAGAAGTAAATATGAAAAAGATTCATTAATTTATTCCATAAAACCTGACATGAGAAAATATTTCAAATTAAAAGCACATTGTGAATTAAAAATATTATATATGATCATTTTAGATGCTGCCAAAAGGAACACCATCGTGGGTAGAACGTGGACTGAATATGATGGACAGCATGAGACCACAAATACTAGTTCTTGATCAAATGAATGATTCTTCTACAATCGAGTCTTTAGATGGTAAATCCGGAAGCAACTTCGAAAAGTAATTATACAACCATTTTTGTAATATATATGACTATAAATATTCACACAAAGAGAAAACTATTTTAAAACATTTTTCCAAGTTGTCATATTCAATAATATCTAATGTTTTATTTCATAGGTTTCAAGGCTATGTAATAAAACATTTCATATTCAGTAATGTATTTTTGACATCATCCAGAGGAAGAAGGCTGCAACGTCTTTGAAACGTCGGCCATCATTGAATCTAACTCAACTTGGTGATACATCAAAAAATATTTTAAATTCATGATAAACAGCCGTAAAAATCTTCAAACATAGTTTAATTTTTTGTAAAAAAATTATTTTGCAATCAGCCTACTTGAGTTAATATAACTACAAAAGTGTACAATTAGTTTACTGTTTGTACTATGGTATGTTGCTGAAAGGGTTTACACTATTGTACATATATCAACATACTTATAAATTGCTTACCCTGTTTGTCTCAAAAAGAAAAAGTAATATTTATTGAAATACTAAAATAAATGATGCTTTACATAACTATATGGTTTACTAATACCCGTTTAGCATTCAGCCAAGATTTGATTTCTGGTTTTGGTTTACTAACAGGTTTGATTTCTGATTTACTAATGTTTAGCATTCAAAGATATGAATTCTCTGATTCTGAAAAGAATTCAAATAAGAAATATTGTTTCTGTATTGATGGAAATTTTGAAGTTGTAAAAAATTGTGAAATTTAGAAATTGTACACAATATGGCAACTTCTGTGGCCTAGTTGGTAAGATACTTATCTTGCAGCATGGAGGGGAGGAATCGAACCTGGGTGTTGCAGGTTCGATTCTCATTAGAACCTAAATTTTTAAAAAGGATCCTAGTTTGGTTTTCACTTATAACAATTTTGACAACATTCTGGTTAGAAGAAATTGCCAGAACAATAAACCAACTTGCACTGTACACAAGGGAAATCAAATACAGTACAATTATATAATGACTAGTCATTGTTTATTATATACTCATGGAATTATATATATACTCATATATATTAGGTGTACAAATAAGTTTCCGCCGTTTTTTATCAAAAATTGGGCATTTATTGTGAAAGAACGGAACCTCATGTTTTATTCGAAGTATTGCCCATCGCTTGCCACTACCTTTTCCCATCTTTCTGGCAGCATACGGATACAGCGTCGGAAGAATGCTTCATCTTTTGAGGCTATCCACGAATCGACCCAATTTTTGGTATCTTCATATGATGTGAAGTGCTGCTCAGACAGGTCATGCGTCATCGATCGAAACAAGTGAAAATCAGAAGGAGCAATGTCTGGTGAATACAGCGGGTGGGGTAAAACTTCCCAATTGATTGTTTCCAAAAAGGTTTTGACCGGCGCCGCAACATGTGGACGAGCATTATCATGCAGGAGATTAATTTTGTCGTGTCTGGAGTAGCAGTGGGCGCGCTTTTCCTCGAGTGCTCGACTCAATCTCATCAATTGTGCTCGGTAGACAGCCCCAGCAATGGTTTCGTTCGGTTTGAGCAACTCATAATACACGACACCAAGCTGATCCCACCAAATACACAACAAGAGTTTTTTTCCATGAATATTTGGCTTAGCTGTAGATGTTGAAGCATGGCCAGGGGTTCCCCATGATTTCTTCCTTTTTGGATTATCATGGTGGATCCATTTTTCATCACCAGTGACTATACGGTGCAGAAAACCCTTTCGTTTATGCCTGGCAAGCAGCATTTCACATGTGGAAAATCGGCGTTCAACGTTTCTCGGTGTCAGTTCATATGGAACCCAATTTCCTTGTTTTTGAATCATTCCCAATGATTTCAACCTATGTGAAATTGCTTGTTGAGTCACTCCTAATGTAAGTGCAAGTTCTTCTTGCGTTTGGCACGAATCTTGATCCAATAATACTTCCAATTCCGCGTCTTCGTACACTTTCGGCCTTCCGCTACGTTCTTTGTCTTCGATGTCAAATTCACCGTTCTTAAACTTTTGAAACCACTCACGACAACTTCTCTCACTTAAGGCAGCCTCACCATATGCTTCTACAAGCAATCGATGCGCCTCAGCTGCAGATTTCTTCAAATTGAAGAAGTAAATCAAAAGTTCCCGCAAATGACGCTTATTCGGCTCAAAACTTGACATTTTCGAACACAAAAAAATATGTTATACTGATAAAAATTCACTAATATTTCAAGGTCATGTTGTTGACAGATGTCCAACCTTACGATAATGCCATTTTACATCTGACAATTTTAACCATAACTTACTGGTGGCGCCAACTTTTGTCAAACGGCGGTGACTTATTTGTACACCCAATATATATAATCATTTGATACTTATGGAACCTTTATAAAAGATTAGTCCCGCAAATTTTATAATTCATTGTTAAGTTTTTCTACCTATATAACTTATTTTGTTAATTTTGGAATAACATTTTTTAGATGCACATATTTACTTGGACAAAATGTTCCTATTGAACCAAATATAAAAGCTGAAAGAGAATGCAAAAGATTAAAGGCTTTAGAACTTCAAGCAGCCATTGTTCAACAGCTCGAAGAAAGAGAAAGAAAAAAAAGAGAAGAGAAAGATAGGCGCATCAGAGAAGAACAAGAAGAAGAGGAACGGTTCAAAAGACAAAGAGAACTTGAAAGGCAAAGACTTCAAGAAGAAAGAAGGATGGCAGAAGAAAAACAACATAGGGAACAAAAAAGAGCAGAAGCATTAAGATTAGCATTAGAAAAAGCTGAACAGCAAGCTAAACTTGAAAAGGAAAATAAGAAAATCAAAAGACTCAAAGACAGTTTTGATTCTATGAGTATTAATTCAGAGATAGATCCTCCAAAAGATCCAAACCAGAATTCAGATAAAAGTGTTAGCCAACAATCCACTCCATTCAAGGAGTCGAAATTAATTCAAAATATTTATATAGAACAAGCATTTAGTCCTAGGAGGAAATTCATAACCGAACAAGAAAATACGTCTCGTAAAACACCAAGCCTTTCTGGGGAAACAAATATCATAATGTCCAACCCTCAATCTGCAAGGTACAGCCATCAATATGAAAGCTTTAACCACGATCAACAGCTAATGGATATTAACAAAAGACCAGAAAATATCAGACAGCATTCAGAAAATACAAACACATCCCAAAGTAACTATCAGGGGAATTTAACAGAAGCCCCAGTGAGTTTAGTTCCAATACCTATGACTCATGAAATGTTCACTCCTGTTCACATTGCGCAAGGAACTGGTATTCAAATGGCATTTCTTATGCCTCAACCTATGAATGCATTATATCAATGCATGCACCAATCAGTCCCTATGCAAGCCATTTTTCCACCTGACTCTGCATTTTCACACCAAAGAAGTAGCTTTCCTACACAATCTCAAACTGATACAGATGAAAGTTGTATTAATAGAGAGCACAGGGTTTTGACACCTTCAAAGTATAGAAATCCAAATTACAAAGATGTATCTACACAGACAGACTTTGAATTTTCGGCAATTTCAAATAGAGTAAATTTATCAGATGAAAAAGAGTCGAATACCATCAAAAGTTTGGATCAAACTTATGAGCAAAATACTTCTGAAGAAAAGTTAAACTCTTTAACACTAAAGAAAGATAAAAGGTTGCAATCGGAAGAGAAATACAAAGATTTAGAAAGTAGACCGAAATGGGGAGTAAATAAGCCTCCAACACAATATAAGAAACAAAGCGAAAAAGATATATTTTATCCTCAAAAACGAAAACTACGTTCAAGAAAGCGTATTCAAGAAAAGCAATATACTTCACATTCAAGTGATGAAAATCGCTCTCCGAGTCCTCTCCGAGAATCTGCTAAACATTATCAAAAATTAGATAGAAACAGAATAAGTTTGACAGAAAGTTATTGGAGAAAGAGAGGAATTAAAACAGAAAAATCTGCTAGCATAGGAAATATATCTGTGGAAACAACAGAAATTTCCGCTTTAGAATGTGATAAATCAGGATTAGTACGTATCAGTGAAAGTTCAAATTTTTTGAACGAAAAAAAGATTTATACCGAAACCAAATCAATGCCAAAGAAAACTTTGACACTCTCCCAGAAATTTATGAATGATAAGTATGGAAATCCAAAACTATGGAATGGGAATTCTACGGAAAGTATTTTACCAGATGCCAGAATACATCTTAAGAGAGATTCAAAAGATGATCAAAGTATAAAATTCAAAGATAAACTAGATCAGAGAAAACAATTCCTAGACAGTGTTAACAGAGCTAAAAGAGAACAATCAGCTTACTATTGTGATGATGAGCCCAGTCAACCAGTAATTTTAGATCAGTTAAGGTCATTGAGAGACAGTCTTCAGAAACAACAACAAATCTGGGGGAAATATGATTCCAACAATAGATCACCGAGTCCAAAAAATGAAGTTGACTTAGAGATTGAATAAAGTTCCATTTCATAACATATTTATATAAACGATTTACACCGTAGCTTTTTGTAACCTTTATACATTCATAATATTTGTGACTTGCTTACTATATTAGCTGCACAGTGTGTGTCTAGTTAAATAACAATATCCCTAGCAACTAAGTAATAAAATATACTGCAACTTGTGTTAGATCAATAAATGTGTTCATTTTCTTAGCAAAGAAGCTTGAATAATTTAACAGGAACAGTGTCTGATTTTAAACATCAAATAAAACTGAGAAATATTCTCAGAAACAATGGATGATTTCTTTGAGAAGAAGAAAGAAGTAGTGGAAGTATTGGACTTATCCAAAGTAACAATTAGTTCTCAAGAAGAATTTAGAAGAACATTTGAAAAGGTTCCAGATTTTAAAATCAAACCAGAAAAGGTGATTTATATTTCATTATTTTTTATTATGAATCAATAAAAATGATCTTTAGATATCCCTTAAATACAATTTCAATGGACATCATGCATTGTAAATAACCCATATATAACAGTTATCTATAAAACAATGTAAAATAAAATAAATCTTCCAATAACATTTTTGACTGAGGACAGATTTAAAAAATTATTTGACATAAATATTTTTTCTTTCTAAATATATTTTAATAACAAAATCAACTTTTAAGTATTACAATAAAGTAATCTAGAGTTGTGTACTAATTTTCACCATATTTAAACAAAGAAACTGAACTCTATTCTTCTTATTCAGTTTCAATCCTAGGGGTGGGTTAGCAGCAAAGCCCTGCATCTCCTCCTCCACTCCACTCGGTCTTCAGCGATCCTCTTGAGCTCTGTATAGGAGGTGCAGTCCATATCGTGGCATATTTCCTCCAGATACTCTCGGCGAGGACGCCCTCTGCCAATCGATCCCTCAATCACTCCCTCCAGTATATTGTGCAGGGGATTTTCATGTTGCAGCATATGACCCATCCATTCTGCAGGCCTTTCCGATATGGTGTTTGACAGGTACCTGGTTTCTTCGATCCTGCTGAGAACCTCGTCATTTGTAATGTGGTCTCTCCAGGAAATCCTTAGGATTCGTCTATAGGTCCACATCTCGAAGGCCTCCGATCTTTTTCAATCTCTTTCGCCTATGCACCATGTCTCGTAACCATACATCAAAATACTCAACACATATGTTTTGACCAATTGCTTGCGGAGCTTTAGGTCCATGTTGTTGGATTCGAAAATCTTTGATTTCTTATTAAAGGCGAGTTTTGCTTGGTGGATGTGATTGTCAACCTCTCTTTTTGTATGGCCATCCCATGTGATCTTGCTTCCAAGATAGACAAACTCTTTTGTGTTCTTAAGCGCAGCTCCTGACATTAGTATGTTCATTTGGTGTTCGTCTCTGCCTACGGTTATCACTTTTGTTTTGTCCTTGTTTATTTTCATGTTGAACTTGGTATTTAGGACATTCTCCATAGTTTCCAAGGTCTCCTTTAGTTCTTCTTCGCTATTGGCGACCAGGTCAATGTCGTCTGCAAATCTTATCACATCCACTTTTTGACCGTGAATTTTGACGTCTCTTCTATGGTGCATTTCTTCTCTTACTTCGTCTATCGCACATTGGATATACCCATTGAAAAGCACTGGAGAGAGAGAGCAGCCTTGTCTCATACCCTGTCTCACATTTGCCTCTTTTTCGTCTTTTCCACGCCTGATTATGGCGGCTTCGTTTTTATAAAGATAACTCTATTGTGGATTACAAAAAACCAAATTGTATGAAAAACTTCTCATTTATTTATTGAATTTTGAAATAAAATTATAGGTTCGATCTGAAGATATAAAGATCAAAGATGGAATTGAGGACCAAAAATTTAAAATTCCTAAAAAAGAATATAGACTTTACGAAAAATATGGTACGAAAGGATTTGAAGAGAAAAACTTCACTTTCATGGATCCCATTCCAGTTGAGATGCAGTCATTGAAATTGGAAGATTTATACTCCGTATCTATAGATTGGAAGATGCTGACGTCACTGCGACCTAAGTCCAAAGTTGATGAAGAATATTTTAGTAGGTAAGTGTAACTACGAGTATTTGGTATGATGCAATATTGATTCCTAGTTTCAGTTTTATACAATGGTATTTTGGCAATTAAGCAAGTTCAATAATACAGAAAAATAAAACATTTTATTTTGCAACTAAATGTCCTGTGAGAGCTACACAGTTTGTCCAGTTATTTTCCAATTTTTTTATTCCGTCTGAAAAATAGGTTTTACTGCAGCGATGACATCCTGATTTGATGAAAATTTCTTCCCACCGAGCCAATCTATTTAATTCGGGAACATGATGAAGTCCCACAGTGCCAAGTTCGGGAAATATGGTGGATGAGGAACCAATTCAAAGCCCGATTCGTGAAATTTTGCCATTGGAACGGTCGATTTGTGGGGCATCGCATTGTCCTGGTAGAAGAGCACTTTTATGCAAGTTAATCTTGGTCATCATACAAACGGTTCAATAATGCAGAATATTATGCTCCAGTTATTATTTTGCTCTTTTCTAAGTAGTCAATCATGATGATTCCTTGGGAACCCCAAAAAACAGTGACCATCACTTTCCTAGCTGGCAAAACGGTCTTCGCCTTCTATAGAAGCAAATTTGTGAGTTCTTACAGTTATTTCTACATCTTTTTTCATTTGGCTCGATCTGTCCCTGCTCCTAGTTTTGCTGAACATTAATACTTTTGAGCATTTTGTGTAACAATGCTGATATATATTTTGTAATGTCTGCCATGTTTTATTCAGATTACCCCCACAAAGAATATTTTTTGAAAGTATCTTCTTCCCAGTATCATGTTAGGTCCCCCCAACGTTGAATATCACCTGAGAGTAGACATCTTTGTCCCCGGCAGCCCGAAAAAGATCCCCAATTCTCCTTATACCAGTCCAATCACATATATTGCGGAGCCTGGAGATTTGCCTCCTACCAACACCTCTTCGACCCTCTGTTTTGCCTTGGATGATCAGTAATTTGTACTTTGCTCCTCTAAGTACATGACCCAAATAGGACACCTTTCGGATTTTAACATAAGTCAGAATTTCTCTATCAACTTTGGCTCTTTGAAGAACCCTTGTGTTGCTGATCATATCCGTCCAGGGTATCCGTAGCATTCTCCGATGCATCCACATTTCGAATGCTTCCAGTCGGTTCATACTACCAACTTTGAGGGTCCATGATTCCACTCCATGCAATAACACTAACCAAATGTAGCATTTGACTAACCGTTGTCGAAGTTTGGAAGTATAGCTGATTAAAACTAGATAGGACTACAAATAAATTAATCACATTAATGTACAATTCAATCCAACATTGGTTTTCCAATAAAGCAATTTAGGTTCTTATTTTTTGCTAATGGTTTGAAGTTATATAAAAAAAATTCTTCCTATGATGATTGTTTACTCCTTCAGTCAGATTTAGATGCTATTTGGGCGGGTAGTACGTACATACCATCATGCCGTCTACCTGTCGGAATAGGTAGAGAGGAGAGAGCACTAAACTTTCCTTTGGCGACATACATTCTTCGCCTCTTCTACATCCATACATCTTTCTATACAACTCATTCGATTTCTCTGACTTTTTACACAAAATATTATTCACTTGATCCAACCATACTTTCATTGGTCTTCCTTTACCACGCCTTCCACTCACATTTGCATTGTATATTTTTTTGTTAGTCTTTCTTCATTGATTCATTCTACATGCTCAAACGATCTCAGAATGCTCTTCTTCATCTTAATCAATGCAACAACCTTAAATTTACATTCCTCCTTAATCACTTCAGTCATATGCAACTCAATAATTGGCACTGATAGGTCTTCTGGCATTACCTGATGAATTTCCTCGAGTCTTCCAAAACATGAATAAACTGGACTCTGGACTTTTGGTCACTCTCTAGTATATGGTGTAGACTTCACAATAAGTGAAGAATTTTACATATCTCATTAATGCAGCATGTTTAAAGCTTTACAGTAGTTTTCACACTGTGTACACACCAATTCATTGGTTGCATTAAATTTGTTTGATAGAAAGTTTGTGTTTCAGACTTGTAGAGCTGGGAAAGTCTGAACTGAGAACGATTGCACGAGACAGAAGAGAGCTCACCATGAACACAACAATCAGAAAAACTAAAAACAAAGCTGGAGTAGTAGAAAGAAGAGTGGTATCGTGTATTGAATGTGGGGAGGAATTTTGTGATGGTATGGTTTCAAATTTACATACACACATACTCGTATATAATTAGGTCAATTTCAGTACAAGTCCTCCCCTCACTCTGTTTCCCATTCAAACACAAACACCTTGACTCTGCCTACATTCTTTTTCCCATAAATAGTCGCTATAGTTCGGAAAATGTAGGATGAGTCCTGTGACAGCTCACAAATTTGCCCCAATACAACCTTATGTAATGTATTTACCTAAATAACTTGCTATTTATTAGAATTGAGGCTTATATTAAAGTTGATAAAATAATTAAAATCACTGAACATCGTTACAAGGTTGTATTGAGGCAAATTTAGGAGCTGTCGTAGGACTCATCCTACATTTTCTGAACTATAATCCTTCTCTTTCATCATATAATTTAGTTGCAAAGAAAAAAGAGGTATTTGAAAACTGGTAGTAAACACAATTAATAAAACGACGGTGAATACAAAGAAAAACAGTGTTCAATTTATTTTATTGAAGTCAAATATCAATTGACATAACACCACAAAGTGAAGAAAATATATTTGTTAGGATTCAATATATAATTCGTATTTTTTTATGTTATATCTTCAAAATTTTGAATTCGTTCTTGCTATATTCTGATTTTTCTCTTTGTTTCATAAATACTGTAATTTCATTTATTTTTCCCAAGTGTTATTATTCCAAATTATATATTTTAGATACCCGAATGAAACATACTTTTAACTAGCCTAACTAATTGATTTGGTATTTATATAGCAGAATTCCATTTAAAAAAGAGTGATTTAACACTTAAATGTGAAAAAAAATCTACACAAGAAACTTTAATTAAAGTGAAAGATCTATTTCGTGAAGTTAGTATAACAGTATTAATTTTTTATGAAGGTTGGTCGTCAGGAACCGACATGTCAGGATGATCGGTTCATGTTAAGTTTTTATGTTAGTTTTAATCAACAGATTGTAAAATATTTTGCTATTTAAGCTTGGTTAACAACGTGTTGAGTATAGTTTGACAATGCTTTTGTAAAATGAAACATAACTGTCACTTTAATTTATATTCATTCAGTTTTAATCCGCCTTTTAAAATCCAATGTATGACTAAAAACAAATAAATATAACTTAACTAATCCAAATGGCGTTTATCTTTTAGAAATTCAAATTGAATCATTTATTTATTTAGATATTTATTATACATTTATTTTCATTGTGACTCCTTTTGATGTATATCAGTGTATTTAAAGATATTGAAAATACTAATAATGTTATCATTTTATGTTTCATAAGACAGATAGTATTACCATTAGATTAATATGTTATCATTTTATGTTTCATAAGACAGATAGTATTACCATTAGATCAATATGTTATCATTTTATGTTTCATAAGATAGATAGTATTACCATAAGATCAATATTTTATCATTTTATGTTTCATGAGACAGATAGTATTACCATTAGATCAATATGTTATCATTTTATGTTTCATAAGACAGATAGTATTATCATTAGATCAATATATTATCATTTTATGTTTCATAAGACAGATAGTATTACCATTAGATCAATATGATTATCAAATATAATAATTAATGATTACTATTTAGTATTTTTTTTATAAATTCCAGGAAAATTATGCTGCATAATTAATTATGATGGTCTAGCAAGAATTCTAGTTCAACCAGAGAGAAAAGGTGCGTTGAAACCATCAACAAGCAATCAAGATGGAGGAAAGTTAAGGAGGATCAAGAGGAGAGGGAAGAGAAGAGTTCGTAGTAAGAGTGCTGTAAACAAACAGAGTGCTAAAACAAAAGGGAAAACATCTGGAACCAAAAGCGATACAGATATTTAATATGCCAGGATGAAATGCAATTTACATCATTTATCAATTACCAGGGTTAAGTTAGTAATGGGATATTCTAAAAGAATAAAGAATGGATTACAAAAGTAAATATGTGTTACATTGATCATGTCCCTGTATAAGGAAAATATGACAGGTGTGTCGGAGTGAGTGAACAAATGACTGAATGTTTTTGTATAAATTAAAATATCCAGCAATGATGTGTAACACCTCCATGGCTCTTCTATATCTATATTGACTCATTAAATTATTTATCAGAGTTGGTTGCAAGAATGTAATCAAAGTGTTAAGAATAAATATAAAAAAATCAAAAGTTAAGGCTACTGAAAAGAGTGGTTCTGTGATCTGTGCAAGGGTGATGAATAAAAGATATAAGTTGAGAAATTTCATTGTTTTAAAATCATGTTTTAGAGAGATGTTAAGATAGATAAAGTTATTTAAACTAATGTTACTGCAGGAAGCAAGGTCAATGGCACTATGTATTGCTTTTAACAATAAATTCGTCCTAATATCTTTGAAATATATTTGACAACCTTGATGCATGAAAGTGAAGCCTAGGCATTGAAAAGGAATGATAAAAGTTGAATGAATGCCATAGAAAGCATGCCTTGTGAGGAATATTTGATATTAAAATTATGATAGATATGATTGGATAAAAGTTAATCTGTTAAGAGACATATGTCATAAATAGAATTAAGAAAGAGAATGAGTTGAAAAAGACTTACAAAATAAATACATATGACTGAATTGAATAGAGTGCGAGGAAATGTAAACTGATGAAATAATGGAAGGAGATAGTAAGAGAAATTTTAATTAGGGAAAGGTAAGAATTTTGATAAACAGAAGATCATTTATAACAATATAAATGAATGTGAATGAGGCATAAGCTATGTGCATGGAAATCTGTCCTCTTTGCCTACTCCAAATATACGTTCAAAAAAATATTCTAGTCTTAAGATGTGAACTAAATTAACACTGTATAAGACAACATTTTAATACTTGTATCACACATTTAATAAGCAGACCCTAGCAAATTGGATGTAAATAAATCTTGAAGAGTGATTTTATCTAATTTTCATAATCAAACTATATATTTTCATCACATTCTGTTTCATCTTTGTGTATATTGCAGCAGGGCTATTTAAATAGATTAATTTGGTTGTATATGAAAGGGCCTGAGGGCTGTAGCATCTATGAAAAAATTCTGAAATCTAAGTTATATCCAGAAGGTTACAACAAAAACGGTACAACTACATAATCAAACCTACAAAGTAACGGTAGGTAGTTGTATAAGGTCTTTCGACATATTTTTCCGTGTGGTTTTGGCTAATAATGCTGATGTTTCAAAATTGTTACAGTCTTCATCTTCAGGGCTTATTTGTAGTCAACTTAGCCATAAGTGGATGTATGCCAGATACCACTTGGCCTACAGCAGAGTCTCGACCGTAACGTGAGCACATAGGTTTGTCCCGGTTCACGATGGTAAAGTAAACACATGGTTCCATTACGGTCATAGATGGGAACAGACCCATGCACTCATGTTATGATTGATACTCTACCATAGGCCAAGCGGTATCCGGCACTCATCCACTTATTACGAAGTTGACTATAAACAAGCCTTGAAGATGAAAACTGCTACATTTTCGAAATGTCGGCATTATAAGTTGGACCATGTGTTACAACACTCCAAAATACCTTATACAACTGATGTGAAGAACCGTGAAAGGCTCAAGACATATTATATTTAACAGTAGGTAATCCCACAAACCTCAATCATTTCATCTCCAGTATCATCCGCGAGTCTACACCAGTCTGTAATTTCATGAGTTTGTTGCCCCGATTTGATTTATTTCATCAGTATATTGGTTCGTTCACCCTCAAACAAAGTGATGTTTAGTGTACGACTTCCTCATACTGCACATATATTATCAAATTAGCTTACATTCTAATTCAATAAAAACATCTGATTTGGTAGGGTTTATTGCTAAGGTTAAATAAAAAAAAGATCAAATTCCAATCTTTACTGCCATAAAACTATTAAATCACTAGCTAAAGCTTATATTCATCTATCATATATACGGATGCATAATTCTAACTATAATTTATGTGATAAAATTGCACAAATTTAAAACTTTATTAAACTAGTTTAAATTTTTTTACATAAAATTGATGTACACTTGTTATGTTTTAATTCTTAAGTACTCGTAGATAAAAGACTGCAATTAGAAATGGTTTTAACAAAACAAAACATATCATAAACATTTATCAAAAACAAAATCGTAATACATACGAGTAACATATATATTTTTTATTTAATTTTTTACCATACACATCACATATTCTTAATGGAAGGGAAACCGTAGAATACATAATTTAAAGTTAACATATTTTTATTAAAAAAGCGAATCGTGGAGTACAAGTACATAATAATGCTAAAAACCCTCCATTTTGTAGATATAGAGAACCGCTTCACTCGGCAAGGCCTGTGATGAAATGATCTCATTCCTTAATGACAAATTTTAAATACTAAAACACTGAGCTGAAACATTTACATCCTTACACGCACACTTTAATCCTAAGTTTGCACATAGATAATTTCAAACACAGCATTATCTCAACAACCTTATCAAAATCATATCCAAAAACTACTCATCACAGACTATACATTCGTATCAAACATTCACTCACATGCCTCTGAGGAAACCTCCAAAATTTACTAGCTTTGCCCAGTATTTATCCAGCCTTATGCTACAAAAAAAAAGAAATAGCTATTCTAGAACAAATACTCTTCAAAGTCCTCCCCTTAGAGAAGCCACAGCCTTATTTTAGCGTTCCTACTTCCAGAAGCAATTTTCAAACTCAGCTTTTGAAAGACTGTAGCTGTTTCAAAAGCTAGAAATTACAGGGAACCATATCAGGACTGCAGTCTGCAGATGGACTTGTGTAATGCGGTGTTTGACCAAAAACTCCTAAACGAAATTCAATCAGAGAAGGGTGCATTATTGTGGTTAAATCCGCTTTGACAAGCCCCAAAATTTCCTTGCAATGACAGCTCTAGTTGTGAATATATTTTCATATTGGACAAATTGTTGTTGTTTTCCATTTGTATTCATAACGGGCTTCTAATTATTTCCGAGCGTGTGCTCACCACTTGATGCCTTTATAATTAAAAATAGCAGTTTTTTTTTATTAAAAAGGTTTTTTTAGAATTTGAAGAAATTATAATAAGAAAACACATGCCTTATAAAATAATTAGTTTATATTTCAAAACAAATTTTAAGTAAGTATCAGAGTTATGATGAAGCAGCAACATGATTTTTATATTATATTTGAGTGATTCTAGTGATATTTAAATTCATTGTTGTTAAAACTGTGTTGAATAAATAGCACTGTTTCTGCTACTTTTCAATGTAAAGTAGCATGCTCAAGCAGCCAAGTAAAAACTAAAGACTTTACATTACAGCTACTCTGAGGGTACTACATAAAACTTATTACTTAAAATCACAGGTAAAATAGAGCTTACAACTGCAATTACTTTCAAGATGGCGTCATTATTCCTATATATTGAATAAGAAAACATGTTGTACCCTTTTGTTTATTTTATTATAAATGTTGAATTGTATGTTTAAAAATTAACATTTCTTAAAATTTTGTAAGTCTTATTAATAAAATTAGTCAAAATAAAAGGAATTTTATTAATATCCCAATTATTTTCCTTTCAAAATATTTCATCGTCGCAGATTTGTCAAGTTGGAATACAAAATGTGATACATTCTTAGGTAAATTTTTCTCAATAACTTGAAATCTCAAATAAATATAGGTTTAATAAATAACGATCTTTGTTCACTTGTATGTAAATAATTGCCTAGTGTACAGCCAATTAATTTATCAACATAAGTCACATCAATTTATTTACCAAAAACAATAATAATATAGTAATAAAACAAAGTGTAGTGGGAAAGGGAGTAACTAATTAGAAACATTCTAAGAGATCAATTTATTATATTATTTTTTCTTAATTTTATTCATAATATATAGTAGTCCTCAAAATAAATGTAAGTTTCATGTTTAGGCAGGGTAATAAAAATTATGCATGTCTATAAAAGGAAAATTAGATGCCCCATTTAAAAAAAATCTTTTTATGATAAAGCACTGTTTATATGCTTCTAACCCTGATATGGGAACTACTAGGTGTCATTCCGCTTTTTGGGTAGACTGTTTAGTGTTCAGTTGCCAGCGCACGTACCTGTTCAACTTTATGCTACATTTTTTACAATATATATTTTTGACATCTTCAATTTCATTAAAATATTGTTTTGAAGTCAGCATAGACAAAGGATGAAATAAATAAATATTTATTTATTTCATTGACACTTAATTGTACAGTTTACAATACGGCGGATTTATTGCCATGTGAAAAGCTATTCCAACAAACCATATGATTCATTTACAAAGTTTTGAGTTAAGGATTTACATTTTTGATGCCGAGAAAAAAACAAACAAAAATTAAACAAATACAATTCAATTAGGCCAGGAGAAAAAAGGGAGATTGGAAAGAAGAATTATGAAAATCAGAAATAACATGTTATGTGACTGAAGGGAAATTAATGTTTTTTAAACATGTCAAGGATGGTGTGTCTTTATAAGCTATAGTTCGGAAATTCTAGGATGAGTTCTGTGACAGCTCACAAATTTGCCCCAATACAACCTTATGTGATGTATTTACCTAAATAACTTGCTATTTATTAGAATTGAGGCTTATATTAAAGTTGATAAAATAATTAAAATTACTGAACATCGTTACAAGGTTGTATTGGGGCAAATTTGTGAGCTGTCACAGGACTCATCCTAGAATTTCCGAACTATAGTAACTGGTTCCAGAGTCTAACAGGATGGGCAGTATAAGACGATGTGAAAAATGAAAAGCAGTGAACTGTAAAAGCCAATATACCATAAGAAATAAGCTGGTATCCGTATAGTCTGGAAAGAGTTGTTTTGGAATACCAAGTTGATTCATTTTCATTACTAGAATTTGATGATTTACTGTATCTAATGCTTTTGCAAATCCAGCATCAGGCATGCTTAAAACAAAATCAGTAAATACTATAAAGTTCGATTCAGTTTATTTGCCACATTGAAAGCTGTGTTGCTCATCAACAATGTAGAAATCTGTGTGATCTTAACACACGGTCCATAAGTGTCTCAAGCTATTTTACCACAGAAGAGAGAATGTCAATGGGCCTGTAGTTCGTAATATTTTCCTTAGATCCACTTTTATGAATGGGTATGACTCGAGTAATTTTCCATTCACTTGGGAAAATACCAACTTGAAAGACTAAGTTGAAAACGTAGGCAAGGGGAGCTGACAAAGTCTCACTGCCCGCTTTTATGAAGAATGTGAATATACCATTAGGTCCAACCACCTTAGTGTTCTTCATACTACTAATGAGAACTTTGACATCTGATGAAAAATAGTGAGCAAAACTAGTTGGGATGTCTAAGCATTTATAGTGATTTCCAGCCCACTGAATCATATTCAAAAACCTAGAATAATTATGGAGGATTTTGGCATAACTCCAAAGGAATTTTGAATCCCTCACTACACTTGTCTTTAGTTTGAGCTCATGTATATAGTCAGCATATGTTAACCTAACATCATGTTTCAGTTGAGTTCTGCAAGATAATATGATTTTCAACCATCTGTGATATTAAATAAATCATAATATGATTTTCAACTATCTGTGATATCTTAATAGATTGGAATATATCCCTGCTGTCTGTCATTTAGTTTTCCAGCTGCTGATGTGTTCATGAAACGAGTCTACAGTTCATCATCAAAAGAGGAATTCGATACCACGATGCTGCTCAGATATATGAAGTTAGGTATGTTCAATACTGGCTCGAATGTCAAGTGGGTGTAATACCTCAATCTCTGCAGAACATGAGAGTACTTGGGTTTTCTTCACACAAATATACAGTCTGTCCAATATGAAAGATGACTGACGGGAAGTGAAATACAAAACATTGTTTATTTTTAGTTAACTTTTATTCAAAATACACTCCTTGTGAGTCAATACAAATACTGGAAGCAGTTGTAAAATTTTCTGAAACTCATTGTTCGGAATTGTCGCCAAAATCGCAGTCGAAACCTTCTGGATGTCTGAAATCGTGTAAAAAATGCTTTCCTTTCATCGCCAATTTCAGTTTCAGGAATAGCCAGAAGTCGCATGGAGCCAAATCAGGCGAATATGGGGGGTGATCGATACTTTTTTTGACAAGAAATTGCGTACAATCTTGCTTTTGTGCGCCAGTCCATTGTGGTGCAACAAAGACCATGCTCCTTGTTCCCAGTATTCGGGCCGAACTCGAAGAATCTTGGCCCAAAAACGATTCAAAACACCCAAGTACATATCAACATTCACCATTTGACCTTCCGGCGTGAATTTCTTAAGAATCAAAGAAAACGGTGAGCAGTCTTGATACGGCTCTACTGCATGCGCACTTTTTTCAGTTTTGGAGATTGTGGACCCTTACATTCCTGCTCTGGCGATTTGTAAGTGACTCATACTGAAAACACCATGTTTCATCACTTGATACAATGCTTTACATGAAATCTGGTTCAGCTGCTCTTTTCATGTCTGTGCAGTGCTCCACTGAGCAAACTTTTTGATCATCAGTCAGTACAGACTTTTTCGTTTGTCCAAATTTTCCGTTAAAATGAGATGGACAGCGGATTTAGGAATTCCAATAAGCTCCTCGATGAGCCTAGTAGACACGCAATGATCATTTCGAAGAATTTCAGCCACTTTTTGAACATTTTCTTCAATTCAAACTGTCAATGATGGTCCAGGCTGTGGATCATCTTCAATGCTCTCCCTACCATCATGAAATCTTGCATACCACTTAAAAACGTTCTTACGACTCATTGCTTCACTACCATAAACAGTTTGAATCATTTCAATAGTTTCTGTGGTACTTTTACCCAATTTAAAACAAAATTTAATGTTGACATTTTGCTCCATTGTTCTTTTTCCTACCGAGACTCAAAAGGTACTGTCAATTGTTACGTCATTACGAATGAATCAACGATGCCAGCGCTTTGAAATTTTTACGAAATATAGTCGAAATGTATCGCTAATTGACTCATTTATTCATCCACAGATAGCACTGATGGTTATACGAAAATAAAATCAGTCAACTTTCCCATTGGAAAAACTGTGTACCTCTTTATAAACACTTAATCTCTCAGAGGTTTTACTCTAAATGCGCAAAAAGGGGACGTAATCTACACAGATAATGCAGTCCCCCATCAGTCCTGTATCTCACTTCAATTCGTCAGACAGTCTTATGTCGACAAACATAAAGTCTGTCATGTATATATTAAACAGGGTTTGGAACCAGGATGCATCCCTAGCAGATGCCAGTATCAGTGTCAAATGTGTGCTTCTCCACTTCACTGAGATAAAACACCCTCTAATGTTAATGGTAATTTTGAGAGTAATAACATTCCTTCTACTATAATCTAAATGAAATGTTAAAAGTATAAACCTAGTATATGACAAATAAATGCATTTGATAATAAATAACCTTTGATCTGTTTTGTATAGTGGCCAGATATCCGTATACAAGATAAATTATAATTTTGAACTAACTTATTCTTACAAAGTGATTATATAAATTTATCAAATTGTTATCGTCATAACTAAGTGACATCAAAATTTAATTGCAAATTTAAAACAATATTTTTCAAAAGTACACTTTATACCTTACTTTATAACTGAGTGTTGATTAAGTTCATAATTCAATTTTATCCCAAATGTAATATAATTTTTGGGTCCACTAAGAAATGTACTTAGGAAAAAGAAAAACAAGGTTTTAACGACTCAATAATTTTATTATATTTATTTCCACATACTTCAACCACAAAATAGAAACACATAGCCGGTATTATTAATCTTCATCTCATACAAATATATTATTTATTTTCCAAAGCAATGGGAATATCAAAGTACCTTAGAGCTAATTTTATTATTTTACTCACGAGAAATAAAGAGACATACATACTTAGCTACCTGAGCAATTAGCCCAATCTACCTCACTTTTATTTCTTTAGTACGACTTTTCTGGTTGTCTCATATTAAAATACTAAAACCATTTTCTTACTTATTCTAAATATTCTAATTAAAAAAATTAACGCTTATCACAACAATATTGTAAAACAAATATCAACAAATTGAAATAATAATATAAGAAAAACAATAGATATTTTTTACACCTGTATAATAATAAATTAGTCATAGCGACCAAAGTTAGGAAGAAATTAAAGATAGGAAAAGGAATATGTATGTATGTATGTATACCTTACAATTATTGACAGCAACATTTGTTATTCATTTCATTATGATATATGTAAGTTATTGGTCGAAGCCTTCTCTTTACTACTTTATTAATAAAATGGCAAGGCATGGGCCAATAAAATAACTTATTTGGTTCTCTGCAATACAAAAATATTCTATAATCATTTTTCAGCCACTATAAAAAAACTTTTTAACAGTTATGGATATATGCACTAATAAGTATTTCAATAAATGCCTCGGCAAATGTCAATAAGGAAGACTAAAAACTACAATATGTTGCTTCGCAAAAATATACGTTTTTTTCGTTATTTATGGGGCTTGTATGCTTTTGTAAATAGGGTTTTGTTTATTTTTCTTTAAGCTTGTTATTTCAAATTTGAAAATGAAAAGAAATGAGCTTTCATAAAATTATCATAAGGCCTTCAGACATGGAGCAAATATATCTCCATATATAATATTTTCTACTGATTTATTTAAATCTTTTATCATGCAACAAAATATGAACTGATCTCTTTTTTTTTTATTTTGTATAAGCAAAAATATAAATTATGAATATTTATTAAAAATTATCATTATTTCACAAATATTGCAAAAAGTACTCTTATTGCTCTTAATTATACAGATTTTACTGTATTGCCAAAAATATGATTTATAAGATAAATTTGGCTATGAAAAATTGTCTTCGAACGCTTTCTTGTAAAAACATTTTTAGTCAATTTTTTTATATATAAACAAATTATTTTAGCAAATATTCCACAGATTGAGAATCATATTTCAGTCCATTTTCTCAAATAAATTTAGTTATTTTAATCTTAAATTATATTATTATTTTTGCCAATTAGTATTTTCCTACAAAATTAAAAAATATATTTTATATTACTTATTTAGATAACATTAGATGATTTAATTACTTTCCAAAATAAGTACAAGTTTTCGAGGACTAAAAGAACTTTAATTTGAGAAAATAGACAGAGAAATGAATGATTTTCACTCGGTGCTATGAAAATATTGTTTGAACATACTCGTATATGATTATCCATACTGATCACACGACACGTCATTGTTGCTATTCTAAACTTTAAGGCCTTTTTTCATTGTTCCATTCGGACGCAATTTTCGGGATAACTAATGAAACATTTGAATTATTAAAATATAAGATCGGGTTTTAAATAAATTCAAACTTTGGCACAGGCAAAATATATTCTTGAAAACAAAAATATAGTTTTTTTTTAATTTTCAAAATGGTGACAGTCTTGGCATAGTTTATTTCTTGAAAATAATTTATGAGATAAATGGATGAAATACATACCTAAAAAAAAGTCAAATTTCACAATTTATTTTGAAATAAATGTAGCAAAAAATTGTTTTCTCTTATGCTGGCACTATATGCTTGTTAAAGAAGAAACATTCAAATGCAAAAAAAGTAATGTGATTAAAACTGTCAAAAGATATAATAAAAGGGATCAATGATGTGACTAGTGTGATGTGATGGTGATGACTAATGTCAT
This sequence comes from Odontocerum albicorne, assembly GCA_949825065.1. Taxonomy (NCBI): domain Eukaryota; kingdom Metazoa; phylum Arthropoda; class Insecta; order Trichoptera; family Odontoceridae; genus Odontocerum; species Odontocerum albicorne. The sequence goes on from OX463845.1 coordinate 5,782,839, forward strand.
ACTAGTACTAGTGATGATTAGATATTCTTATATAAAAAGGTACAGAATATATCCTATTATTATGATGGAAAATATATTTCGCTTACTTTTATGTATCATTACTAAGAATATTGAAAAATATATATATACTAAAATTTGAGAAAAACTCCTAGAATGAGAATTCCACTTTGACCCATTCGACACTCGTTAAAGAACCACAAATTTATTTTCTGAATCAAATAAATTTTTGATAAAAAGCTCTTTAATTTGTATTTAATATTCCATTTAGTTCTCAATTATTAACAGTTACAATAAGATATACAAATGCTAAGGATATGCAATGAATTAGCGCTTGTGTTGCCAAATAATATTGAGTGCCTGATTTATCCTGTTTTATAGAAATGTTCACAAATAAAACATGTTTTCTTTTTCTTTGTTTAAAAAAGTTTAATAAATAAAATTAAAAAAAATCTCTTTTAAATATGGGTTATTTAGAACAATATTATTAAATGGTATAGTATTTAAAAATAATGTATTTCTAAGACAAAATTTATTTGCAAAATGAATAAAATAACTTTTTCAGTAGTTAGTTCAAGAAATAAGCGAAACATTTTCAATTAATTTATTTCACTAAATATGTAATAACATTTTAATAAACACAAATCATTAAGATGTAACAAGAAATAAATTATATTAAAAAAAAAACAAAGAAACTTCGACAAAAAAAATCCAAGAATATTTTAGGATTTTGAAGACATTTCATATTATGCTGAATTTATAGGATTAATAATATTAAGTAACAATGAAAAAAATATACATTTTAGAAAAATCACGTGCAAAAAAATAGGAACTCCTAAGGGATGAATAATGAAATCAATTAATAATAGAAATCTCAAGACATTTAAAAACACTTTAACCAGACCAGAGCTCAGTATATATAAATGGATTGATTCAAGTCATACACAATAATTGTATATTTTTTTTAATTTTATAAAATATAATGTTTCATTTATCTGATTTTATTTTTTAATAATTTGGGAGATGAATATTTAGAAATTAGGTGTAGTATATACATTTTATTTTAAAACAAACACTAAAACTTTAAAAAATCCCAATCAGAGTGCCAAAGGAAAAACTTTTATACAAATATTAATTTTGCAAGTTTAATGAGTGGGTTATGTTTATTGAAAAGCACAGCTTGTAAATATAAAATGATATTTTTTTTCATGATCACTTCTTGGAATTATGCCCAGGTAAAATTTCACAATTGTACACAACTATCGTAATTGCACTACTAATAAGTAGTGCAATTATGATATTTACTAAACCTAGGTCTTAAATATCTCATTTTCAATTTCTCCAACATAGAAAAATTTGAACTTGAATGTGACTAATTGCGTTACAACAGGATTAAATCACACTCCCAGATATTATTGTTTCAGCACTAAAAGCCCAAGATGACTAAGTATTCAAAATAAAATCAAAAACATTGTATAAAATACACAATAGTTAGATCAATAAAATAAGTAGGCACAGAAAACCCTTGGCATAAATGGAAAAGAAAAGGTATATAAGTGTCACACTTACATAATTTCACTTGGCAATTTGTAATTTATACTAAAATAAAATTGGTAGTGATGTTTGTTATCTTAGATCAAGACTCTTATCAGAGTCATGACAAAATATACAAATAATATAATTGAGCTATTTATGTTAATTATAAGGCACCACTAGTTTAAATATGTCCATATTCAGGATGATATTAGATTAAAAGTTGCATTTAATTACTCTTTGGGACCTTTTCACAAATTCCTTACTTATACAATATTTTATATTTCTTTAAATATGATTTGTCAAATATCACCTAGCATTTAAATTAAATTGAATAGAAAATAAAACATGTTATGGTAGATGTGATGCAAATATGCAAAAATGTCAATTTAAAAAAAAAATACAAATGATGATGCATATAACAGAAAAATATCAAATACTTTTCTCTAATATTAAATGTCAAAATAGAGCTTCAAGTATACGTGTTGATTGAGAATATATTACTTAACTAGTAAGTATAAATCATTTCTAAATTGACCCAATTATCTACAAATACCTATAGATACAAATGAATGAATTGAATAAATCAATTGTACCAAGGGTTTACTGTAGATGGTAGAATATCAAAATAAATTAAAACAAAATTTATTCTACAAAAACTCACTCGTAGTATATGATTAAAAATCATACAAAAATAATAATTTAGGAATATGTAATCTAAAACACAATCTATACATATATATGCGCACCTTTGAATTGTCAATGTGGGAAATTTTAAATAAAAAATATACAAATATATATAATTCACAGGTTCACTCGGATTATACAAATAAGGATTGGTTTATAAATTAAAATAATGTTTAAATGAAAAGAGAGAATCAATTGAGGTATATTGGCTCATAATGAAGTTCAAAGTCTGAATATGATGTCTGGTTCAGTATGGGAATACACCTGAAGCGGTGCCGTCACCTCCCCAAGCGTGGTATTCTAGTGGAGTTGGGGTTCCTTGGCCATTTATCGGGAGATCTCCCTTCGCACTTTGCCATTCACTGATCTTTCCTGACCTTCTTCTTGGCCTTCTTGGGAGCCTTCGCATCATTAGACATATCTAAATGAGAAAAAAAAAGTTTAAAAAATCACAACCATAAAGTAACACTAAAAAATATTATGAGCCTTTTATAAAAACCTAATACAGTAAAAGTCCTTTAATTATTGTAGAACGATAATTCCTAATTTAAAAAAAAGGCATTTTCTAGGTCCCAAAATCGACTTTTCATAACAAATTCTAATCATTAAAAAAAAAGTATATTACATAATTCGTAATGTTTTTCGCCAAAATGAATTTATGAATTCTAGTCATTCGAAATTTTCCCATGCAAATCACGGAGCTACAAAGTAGTCGGTAAGAACGATTGATATATTCTGCGCAGACGAGCGGTTCAATTTTTGGGGATCCCCTTATATTCAGATTCAATACTGAAATATTTCAAGATTTTTATCGTAAGTATGGGGAAGTCCGCCGATTAAACAAGGAAACGGTATAAAAAGGATATTATAAAAATATAATTTCAGCACTTTTTGTGCAACTTTTCTATAAATTAGCAAATTCTTTTAATTCTGAAATGAAATTCAAGTAGCTTAAAATGATGGTAGTTTTAAGTTTTTTTTTATTTTACCTTTAATAATTTTACAATGAAAGTTAATTTGACAAAAACTTTAAATTCGTAATTAATAATATTGTAATCAAATGCGCAACCAAATAAAAATCAGTGGGATCCTCCTATTTATATTACAAATGAAAACATAAAAAACTTAAATTTGTGTAAAAAGTTACAATTATAGGGATTTTTTTTTAATTCGTACGCATAGACTGCCCATTAAAAAAAATCCTTTTTTTTATTTATTTTATCAATAAATATGTCATTATGTCTCAATATTGCGGAAATATGTTAACATTATTTAACTTACATTATTTTTATAGTAAGAAAAAATAGCCGCATATTCCCAGACATCAGAAAGTGCCACACAAATTCAAATTGGTTTTTTAGTGATTGTGTAACTTATAATACAATTTTTTTTATGAAATTTGGGACCTTGAATTTCGAATTAACGGACTTTTTCTGTGAATGTCATTTATTTGTAGCTGCATAATTCTTACCATTTCTTTAGATGTGAATCAGACACAATTCAATAAAACTAAACTGAGGATCCCCTGGTGGTTGGAGAAACATTGACCCATTTTATATCATCAAAGACAAACATTATCGATTTAGGTTTGTAGTTTTCCCCATTTAAATATAAAAGATTCACTACAGGCGTTAAATATATTCCGAGAGACATACAAAAAATGTGATTCTACTTTGTCTGCCACACAATTTTTGAACTTATAGTATTATTGTTAATAGTCGTTATTTATAAGATTTACTGACCTCCAAGTTCATCAAACACAACTCCAGAATCAGAAGCCGCAGGAAGAGAAACATCTTCTTCCTCTTTAGGAGCTTCTTTCTTCGCACTTTTTTGAACCACAGGTGAAGGCTAAAAAAAAACCATTCATCATAAATCGAACATGTCAGAATTTCAAGAGTAAAAGATTTGAGACACCAAATATTTTATATCATATTTATGATAGTTATTATGCAAGAACATTGGAAGAAAATGGTACTTTACATTGATTGAAAATTTATGGGCTATTTGTAAAACCGGGATCCAGAAAACAGACTGTACAATGAAACAGAAGATGATTGAAACAGTAATTTACGTTTGGTTTCTGGATGACCAAATATTGGAAAACTGCAAGACTTATTAAATGCATGCCAAAATGTGTACAAAAAATTATAAATACTAAAGACATATTCCTTATTAAAATAATTAAGATATGAATGATTTCAATCTTTTTGTGGACCTTTTATGGATTTGTTTAATAAAAACTTGTTTCAACTATTTTATCTTTGTTCACATTAATTTGCACACTACTGTAAATATCTGTGCGATAGAAAAAATGGACACAAAATTTTGTTTATTTTCTGTAATAGTGTCAGTGAAGACTAAAACCTGATGAAAGCTAAACAATTGACTAGCCTATAAAATATTTAATTACTCAAGTATGCGGTGTGCAAAGATAACATGAAATTTTCAATTTTATGTTGTTTTTCTGTTTTTTTGTATAATGTGGAAAAGTAGGCTATAAAACATTGTGATGCTCCCGGTTGGGTTTCTTTTCTTTACACTGGGGTGATGCATGTTCCATGCAAAAATATTCTGAAATTCTACTAACTCCATTTTAAGTCTTTGACGTTGGGCCAAAATCTTTCTCTTTCTCGCTCGCTCACATATAAAGTGACGGGTATTTGTGAGACATAAGGGACCCGCCGCACTGCGTATACGTATTGTACTAGAGACGGAAAAGAGTAGTTCACTAAGATGAACAAATCTTTTTTCAGTCGTTCAGAAAAATGAACTAGTTCCCTGGTTCATTTAGTTAAATGACTTATTATTTGCTCAATGAATGGAGCAAAAAAACCTATGACCGCATGCTATAGGTTTGCCATTCCTGCTGTAGAATATAAATTATTTGCAATAATAAGATCATGATAGCAAACATCTCTAGTCAATGAAGGACAAAATGAGGTTTGGGATAGCAAAATTCTACTGTAGATAGGAAGAAAGATGCGCAATCGGTCGACAGATTATTCATTCCCTGTGATATGACAATAGTAAGTAACTTACTGAGGAATCACATCAGGCTTAGCAGGTAACAAAGAAAACCAAAACTCACTTCCTCGGCTACCTTCTTCTCCTTTTTCTTCTTATCCTTCACCTCAGGAGACACTGGAACTGGGCTGGGTGGAGTGGGCTGAGACTGCACCGGAGTAGTCGACCTGTCCCTTTGTTCTATCTAATGAGAAAAAAACAAGATTATCTCTCTGATTTGTAAAAAAAAATATTTATTTTAATTTTAAATAAAGCATATAATCATCCTGGTTATTTTTGTTTTTATTTCCAAATTATTTATTTATTTTATTATCAGTACAATATACCTTACAACAATATTTAAAAAATAAGCAATGAGTGCTTTGTTCATTATAATTATTACTGTATACCTGTACTTATTGTAATAAAATGTTCCTTATATGTAGCCTTCGCAATGATCCCTATAGATGATCGGACACCTCAACGCGTGGTATGCATGGCATTAGAAAGCCGTGACGGCATACACGGGCGAATAAAGGTGCTTACGATAAGGGATGGGCTGCACATAAGGAATGGAAAACGGAAAAATATATTCTCATCTCCTAGAACGTCGACTGTGTTTTTATTTCGACAAACTTATACCTGCCAAAGAGGAATCTCTTCACCGAAAAGGCAAGAAGTAAACCGAAATGTCATAAGATTGAGCGGCAGCCATCCAAGTATTTTACAGTCTTTGTATCGGTGCTTTACACAAATGAAGCCTCATAAACATCTTTCTGCTTGGTTGGAAGTCATTGCCACAAGGTTGGGTTGTGCACAAAGAAAGTGTTAAATATGATTCGCTAGGGCTCTGCTATAGCTGCCAGACGTGATTTGTTTAGTATTAGTGGGTTCGAGTCCAGAGTTAGAGTGACCTTGAGGAGAGTTTGCTTTCTAAGCAGTCCTATACAAAATTGTCCCCCAAATGACACTGACACATTTTATTTCATTCAGCCTTTAATAAGATTTGAATTTAAGGTTTAATTCTGAAACATGAAACTTTTTTCACCCTTGCTATCAGAAGACACAACACCAGTGAGAGAGAATTATATATTTTACAATTATATTACGATAATCTATTGAATCTACAATGATTTTTTATCTCTTTTTGCATTATATCTGGAGAAGAAATCTCCTTGATAACAAATGACTTATTTTAGTAGATATTCGGAACCAGTCAAAGCTAAAATACTAGATACAAGGAACCAGCCAAGCCAAAAAAAAACTAGAATATAAATAAAAACAATTAGACACCTTTTAAGACGTGCTAAAAATATTAAGAAATCAATTAATTTCCTTTAAAATATTGTTTTCTTTTATATTCCACATTTGTGTAGCGTAAATTGTTATTTTCCATAAGCAAAATCTCATGTTTATAATAAAATAAATATTGAAACAAACTTTTAAGATAAATTTTACATTGGAGAAAGTTGAGGAATTCTGGTATTTGAGTATTTTTACAGATAATGGAAGAGTTAAGAGGGATATCTAACAGCGTATAACGATAGGAAACAAAGTAAATGGGGTACTAAAACAACTGTACAGTATCAAAATCTGCTAAGATGATAGTCCACAACAATATTTTGGCACCAACTTTGATGTATGGGAGTGAAATGTAAATGTGAAGAAAAAGGACCCGAATAGATGCTGTTGAAATACGTGCATTGAGAATAATACAAGGAATGACCATGTATGACAGAATACGGAATGAAGTGATAAGGGGTGAACTTAAGGCTGATGTGTTAATTAAGCTGAAGAGTATGTTGAGATGGTTTGGGCAAGAGGAACAAATGAATGAAGAAAAACTAACAATACAGATATATAGTGTAAATGTGAGTGGAAGGCGTATGAGAGGAAGACCAAGGAAAGTATGGTTGGAAGAAGTTAATGATAGTCAGAGAAATCAAAGAACTTGTATGAGAAGGTATATTGATGTAGAAGAGGCGAAGGATGTGCATCGAAATAGGAAAGTATGACCCTATATCCTCTCGGTTTACCTTGACAGGGAAACGGCGTGATGGTATGTATGTATAAACAGAATCTCAAGTTTGTGTAAAAAAAATATTAAAACCAACTTTTAAGATCAATTTTACAAGATAATTTAATTGCCCCTATATAATTTGACCAATTGTATTATATTACACTCTCGTTGTATACAGTACAACCTGGTGGGCAATATTAAAGAGGCCCTAAGTGAAAACCAGACTGAAATCTTTTTCGAAAAAATCTGGGTTCCAACGGGAATCGAACCCGCAACCTCCGGGTTGGGAGACAAGCATCTTACCAACTAGGCCACGGAGGTTCATCATTTCAGTCATGTTAACTTTTGTTCAATTCTCTGAGTCCGAATATAACAAAAATGTACACCAACCTCATTAAGAGCACGCTGCAACTTTTTTATTTCATCTTGCAGGTCCTTATCAATGTAGGCATTCTGCTTTACCTCAATCTTGGGTTCGGGCACGACATTTTCTGATACGGGCTCCTCTTTCTTCACATCCTTGGTCTTCTTCTTATCCTTGGAGGGGCTGTCCTTCTTGCCCTCATCCTGGTTCTTCTTGTTCTTTTTGTCACTTTTGGATGGAACCTTCTCCCAGTCCCCATCATCATAGTCATCAGGCTTCACATTAGGCTGTTTTACTTTCTTGACATTTTCTTTCTTAGGGGTTTTCTTTTCTACATTCTTAGTTTCAACTGCAGCTTTGGGAGCAGCCTTCTCTTTTGGCTTGGGCTTTTCTGCCTGGTCCTTTGACTTTTCCTTGGTTGGTGATTTTTTGGAAGCTTCAGAACTTACTTTCTTTGCTTTCACTTCAGGTTCGTGGTTAGCTTGACCGCTTGAAGTAGATTTCTGTATAAAATACACAAGAATGTCATAATTCATAGTCAAAACAACAAAAAAAAATAGTAAAAACCATTCTCTATCTTGTAGTTTTCATAACATTTATAGGTTGTAATATATTACTTGCATACTGGCTGTCTAGAATGTATTTTGTGAATCTTTGAACATTTAACCCTCAGATAGATGAAAATAGTCACTGGAAATATGAAAAGGGTAAATCCTGATCAAATGGACCGACTAAGTAAAAGTAAACAAATATGCTAAAATATTACAGTCAAATTCACTTTTGTGATCTATTTACATGGCCTGTACTGGTTTGCGTACATACATGAACTCAGCTTAAAGATAATCACTATGCAACCTACTTCATTGAATTGAAAATTTGTATGAATGAGTAACACCACCACAGATTAATTTAAATTGTTTGAAAAAATCTCATGTTAAATTCAGTGAACAAAGATATTTTGAATTTGGTTAGGAAATTATTAAGTAAATATTTCAAGTTAACATTAGTAACTGTCATCTTACTTGTGTTTTTATTGGCTTAAAAAATGCTTTGTAAAATGCAAATTATTTTTAAATATTGAGAAATTAAGTATGCGTTCATATTGACTGAGTAAAATAAATTATACTTATTAGTTGTCAGGAAGCGCATATGTTATTGACACAAATAAATTAAAGTTTTCAAAAAGTTCAATAATTTGTAAACTACAACTTGTAAAATTTATCTGACTTTCTACATTTATTTCTTTCAGAATATCATTCATTTGATTCAAACATGCTATCTGTAGTTTTCCTCTCACACGCCTTCTATTCATATTTGCACTATATATCTATTTTGTTAGTCTTTCTTCATTCATTCCACATGCCCAAAACCAAAACACCATGTTATTATTTGAATTTATCAATTACTACAAGTAAATTACCAAAATGTATCTATTGAATTACTCCCGCACATAATATCACCTTCAATAAACTACGAGAAGCACGAGAGGTGGAAATATCCATAATATTACTTGATATTGTAAATATATAGTATGTGTACTAAATAATAAAAAGTAGAAATATGGCTTCACAAATGAGTTCCGCAAAGATAAATTATTTTGTTTAGGGTGCCACTATTAGATGAAGGTAGAAAACCACTGCAGTACACTAATGTTAATGCAAAGTGAAAGGTGTTTTTCAACATAAAAAAATTTAATCGTTTTTACTCTGGTTGAATTTGTAATCAATTTTAAGTGCTGAAATATGTTTTATACAGTCAATATCAGACTTAAATAATTAAAGAGTTGTATCGGATGTATGGGTCACATAGTAATTTTTATTTATTTGTATTACCTATAAACATTGTTAAATTATGGCTTTTAAAATTGTTGCATTGTAATAAAACGTTCACTAGATATGATTGGACGGCCCCTGTGTGCAATCATCGTGTGGAAAGCGTTGAGCTAGCCAAGGGTGACTGCGTAAAAGGTGCTTGCGATATGCGATGGGCTAAACATAAGGGACGCAAAATAAGCAAAAATATATTCTCGATTGAAATGTCGTACTGTTTTTATTTTTACAAAGTTCTACCGGTCAACAAAGAATCTCTTCTATTCATCCAGCTCTTCACCGAGACTCATTGAAGTCTCGCCGGAATCTCCGAGGATTGAGCGGCAACCATTCACCTATTTACTGCTGTATCAGTGCTGTACAAAAGTAATTGACTTTTTTGCAAAACGAAAAAATAATGAATAGATCACTCTAATAAACGAAAAAAAGTATATATCTTGTAATGAAACACCAATTTTCAAGACACCAGCAAATATTCAAATATTGGTCATTGATATGTTTTGTAATATGAATATGTTTTCATGTGCGCAATCTGTCAGCTTACAAAAAAAAACAGTGCAGCATGTTCACAATGCACCAAACACAAAAATTCTCCATAAAAAACAGCAGGAGCATGTGACACATTTTTAGCATATGGGAGTTCTAAAATAAATTTGGCACAAAATGAACTCAAGGCGAAATAAGATTAATTATATGAGATAAGGTCAGTATAATTCTATAAATACCTTTTCTTTGGTCTTCCGTTTTTTACTGGAAGCCTTACGATCATCGATAACCAGTGGCAGTTTATCAAACTGAGGTTCTTCAGCAGATTTAAAACCGAAAACAAAAACTAAAACAGCGCATATTAGTACTCCTGCAACAGCCACAGCCGGGAACAAGAACTGGGTGCTTGTCACTTGATTTAGTAATTCCATTGTATTTGATTAAATGACCGATGATTTTATGAAGAGGGTCCACATATAAAAACGCGGATCTTTCCCCTAGCTCGAAGCCTGTGCCAGATAAGCAGTGGCCACCAGCCAACTCACGGCCGATACGAGTTCATGATGACGCGGCTGTGACGTGACAGAAAAAAATGACAAGCTGCCACCTTTCGTCTTTACTATGTTCGTGTATGTAACACTTATTTTTTTTTATTTTTCTAAAAAATCTATCCCAATATTGACATAATATTAATCAACAAAATAAATAAAACGCTGTTTTAATATTTATTTTCGTATAAAAAAAATACAAATGTAATGCATTTTCTTTTTTATTAGCAGACTCGCATAAGGAACGTTTGCGTTCAAGTTATCTGTGTTTTTTTTAATGAATTCAAAAGAAACGAATTAGTAAAATTGAAATTCAATAAATTTATATGTATGCAAAAACAATCCACAAAGTCAATATAAATAAAAAAAGTGCACAATGGTATTGGAAAACCATTTTGTTAGAGATACGGCTATTTATATGTAAATCAATAGATCGCATTTTTCTGGATTTGAATGTTTTAAACTTTAGGAAAGCATTTCATTTCTTTTAATCAACATATCAAGATCAGAGGTTATTAGTTTAAAATTCAACATAAAACACCCTTTAAAATATTACAATATTTTTTTTTAATTGCAATTCAATCCATTTTAATCAGTCAACTATTTATTTTTCCATTTCAAAACAACTAACATCAGAAAATAAATTTAAGACTTGGAAATCAAAAATTAATAAGAAATGGCCTTTTGCTAAAAGACAATTAAGCTATTTTATTCAGTAATTTTGAAAAATTTACTGGTCGGGGTTATTTTAAAACAAGAAGTAATTATTTACAATACAAATAATAAACTCGTTATATTTGCATTTCTGCTCTTTGATTACATACTTATGATCGCGAAATAGGACGAATAACTCAAATAGTTCAAGTGCTTTCAGTAGTTGAGAAATAATTTTTAGAAACCTGTGAATCCAATGCAATACGCTTTTGAAAACTTAGGATTTTATGACACATGATTTATAAAAGAACGACCCTATTAAAATGTTAGTGACTCACGGGAATTCCATTAAAAATTACCATCATAAATCAACAAATAATTTATTAACTAGGGATACAAACGCGCTTTTCTGTGGCATGCTTAAAGAGAACTGTAAAATATATCGAGCACAATGGCGTCGAGGAAACCAAAAATTTAAATATATTTATATATCAGCTGATGGCAAAAGCTGAAGTTCAATGTCTTTCCGCTGCAGTAAGCAGGTGAAGGCACCAACATTCACTAATACTCTAAAAAATGGTGGTGAAGCCGATAATTAAGAACACTGGAGAGTTATTGTAGAAAGGATAGCTAAAGAAGCTCGCAATGCTACGAATTGAGGGAAAGAATAACAAGATATATTAAGTCTATGAAAATTGAGTGAGCCTTCGATTTTCCTTCTTCAATTACCTTTTGCCAGCTTCCTTATTCCTGCTTTAATATATATACTATGCGCTTTGGCATTATGAGTTCAATTGCCAAAAGCATATTGAAATTAAAGGCCATTATCATTACACGTATTATATTTTTGTCACAATAAATATAAAATGCTGCAAGATACGCTTCACACAAAAATAAAATAAGAGTTGAAAAGATATTGCGAGAATTGAATACAATGTACTTTCAACTAGTAAATATGATTGATTTGCTCTTCCTATTAAATCTGAACGTTTACGCATACAATATAATAACCACTGAACTTAAGAATACGTGATGTAAATGTAATCATTCGAGAAATTAATATAAACGTCATTTAATATTTCGTTTTTTGTTTGATTATTTTAGCTAGTAACATTTCCAAACGTCTGATTATCGTTGAAGAGTGGCGGGATACCTATCGATGGGACAGCATGACGTTTTCATTGGAACTTTGAATATCCACTTTCATGTTGCGTGATTGATTTTTTATTTTATAAAGGCACTGCTTGTGTCTATTCACTGGATGGTGTTATTGTTAAAGCATGAAGAAGTAATCTGGTGTGAGGTCAGGACTTTTGAAGTTGTCGTGGAGGTTGTTTTAACCGCCGAGAAGGCCCATCACCATTTTACAGAAAGAAGTAAACTCGTCGTAATTTGAGAAGGTACGAACCAGGCAATAAGAATTATATTTTCATGCCATAAATTATTAAAGAAAAATATGTAATTTAATTGTCAATTGGTTGTCACACTCGCGCTTTCGACATAACCTTTTCACTACAAACCTGAAATTAACATGTCAGTTATTCAGAAGTGAAAATTGACTTAATAAATCTTAACGTTCAATCAAATCTCTTTGCTTTGGTTATACTTAATTTTACAGTTTACAATGTCTCCTGTATCAAAGAAAACCAAGAGAAATAAAAGGAAAACCAGTGTCCCGGACTTGGATGAAAAAGAAACATTTACAAGCAATCGCATCAGCATGGCGGACGAAATTGACGAAGAACATATACTAACAGCACCTAAGAAAAAGAAAAGAAAGAAGGATGAATCTGCCGAAAATAGTACATCAGACAAAAATGTATCTATAAGACAAATGAAACGTGAGAAACACGCGCAAAGAGTTGCAGAAGTTGAAGCAGCTGCACACAAAACTGTCCAAATGCAAGCCCTAAGTTATCTATCATTGTGGAAATATAATAAAGCTGAATGGAAGTTTAACAAAGTAAAACAAATATGGCTTCACAAACATAAATTTGAGGCAGACAAAATACCTGAAGAATTATGGCCAGCATTCATAGAATATTTCTCTGGATCTTCAGGGGGAATAAAACAGGTTGTCATTCAAGACTCAAAAAAAGTTATTGATGAAATGGAAACGTGGATTGAAAACAACAAAGACAGTGAAACTCAAGAAGCCAAGCCATCAGAATTGGCGTATAAAAGAGCAAGGGATCTATTGCAAAACATTCAAGAATAATCAAGTTTCTTTTAGTTGCAAATTATTTAATTCTGTGACCTAAGTAATAATAATCAAAAATAACAGATTTCTTATATGAGCATATATAAATTTATACATAATAAATCAAATATAAACAAGTTTCAAACACTTTTGTAACAGAATCATTATTTTGTTTCTTCTGTAACTATAACTTGATCAATCCATTTACGAAGTTTATCAGTGTCTTGTAATCCTACGAGCCGATGTTCCACTTTCCCATTCCTTATCGCCAGCAATACAGGAACTGCAGCCACTTCATAATCGAGGGCCAAGTCTGTATTTTCATCAATATCCACTTTAGCCAAATTTATTTTCCCTCCTTTTTCAGCTATAATTTGTTCCAATCGAGGTGTAAGCATTCTGCATGGGTTACACCACCTGAAACAAACAGCGTTATCCTATGTTACAATATTCAATCACAATTTTCATCTGTATTTGAGATCCTCGATTTTATAAATATGAGGTGTATTTTAAAGCAAGGTCTATTTTGAAATGAAAAAAACCATGAAAGATATAAATAATTTACTATAGCTAAAAGAGATCTACAGATTTGGGAGTTATCTTTACATATAATCACCATTCACTTCCAAACATTAATGATATTGTGTTACCAATTTCCTTATTCCACCACCAATGTATTGAACCATTCATTAACATCATTCTACAACCCCGATCTTGCGACAGACCAACCGCTACGTTCATCATGAATATTCAATCATACCTCTCGAAATGAACGACACCACTGCTTAACCTTACAGTCACTTAGCCCATAAACCTCGCAAAGTTGTCTGAAGTTCAGTAGTACTATCAACTCAGAACTGACAGGATCATTTAATGTGCCACTTGAAAATAACTCATACCCTGTATCATCCAAGAAACTGACTTACAAAATGCCCGACAGCAAACTACTGAATCATACAACACTGCACATGCGTGACCCCGCTTCCTGGCTTCAATCAGCAGCGATTTCAAAACACATCCTACTTAAAAAATACGCCTCGTATATTACAGTAGCATTAACTTTTTGAAAATGATTATAAAATTTGATTCCCAACCAATCATGTATTTAAAATTAGTCTCCTGTAAGAAAAATAATAATTTTATAAGATCATATGGACGAATACAAGGAGAGCTTTACCGGCTTTAGAGAGAGAATCTGTCTAAAGCCAGGTATGGGTTGCCGGGATGCAGATATATGTATATGGAAGCGTTTTATAGCACTCCTGTGTTTCTAACACAGCGGAAAGAATGTTAGAAATAAAATATTTATTTTATTTAAACAAAGAATGAAAACATGTTAATATACATATAATGAATTTGAAATAAATGTTTATTTTTCTTAAGTTTTTTTTTATCAAGATCACAAACAACCCATGTCACATTTTCATGAAACAGTAAATTCAATTTTATTAAAAAAAAAAACAGAAATGGTGAGTATTGTATTTATACAAATTGTCTTCTTATTTTTTATAGTTGATTATTAATCGCATCGTTAAAGATTAGAACATTAACTTCAATGCAAAATTGAAATATTTGGGAAAATAAAAATTAATTTCTCTTCCATAATATATTCTTCTCCACTTGTATGCTCCTCATCTTTGGAATTTTATTATTTTGTAAACTGTATACTTGGATGTACATATCCAATATAGTATTGGTTGTGAAGGCAGTAATAACAATATGCTTCTAAATGCATTAAAAATTTCATTTAACTATGTTGAAATCTCTGCAATTAAAATCCTATATATTTTAAGGTAGTATTAACTCCAAATCACTTCACAATCGTTATTGAACATATACATCTTAGTAGTCACTTAAGAATCAAAATATTTGTGTACTTAATATATATTACATAATAATTGTAAACATTTTTAGATATGCATAGCAAAGCTTTACATATAGCTTAACAAGGCCATTGTATGGCCCAACACCTGTCACTGAGTAAATAAAGCTATCAAAGCCTTTTATTTTCCTAATCAAAATGGAGTTCTATGAATTGGTAATGGAAAGCATTAGTTTAATGAAAAGCTTTTATTTCCCTTTATAAAACCATAAGTGATAAATGAGTATTTTATTTTTAATTTGTTATCTGTGTGATTGTTCTATGACCTTTCTTATCATAACATGATCACATCTTTTTTATTATATTGGACCATATTTGAGATATTTCGTGTCAAATAAAATTGAAAAAATAAATTTCAAAAGATTCTTTTCAACAATAATCAAATATGTTAATGTTGTCGTACTAAGTAATCACATTCTAAGTTATTTTTATGTGGTTTTGATGATTACATAGTGTTTATAAATTACAAATTATTATTTATGAATATCATTTATGTACCTTGATCCTATTGCTATATTAAAAAAAGATGCTCATTTAAATATTTAAGATGATGTATGAGTAATGACATATGTGTGGTTTTGAAATCAATTACGCCAACTGTAAACAAAAAATATCTAGTGCACTTCCTTGTAGCGCTACGTTAGCAGTTCAGCTCAAATGTATGACATACATCAAATCGATACCATTTAAGATACACACTCGGTGAGATTCTTGTCACATAAGTTGACTATTTTATTCATTGATAAGGCAAGTTGACTACTTTAACAACAAAACCTGAAAAATGAAAGATGAGAATTTTTTAACAGTATTTATTTATTTATACATAAGAAATTTTATAAATACATAATTTATGAAAAAAACAACAGTAAGGACGCAATTCATATGAATCTGGGTTTGTTGCCTTTCATTTATCGTTTTCACAATAAACTAGGCATTTGCTTGTATCTTATTGAGAACATAGTATGAAAAGAAGTATTTTTTTTACTATTGAAGCGGAAATTATGAATTTAAAGAAATACAAAGGAACAAATATATATATGAAAGATCGTAGATGGCCCATATATATTATCATTTTCACTTTCATCAAGTAAAATTGTGTAAATTTATGATTTTTTAATAAAATTAATGGCTTAGCGACAGTTGCATTCTACAGCACTGATTGTCCTTCATTGATCCTTGCGTGCGGGTACCTTACCTCTATAAAAATGTCAAGATAAATTGATATTTGTACCTGTTACTTGAGTTCACAACACATACATATCATTACACCGTGTCCCTTGCGGGGCAGGCAGAGAGAACAGATCTTTCAACTTTTGTATTCAAGCACAACTTTCGCCTCTTCCACATTCATACATCTCACCATACACAATCTTCTATTATTCATACTTCTAATTTTACCTTCTTTAAAAATCTGGCCTATTTGAGTTAACCATGTTCACAAACACAATTAAATAAAATTTTGTCAATCCCAAGCCACGAGATTTTTTTTCTTTTTAAGGTAGTAAGAACTTATGTAACGGAATATTTATATGGTATAAATAGTACTGCGAGTTTCACCAACTACGTATCATAGTAATGTTGCCAATTTGATCTATGCCATACATCTGAGCATAACTGCTAACATAGTGATCGAAAAAACTCACCAAGACATTAGCATTCTTCTTTGTACGTTGCATAGTTGTAAGGAGTATATTTCCATTCAATAAGATATTTAATAGAAAGTAATGAGGTGTGCTACTGTACCCGTGCCTTATTTTCATATAAACAAATCTCAAAAAAATTGTAGCATAACAAGTAACTTTTTGTGACCGATTAGTTATGACAATTATTTGATACCATCCACATATACTATAACATACCATCACGCCGTTTCATTATCGGGGTAAGCAGAGAGACAGACTTTCCTATCTCGACACACATCCGTAACCGTACACCTTATACAACTCCTACGATTCCTTTGAATTTCTACGTTTGCTTTTTTCAAAATATCATTCACTTGATCCAACCATACTTTCCTTGGTTTTCCTCACACATTTGCATTATATACATTTGTTTTGTTAGTCTTTCCACACACTCAAACCATCTCAGCGTGCTCTTCTTAATCTTACTCAACAACCAGCCTTGAGTTCACATTCATCCTTAATCGCTTTTTTACGTATCTTGTCATACATTGTTACTTCATGTATTCTTCTCAATACATACATTTATTCAGTTCCTTTCAGTCTTTTTCCACCCCATGTTTCACTCCCATACATCAAAGTTGGCACCAAAATACTATTGTGGACATCATCTTAGAATATTTTAATACTGTCGGGTTCCAGTATATATGTTTTAGAGCCCAGTACTTTGATTCCTATCGCTACACGCCATTCAGTATCCCTCTTAACTATTCCATCATCTGAGAAAATACTACCCAAATAGAAGAATTCCTCAACTGCTGCATATGTCATTATTGAAATCATATATTGAATAAAAACAAAAACAACTTATTGCAAAATATTATTGTAATTTTTAATGTCGAAAACGTTATAAAATAATTATCATTGAAAGTGTAATAAATTTGTAAATCCTAAATAAATAAGGTTTGGATTTGTTGGTGTAAGGTAAGGGTTAGGTTGGTGCAAATGTTATTTGCCATAAATTACTGACAAGATAATAACGATATCCAATGGCATTCTATATTTTTTTTCGAATGTTATTGTTACCAATAATCAGATTAGACTTGGAGGTGTTTTATGTAAAAATCCAAATAGATTCTTATAAGATTTTAAAATATAAAGCATAATATTTTCTTACTCGGCAAAAAAGTCCACAATGACTGGCACTTTGCTGTTTTTTACTTTCTCATCGAAGTCCTTTAAATCCTGAATTTTAAAAGATTCCCTGCTACATGCCGTAAGGGTGATATTCCTAGTATTCTGCAGCTGTAAACGGATTACTTGCGAAATAGATCGTTGCAAAATATTCCCGTTCATTTTAAATACAATAAGGTACTCAGACACGGACAGAATGTGACGTAAATCACTTTTTAATTTTTTGCCGTATTACAGGAATACTTTTAGAATCAAGATCACCCGATTTTGACAGTCGTGCGTAGATATAACCCTGTGCTGCAATATTTCAGAAAGTTGCAATATTTCAGATAAGTACTGTGTTGCAATATTTCAGAAAGTTTCAAATGTTACAAAAACACGTTTGGATTTATTGTGAAGGCCCGTTTTCATAAGCACGGCTCACATTTGATTTTTTTATTCAAATTTATCTTATTTTACAACTAATACACATATCCAGAGTGCATACATCTAATAAACATGAAATCACGTATTGGTTTTTCATTGATAGAAAATACTTCATAATACTACGTATTTGATAACTTGTCTTTATCCATTTTTTAAAACATAAAAAACGAATGACAATAATCAGAGACATTACATTCTTTTTTAAGATTTTAGAAAGCTTTAACTCAAAATTAGCATTAAATTTAAAAAATATATTATACTATAAGGTCGAGTAAATTATTTTGATAATGAGTGGAATAATCAAGAACGATCAAATTTGACATTCATTATTTTTCCCTTAACATATGCCATAAGCTAATGGGTTAGTTATAAAATATTAGATAAAAAAACAATATGTAAATGATATTAATTTACTGTTTTGTCGATTTAAAATGCTAAATCTAAAAGCCATCTTTCAACTGTTTGTAATCATCACTTTTTTTGACAAAGAATTGCTTGATTCCATTTAATTCCTAAATCGGTGGAGAAATTTGTCCGACTTAACTACTAACGTTGATCATTATAATTTTCTTCCACTTGTAACTTAAAATGATGCCTTTAGAGACTATAATGTGAATTGTCGGCTGATTCCCACCCCACCGCGCTCGCTACCCGTTACCCTAAGTTAGCATCTCACTTACCGCCCCCTCGATCAACAGTATCGATAAAATATTTTTCTTGTATAACTGTAGTAATTTATGAAAGAGTTTTAATTTATTTCTTGTAAAACTGTAGTAATTTCTTCCCTCTGGAATATCCTCGCGAGTCCGCAGATCCTATATTGGGAGCTACTGATCTAGAAGATTACAGTATTATATAATATTTATTTTACGCACAGCACAAGCTGCTGGGGTTATTTTCATGTAGAAATTTCTTCAGTCATCTGAATGGTTGAAGGTTTAAAGTGAATCGCACCCAAAACCCTAAGTAGGAAACATGCGTCTTTCCCGTTCTTGAAATAATCAATATGAAAGTAAAAGTTTTATTTATTAGTGAGGATATTTGAGTATTCGCTCTGTTTATTGTATTATATATAGTACCAGATACGAGACAAAATACTTTGACGCCTGAGGCGTCGGGGTACCTATTCGAAAACGAATTAAGCTTTTTTTTTTCAAAACATGTTACTTTCAATTCTTTCAAAATAGGCTACTTTTTGTTTCCTAAAAAAATATTCCCTTTCTATTCTTCAAAAAAAGTAAAAAAATAGGAGCGTACGTTTACTTTAACCTACAATATAATCAACTGTTGAAAATTAAAGTGTTCAGCCTTAACGATTTATTTTTCGATCTTTCAAGGTGGCAAAATCATTATTAACTTGATTGAAATCTATATCAAGTATTCCATAGAGAGAATAACCATATCCAATTAATTTGGGCAAACCAGTTTACAAAAATTATTGGTGATAAATCTTTAAAAATAAGAAATGAAAAATGAACTATCAAATTCTAAAATTTTGATAAACATCGGTATGTTTCACATTTACGATCTTTGGGATTCAAGGATTTAATATTGTTAAAACCAAAGATAAAATAAAGTTATAACTAGGGTAAAAGAGCGATACATTATTTTTATTTTCTTCAGATTGTATAGAAAGTTGTGTCATATGGTTAACACTTGCGCAATATTCATTCTCCTAACATAATTAAAGAAGATATGTAACCCCTAAATATTTATGACCCTAACATAGGCTTAGGTAGAAAATGTAAACAAGGTCCACTCCAGACGCACATTTTATTATGTTTGAATTTGCGTTCGCATTTCAAAATTTTAGTATTTGCTTGTGCAGGATGCTAAAAATTGTTATATTCTCACGTTGTCTGTGTTACCTCAGATATTAAAAAAAATAAAGACATAAAATTATTTTTTTACGCATCTGCCATTTAATTTCATGAATTATAAAATGGTCAAAAGAATTTACCACTAATTGAAGATATTTTTTTCCTGTTAAGACGTGCATAAGCACTAACATTTTAATTAAAATAAATCATTTAGAATAAGGAAAAATAAAAAAAAATTATAGCTTAAAATAGATTTGCCAAGTAAGATGAAGAATACCAATAAAAAATAATTTGGGCACGTGGAATGAATAAATGAAGAAATACTAAGGAAACACCTATACGCGCAAATGTTAGTAGAAGGTGAAGAAAAATCAAGGAAAACGTGATTGTATGTAATGAATTATATTTTAAAAGAAGGAAAAGTAAGAAGTAATAGATGATAAATATGTATGTAAAAATGAAATTTGAGTTTTTTTGGGAACATCATTGGTCATATCTAATAATTTCTCTAGACTAGACCCCAAAAAAGTTATTATTATTTTTAATTTGTTAAAACTTCTTTCACATGATGCTGGTAAATGGATGGATGCTACAAGCATTGCCAAAAATATACGGAGTGTATTATTAATATTGATATATGATTTTTAATTATGTTATGCTATTTTCTTTTTTACGGACTGATTTTGGCGTCCTTGAAATATTACATCTAGGGCTAGTACCAGGTTGTCTCATCCTTGTCTCGTACCTCTTATGCACTATAGCTACTTCCCCACACATTCATACGTTGTATCCTTGACCTCTCTCTCAGCGGTATGGTTACTAATTTAGGAGAGTTATCTAAATTAGCAGTAGATAGGTCCACCCGCCGGCCAGGCCGGTGGGCGGACCTATCTACTGCTACAGTGCTCCCCCTCTAGTGTAGCGTACGGTGCGTACCTATGCGAACGTTAGATTCCGAAGCATCTAGCGCCTAGACTGGTTTTCCGTTTCCCTTTGTCGAATTTAAAGGTACATGGATAACAGCAGTGAGCGGCGTTTTTTCCCGAATCTGCATGGTAATACAGATGGTTGATGCGGAAGAGGGGGAGTGGACTTGGTCGTGTCTCGCGCCCTTCTGCTCGTCTGCGGTACGTTGATCGTCGATGCTCGCTTATGTAGGTCAAGTTGCAGATGGCGTCCGACCTGGAGGGTTGGTCTGCAGGTGCTTGAGGATGGCGGAGTCTGCGATGCTCGTGGTCGCAGCGATGCTCGTGGTTGCAGCGATGCTCGTGGTTGCAGAGATGCTCGTAGTTGCGGCGATGCTCGTGGTTGTAGGGATGTTCGTGTGTTCCAGCATCTTGTCGGTCAGTAGTGCGAGTTCGTCGAGGGAGGCAGTCTTGGATATCGTATGTCTGATCGCCAGGACCGACCTCACATGGGCTGGCATCAAGTTCGTCCACATCATATGTGGTGTTGTATCTGGGTGACGGCTTCAAATATAATAAACCACAGGCGTAGTTTGTCGCGCCAGAATGCCGTGATCCGCATCGCCAGCGCGATACCGGTGAGGTTCTGTGCAGATGATGCGTTTTCAGATGCGGGTTCTTGGTTTTGGTTTGTCATTGTGCGGTCGTTATCGAGATGATAATATTTGTTATAGTCGAAATCTGTGTTCAATTTACGTCGGGGTCACCACTTTAGGAGAGTTATCCATAATGAAATAAATATCTCAATTATTCAACATTTATCTAAAAATATCTTTTACATAATGAAATAAAAGATAACATCTGTCAAAATTGTAATATGTATATAAAAACTAAATGTCGCTCTTCTTGAAATTAGAATCCATAGACTCAAACATGGAATGCGCCCGGCCAGGCCGGCGGGTGGACCTATCTACTGCTACACTAATTTAATTGTTTTTGTCTATTTATATTGTCTATTTCAATTTGATGTACTTTTCCATAGTTTGTCTATGGTCTTTTGGGAAATCGGCTGGCGACGTTCCCAGATTTTGTGATTTCTGTTTTCTTTAAGTAACAGAATTCTCAATAAGTAAGATCAATTAAAATGTATTCCAGCGACGATTACAATGAAGTGAGTTAATTATATCTAAAATGAGATAATTTTAAGTTTAATAGTTAAGTGAGGTTATTGTTGGCGTGTGCATATTTTACCATATGACCGGTTGGTTTTCAGGCTGGGTACGAGTCCTACGGCGACTATGAGCCCCACACGGGAGACCCGCAGTATGACTTGGAATATGATAGGCAGTATTACCAAATGCCTGAAATGGTGAGTTTGTTTTTGATATCTTGACAACTTCTTACTTAAACCATTAGTCATTAATATTACGGTCTTGATAGGTTAGTGGCTAAATATTTAGCTAACAGTCATGATTGCCATTGCTCAAATTGTACACGTAGATTAAGAAAAAAAACAGGATTAATAAATGGCACAAAAGTAAACGCACAAATACCACCTCAGATTAACTTAAATAAATAAGTATAGATTTTTTTATACCAACATAGTATATACATATATAAATACATTCCGAAATCTTACATATATCTCAAAATAAACTGCAGAAAATACATTTAAGAGAGAAGCTATTAAAAGGTCGGGACTCACCTCATAACATCCCCCCAGTCAAGATACACAGATACACTCCATTAATATAGGGTGAGCCCGGTCGTTAGGACATTTTCAGCCCACACCCTTGTACATGTAGATTAAGAAGAAAAAACAAAAATAATGAATGGCAGAAAAAGTAAACTCACAAATACCACCTCAGGTGACAGCAAAAAAAAAAGAGAAAAGCTGATAGGAGTCCAAATTTTATCAAAATAAATCACAAATGGAAAATGATGTTCACACATACAAACCACAATACAAAAGATTAAAATAAATAAGCAGTAATATAATAATTAATGAGAAGATAATGCAAAATCACACACACATGCACAAATGTTTTAAATATAGCCAGGAATGGGTGTCCGTATTTGACCATTAAAAATATAACTGTCTGTCTATATTACTCTGTGATATATAAAGGCTTGAAATTTGCTGGATATCAAAACCGAGATGTTGAACTAATTAAGTCTGCCTCGAGGGATACAATGTTAAATCAAAATATTAATGAATTTGTCAAACATAATATGCTGACCTGATGATGAAGTGAAATCCTTGAAACCGGTAGGGTTATACCGTTATAAAAAGTGGAATAAACAGTGTTTGATAAAAACAAATTACAAAAAATAATATTTTCCCTTTATTGGATTTACATATCTAGTTTGTAAAAATAGTAACATTTCAATATATATTAATGGTATCCTAGGTGATAATTCATTAATTTTTTTTTTTTTTAATAGACATTTTAAATTTGTTTAAATTTTAAATCTGTTTGTCTATTTAATCACTCATGTCTTTTTAATATATGAAAGGCAGGTCTTTACCATCTGCTCATGATAAAACAATAGCACATTTGTTGTGCAAGAATTTTTGTCTGAGAACCATTTTACGAATGGAAAATGACAAGTTTCACTCGGGGGTGTTTTTAAAAATATATTAATGACAAAATGTATTAAAAATAATAGTTATTTAATCATGACTAATATGATCTACGTGGCCTAGTTGGTAAGATGCCTGTCTCCCAATCAGGTTGCGGGTTCAATTTCGGTTTGAACTCAGATTTTAAAAGGATTGCTGTCTGATTTTTACTTAAAACCTATTGAATATCTTTCAGATTGGTTGAAAGATATTGCCACATGGCAATAAGCTCACCAGGTTTTACTGTATACAATGAGTGTTATACAATACAATTGTAAAAACAGCTAGGACATAATGTACAAACAGCTGGGACAATTGTACAAACAGCTAAGTCATATTGATCTGATAGACCCCAATTAATTTGTATACATATTTCATTAAGACAGCTAATTTATCAAGAATTGGCAGGTGAGGGGAACAAGTGGCCCGCAGACACCACTCGAGCGTCACTGCTGCACAGTATAGCCTTGATTTTTTCATTTCAAGCAGATCTTAATTTGTAAGCTCTTCACTGTCTGTTTCAAGTAATAAAGAGCTTACAAATTATACATCAATTAATAGAGAATTCAATCTACAATCTCGGTTACCAATGATAAATGTACAAAACCCCATAAAATCAGGGACTCGTAAAGTGGGAAATACCTGAGTAGTAAAATGATTTGTTATATTCAACAGACAATCAATGATTATTTTTACACATTTCAACATGACTGTGATCAATTTTTCATAGCTTCAGTATATACCAGAGGTGGGCAAACAGTCAATCTTGATCAACTGGTCAATCGCAGACGCTCGGGTGATTGATCGAGTGACCATGTGAAATTCATAATATACCTTTTTTTTATAATTAACAACAATGTTCACTCTAGAGAAAATAGTTGCTTATGGTCTAGATTTTATTGAAATTTGTCATGTTATCTTATTTGTAAAAAATAAAAATTATTTTATATTATTAATAACATTCGAAATGTGGATGCACCGGAGAATGCTACGGATACCCTGGACGGATATGGTCAGCAACACAAGAGTTCTTCAAAGAGCCAAAGTTGATAGAGAGTTGCTGACTAATATTAAAATCCGAAAGGTGTCCTACTTGGGTCATGTACTTAGAGGAGTAAAGTACAAATTACTGCACCTGGTAAAATAGAAGGCCGAAGAGATGTTGGCAGGAGGCAAATCTCCTGGCTCCGCAATATACGTGATTGGATTGGCATAAGTTGGAGATCTTTTTCGGGCTGCCGTGGACAAAGATGTCTACTCTCAGATGATATTCAACGTTGGGGGGACCTGACATGACACTGGGAAGAAGAAGAATAACAATCTCCCACAGTTGATAATGTATAAGAGACCATGAAAAGAAACAGTATCTCACAAAGTTAAAAGTAGATCTTCCTGCTTCTAAGTTTGCTCACCTCTGATATTTAGTATACTTACCCATTTTACTGGCCACTTTCTCTTTTGCAAATGATCTATCGAGGTTTGTAAAACTTGAAGGTTGAATTAACATATTTTACATTACAATACTCGAAATAATTTTTCTAATGCTAGTACAATTATTAATTATATGTTCTTTTAACATATTTATTTTTACTGTTTCAGGTAAAAAAGTTTTTGATATATTTCCAAAATGTAATCAATGAAGGTGTGACTTTTGAAATCCTGAATTTGTATGAGAATACATTCCCCAAGCTGACAGAGCAGTATTTTGAAAAAACTCCTTGGCCAGAAGAAGAGGAAGTGGCACTCCTTGTGGAAAATGATCAAGTAAGTTATTGTAACAAATTGTTCTTTTACTTTCTTAACATGTTGTCTAAATTATATTTATATTCTTTTTAGCTAATTAACTAATCTCTGAGAATAATTCTTTAGTACATTTTTTCTTATTATTTAAAAATATCCTATGAAAAATCTGACAAAAGATATGGATTAACTAGTCTATGCTTAGATAAACCAAAATTCGACTAGTTAAGTCTAGTATTCTCCATAGCACTACATCAGGGGTCTCCAAACTACGGCCTGCAGGCCAACACCGGCCTGCGAAAACCACCAATCCGGCCTGTCATAGTTTATTTTAATTACATTGTAAAATTGACAATGTAAGTAAATCATCCAAAATAATAATTAGATGTTTTTATTTAACGACCAATTAAGAAACACAATAACTGACATACATAATGAAATTGAACATTTTAACTGTAATTAATGATATGAGATTTATCCTAAAAATTTACAAGTGACATACATAGGTAATTCACATAATGAAATTAAACATTTTTAATTATGCGCCCTGCGCCATAGATATCTCACTCGACGGCTAGTCCCAATATGAAAATTTGTGCGTGATTCAAAACTACAGTATGTTGGTATGATGACCTAGCTAGGTCTTAGCCCTTGGAACTTAATGGAATCAGTGTGGCCCTTAGGCAAAAAAATTGGATATCCCTGCACTACATGAACGATGAAAAGGAAGGCAAGAAACATGATTGATGCCTTCGAGATGTAGTGTTGGGGCGAATGCTCCGTATCCCATGGACCGAAGGCGCACAAATGTTTTTATTATCCAAGAATTGCAAAGTGCCAAAAGACTTTCAACATCATGCAGAAAAAAAATCTTTACGTATTTTAGGCAAGTTGTTAGAAAAATTTATGACAGTTAAGAGAAGCGGGGACAGTTGAGGGAAAGGGAGCAGGAGGAATGTGTTCTATGAGATGGACGAATCAAATAAAGGAGATAACGGGATCCTCTAAACGCTGTATTCAACATGCCCGAGGACCGGAAGACATGACAGAGAACCATGATGCTCGGCATTGAGCACATGATAAAGGAGATATTTAAAATATAAAATTTTCAAATTGATAGGAATGTTCATTTAAAATGGATATATACAGCTTGCTAGAACCAGGTTGTGAAATAAAGAAATGTAAATAGCAGTGTTATTGAGTAATGCATCAATCATTTGGGCATAAAGTAGCGCTGTTTTGATTTTTTTTTACTTAGTGGCTTGAGAGTATAATAGTTTAATTGTTAGTTTAACACTAATAATTATACAGAAAAACAAAAGGACTCATTAAAAAGTTAACCAATCAATTTTCAGAGCATTTCAGTAAAATGCTCTTAAAATTTTTTTAATTTTTTTATGGTATTTGTTATTTTTAATTTCCAGGTATTCTTAATCTTATACAAAGAATTATACTATCGCCATATTTACGCGAGGATCCCAGGAGGACCGACATTAGAGCAGCGCTTTGAGTCGTTCTACAATTACTGCCACCTGTTCAATTACATCTTATCTGCTCCGAAGCCAGTCGTGCTTGAATTGCCAGATCAATGGCTGTGGGAGTTAGTGGATGAATTTGTTTATCAATTCCAGTCTTTTGCCCAATACAGGTAATTAGAAAGTTAATTTAAATACTATTTAACCCCACCATTGTGTACTTATGTTACTTCATATTAAGAGAGTTTAATTTGGTAACGTGTTGACACAATTTATTCATGCTTTACTAAAATGTCAAGGATGCATGCAGTAAGAAAAAAATGTCAATGCATGAAATAAGTCGAAATGAAGACATCACAAATAAATCTACAAATAAAATGAATGTTTTAAGTAAAATAAAGAAAGGAACTTTAATTTGGTTTGGACATGTGAAGAGAACGAATGGCTAAGCGAGAAGAGTGAGGTGTGCGTGGAAGAGGTAGACAGAGGTTGGATCAAGTGAACCAGATTTTGAAAGAAGATAAAGTGAGATGTATGAATAATAATTCAAAGTTTCAAATGATTAATCTTAAAAATTTAGCAACCGATCTATAAATGGAAAAGTTCCAGTCTGTATTTAATTAGCATACACAGTTCCCTTTCAACGTTCACAATAAACTACATAAATGTATTTTTTTATATTCAGCACCCGTTTTCAAACTGATGACCATTCTGGTCTAGACAACGCTGGCAAAGCGAAGCAACGGAATCACAAACATAGAGAATCATTTCATTTGGTATTTGGGCACATTCTCTTTGAATGGTTATTCGTAATTCATCAATGATTTCAGGTTTTTTAGCATAAACTTAATTCTTGAGAAATCCCGAAAAGAAAAAGTCTACTGCCACGTTTTCGTACTTTCAGTAGCAACTTGAAAATAATTTTTCTTTGTTGAAAACTTAGTCTGGTTTCAGCCATTGTTTCTCAACAATTGAGTCTAAAGCAAAAAAAAATCAGCAAGTTACCAGCTATTAAAGTGTGGATACATTTTGTTGCAACACCTGTATATGTATACACAAACTTGCTTTGTATTTAGTTTACTCCTGATGAGTTTTTTGCAGTTTTCGTGCAAAATATAAAAACCACAGCTGGTACCTTCATATCCTAAAATTCACAAAAACTGTTTTTTTACTAGCTATGTTTTTTAGTTTATTTTTCATAAATATTATTTTCATAGATTTTTCATTAATTTAAATCCTTGATTCAACACCAAATTAGTAAAATCTTCGACATTGTTAACATGAGGCCCCTCATTAAGCGCAAGAATGATAAAGTGCCACATTTGGTATATTCTACTTTATGGTATTGAGACATGGACCATGAAGACCAGAATGCTAAATAACCTGGAAGCATTCGAAATGTGGATTCATCAGAGAATGTTCATAATTTCTTGGCATCATATCTGAAAACACCGAAGTACTGTGTCAAGTAGGTGTAGAAAAGAGCTCTTAAATACCACAAAATGTCGAAAGGTTGTCTTTCTGTTGATAGGAAATATATTGATAGGAAAATAATAGCTATTCCTAAAATTAACATTAAGGGGCAAATTCGAGGGTTCGGTTTCATAAATTCAGTAGAAAGCCCTGGTCTTGGTCACGTAATATCACAAATGGACAGGTTTCTATACCAGTTGAGAAGTTGTTCCGAGCCGACAAAGACAGACATTTTCTCAACAGTGATCACCATCAGTGAAACTGGACACGGCATATGAAGAAGACTCCCTAAATAATTTACCTCATTGTTTAATTTACTCAGGGCTCGTTTGACAAAGAAGACACCTGATGAGATTGAGACACTGAACAATGACAACAAGGTTTGGAATGTGCTGTGTGTCCTCAACGTGTTGCATTCCCTCGTTGACAAGTCCAACATTAAAATGCAACTTGAAGTGAGTATTCTTTAAGACTTGATGAAATTCTTTATTTTCTCTTAACCACTTGACAGTTTTGCCCGAGCGGGACTCGGGCATGAAGTTTCTTTTTATACTGACGAGCCCGAGCCTCGTTCGGGCAAATCTTGTTTTGACTTGTTGGGAATGTATGTCCCGAGCGTCGTTTGGGCAGATGTTGTTTCGACTTGTTTTCTCCGAACGGAATATATTTTCGTATAGAATTTATTCATTCACAGTTCGTCATTGTGTTACGTCGCATGTTAAAAATCCGACTGTTAAGTGGTTAATAACCTGTTTCATTAAAAATAAAACATACACCGAGAAATAAGATTTTACTGTATTTGACAGTACCAACATTAGCGGTTTTCAGTAGAATCTACAAGTTGGTGCAAATGTTATTACCCTATTAATTTTTTTTAAATGTCATTTGTCATAGCGAATTATTTATAATGAATGAATAAGTTCACGCTACAAGAATGTGCAAAAATTGTAACAATTTTAATTCAAATAGATTAATCTCAGATTTCGGTGACACACATGAACGTCACCAAATTTAATTTCCTAGATTTCTTTTGAGGGTTAATTTGAAAAGCCAAGTGATTGTTGACTACTGAATTTAGTCTTTTTAAAATGCAGCGGTGCTACAAAAAATATGCATATTTCAAATTCTTAAAAAGTGCGAGAACAGATGTAAGTCATTGTCCTATACCCTTATAAACACAATTGTTTTTTAATCAATTCAAAATACGAATAGATTGGCAATGGTAATTTGAGCACCTAGCAAAAGTTTATATAAATGCCTATAGACATTAGCACTGAACATGTTAACAAATCGTACATAAATATCAAAGACAAAATTCATTATGAAATTGAGAATCTATAGGTGAATATTTTAATGCTAAAAAATATCCAGATTTGCAGCCCCTTGAAAATTTTGTAAAATTGACAATTAAAAATATAAGATCATAAACATGTTAAATATATGGACTTACTAAATAAACATAAGAAATACACTGTTTTTAAGTTTTCCCAAAACTATAGACTCTCGAAATCAGATATTAGCACCACCTTTAACATATATTTGTAAAAACTAATCTAAGTTTTTCCTTTGCAATCATACTTAATGTCTATTATCAGAACCTGTTAATAATTACATACTTAATAAATATTAATATATAAACTAATGCATGAAATTAAGTACATAAACTAATGTACATAAACTAATGCATGAAAATATTTGGAAGAAATATAAATTTAATACTTTATATCCTATGAATGATATTCCCAGGTTTATGCCTCCGGTGGTGATCCTGACTCGGTGGCTGGAGAGTTTGGCCGGCACTCCCTCTACAAGATGCTGGGCTACTTCTCCCTTGTGGGGCTCCTACGCCTGCACTCCCTTTTGGGAGACTATTACCAAGCAATCAAGGTGTCTTATGATTTATATCTTGTCGCTTATTTGCAAATTACATTATTAATGTAATACTTGAATTCCCTTAATTGACTTGATTCAATGGGAATAAATATTCATATCTTAACACATGAATACACTAGAAATTTAGTCGACATTGCAATATTAGCATTCAAACATGATTACTCATAAATATAACTTAATATTCCCATTAATTTTGTTGAAGTAATATATATAGATAATGTGCATCTCTATGTAAAAAAACTAATTAAATTCGTAAAATTCAACTATGCTTCTAGAAGTTCTCTATAATTTGTAATCACTTTCTTAGAAAATTATAAAATAGTGAAATATGCTTAAACTTACTTAAATATAGACTCTTCAGTGTTACTCACTTTAACACTCAATAAATATTTGAAAAATAGTTAATAAACTGATACATAAGACAGACAATTTACTGGTAAAGTGTGTTTCCCACCCAGGTGTTTGGGTACAATTCATGATAATGGCCATAAAAGTGTTATAGTTTTTTTCATAAAAGCCTTATAACATGTTTCTGGGCTGGTTGTTTGGTAGAAATTCCCACGAAGTATAGTTTATTAATTTAAAGAACTCGCTCTTTAATACATTTTATTCATTACAGGTTTTGGAAAATATTGAGTTGCACAAAAAGTCTCAGTATTCCCATGTGCCAGCTTGTCAGATTTCCACATCATATTATGTGGGCTTCGCTTACACCATGATGAGGCGCTACTCGGATGCCATTCGCACTCTGAGCTCGGCCCTACTGTACGTGCAGAGAACCAATAAGCTGTTCTCCGCCAGATCGTACCAGAACGATCAGATCAACAAGCAAACTGAACAGATGTATCACTTGTTGGCCATTTGCCTCGTACTGCATCCACAATGTGTGGATGAATCCATCCAACAGGTAACATTTAGTTAAAAAATTTAAGGTTTGTTAACAATTTTGCTAACATTCAAAACACTATTTTGTGATAAACATTTCATTATCACTTTTTATAATCATCATCAGAAGTGGAGGCGTTGAAATAAAGTTAAACTTTCTTAAATGGACAAATTCAAGCCTTGACAATTTTCTTTCATATGATATGATACTTAGGAGTGGTATTGTTAGTCCAGTCCACCCCTTCTAGTAAATGTAGGGCAATCATTCACTGTGTATTACGTTCTGTGTATTCCACTGTATTTACACAATACCATCTCCTGAGCCCCCTAACGTGCATGGGTAGAGACGATGACTGGTATCGATGGATGTGATTCATGCTATTCTCTAGATAAACTACATAAAAATAATAAAAAAAGGAAGAATATAGATTCAGCCTAGGCTAATTTTCTCCAATGGCAATTATAAATAAATTAACCTTGAATTAATTATTCCTTTGTTTCATACCTGAATGGTAAAAAAAGTATTTTACAATATTTTTTTTATTATATGATTTTGTTTCTAATATGTGAATATCAATATTTCTAGCAAATTTAATTATGTTTACTTACTATCAGGTCTGCAAATATGAAACCGGATTTTTTTAATAGAAAATACACATTTATTGTATAAAAATGGTAAAAAATATTTTATTCAAAGTATTACCCATCGCTAGCTACACATTTTTCTCATATCTCTGGCAATTTGTGGATGCCACGCCAAAAAAACTGTTGCTCTTTTGAGGCAAACCAATCATTGAGCCATTTTCGTAAGAAGTGAAGCGCTGCTCAGCAAGTGCGTGTCCCATCGATGCAAATAAGTAGTAATCGGATGGAGCCAAGTCTGGTGAGTAAGCCGCATGCGAAAGTATTTGCCAACTAAACGCCTTAATTGTTTCCTTGACCGGTTTTGCTGTATGCGATTGTGCATTATCATGAAGCAAAATCACTTTGTGTTGCCTCTTGATATTCTGGTCGTTTTTCACGCAATGTTTGGTTCAAATCCATAATTTGCTGTCGGTAGCGTTCAGTATTAATGGTTTCGCCAGGTTTTAGCAGCTCATAATAGATAACACCCTTCTGATCCCATCAAACACAGAGCAATGTCTTCCGTCCATAGCAATTTGGCCTTGCAGTCGATGGCCTTGCAGTCGAAGCCTTGCTGGTTTGCTTGGAGTTACCCATGATCTTTTACGCTTAGGATTCTTGAAATATATCCATTTTTCATCGCCAGTCACAATTCGATGGAGAAATGATTTTCTTTGCGTACCTGGCGAGCAGCATTTCGCAAGTGGTTTTTCAGTTTTCCTGCTGTCTTTCATTCAGTTCATGTAGAACCCATTTTCCCACCTTCTGGATATTTCCCATGGCTTTCAAACGTATGGAGACGGCTTCTCGTGTCACATTTAATTGATCTGCGAGTTGTTGTTGCGTTTGAGCGTCATCCTCATCCAACAATGCTTGCAATTCGACGTCTTCAAACTTTCTCGGTGGTCTTCGTTCTTCATTTTTCACGTCGAAATCGCCACTTTTGAATTTTTTAAACCACTCAAAGCAGTGATTTACCAAGAGCATGCTCACCGTAAGCTTCGACAAGCATTCGATGCGATTCTGCAGTAGTTTTCTTCAAATAGTAACAAAAAATCGATGCTGTCCGTAAATCGTAGTTTTCAGGCACAAAAACAGACATGTTCAACACTATGAAAACATATGTAGTTGTATTAAACTTGTATTGTTATGAGTTAAAAGTCTTTGACTAATGTAAACACAAGAAAAAGGCGCCAATTACGCAATTGACAACTAGAGCCATCTATGAGCAAATTCCGGTTTCATATTTACAGACCTGGTATGTACATATTTCATTAAAGTAAGGTTGTAAAGTAAATTTATTTATCACTGTGTTCATTCCATCAGGGATGCCACAAAACACCCGCATCCTGATTGGTCTACAGTCTTATTAATAATGGAATGAATTCTCATGCAGCTTATAACGAATATTACGTCTATTATAATGCATTTCTTTCAACACTAGATAAATTGATACACTGTTGCATTTTGATATTTAATGTTTATTCTTTGTATTAGTTTTATTTTTACCATAAATTTATTTTGTAATAAATGTATCAAAAATATAAAAGAAAACATTAATATCCAGGTACTGCGAGAGAAGAACTACCATGAGAAGATGTATAAGATGCAGTGTGGAGACATGAATGAGTTTGAGAGCTGCTTCACATTTGCATGCCCCAAATTCCTGTCTCCGTGCCCGCCTGAGCCTGATGCGCCCATTGATGACTATGGAAAGGATGCTATTAAGCACCAGACTCAAGTCTTCATGGATGAAGTAAGAAAATATTGTTTTTGGAAACCTTATAATATTTTTAAGATATTAATGTTGAATTTTTATAAGTATTGAAATTGCACTCTTTGTATTTTCCAAGTTTTCTCTAGTCAACGTCATCACATTATTGGCATTAGTTCAATCAGAGTTGAAGAACACTTCAGGCAAACTCTCCACTTATCTTTTTGATGTGAAGGAATTGTCATAAAATTATTATATTTGACCCTTTTTATTATTGTAGTCCACCTTTAAAAAGATTTTCGAAACATATTTGCCCCTCAATATTAGTTTTGTCTTTTACAAAATCTGCCTGCTATTTAATCTAATTTAAAATTTAAAAAAATCAAAATGATAGTTCACATAGCTGTGAATGGAACTGGGATAGATATTTATTATTTATTTATAAATTCAAACCTTGAACTGTCCAGGTTTCATTTATATGGTCAGACTTGTGAAAAGGTTCATCAGCCATTCTGTCTTTACCAAAGTCCGTCGATTCATCTATCTTCCAGGCATCTGTTAGACAATTGATTAAAATTGACAGTTAGTAACTATAGCAAAAATTTCAGGTGCAACAGCAGAGTAAGCTGCCAACCATCCGTTCATACCTAAAGCTGTACACCACCCTGCCACTGTCTAAGCTAGCCACATTCATGTCCAGCGAGCAGCGTGGCGACAAGTGGGATCTGGAGAAGGAAATGGCGCAGATGTCGATCCATCTCCTTTGCTTCAAGCACAAGATGAAGAACGTCGTATGGACAAAGGGTCCCAGTGGACTCGATGGAAAGTTCCAGTCAGGATCTGAGGTCATTATAAGTTTTTTTTGCTGAACCGATGTTTTATTTTACTCAGTAAACAGATTTTTTACTAAGATTTAGAAAAGTTTCAGAAATCAAAAATTTTGGTGTACATAACTAATTTTATGAAAAAATTATAGATACAAGGTGTCAACTTATTTCCAATGATGTTATTTTAATTATATATCAAATTTAATATCATGTTGGCTGAAAGTTGACTGGATAATATCTTATATGGACCATCAATGTCAAAATTAAATATAAGTTTTATAAAAATATCTGTCAGTCAGCTTACATAAGAATAATCACATATGCTAAGCCACAAATGGACACTTAACATACTTACCGTGCATATATTTTGTCCTCCATCCCTGATTAGGTAATTTTTTTTTCAAAATTATATAGATTTAGATTTTGTAATTTGTTTAATCAAACACTGTTTATTCCACTTAATATAACCGTATAACCCTACCGGTAACAAGACTTCTGTGCTCCCTGATGATGAGGTGAATATGATAAATAAATGAGATGAAAACCTTGAAACCTGTAGGGTTATACTGTCATATAAAGTAGAATAAACAGTGTTTGATTAAACAAATAATAATGTCTTTAAACAGTGTTAATGATTTAACTTTAAATTATATATATAAATTTTATTTGAAAAAAAAATGGCCACATTAATTTATTTCAATCTGGGGACTGATTAAAATATTTCACTTATTGAATTTTTTTTTTTCAGTTGGACTTCTACATTGATAATGACATGATTCACATAGCTGATACAAAGGTTTCTCATCGCTTTGGAGACTTCTTCATAAGGAAGATCTTGAAATTTGAAGAAATCAACCGCAAATTACATCATCTCAAGATATAATTTTACATTTCTTACCACTGAGGAATGTTTATTTACGATTACAGGTCAAATCTCAACACAAATACTAAAATGAATAAGTTCCTTGAGTAAATCATTTTCTGATATTTCAAAATCTGTTTCATGACAATTCAGAAGATTAAGATAAAATACACATTTTTTACTGTTTTTCAATATATAATAATTTCCTAAAATATGAGGTGCCACCTGAATGTTGATTTATTCAATGATATATTTTATAAATAATATTCAAATGATGGAAATAAATATTATTCAATAAATCAATCTGACTTTTTTTAGATATATAATGATCCATTTGAATCCAAATATCCATACATACCGTCATAGTGTGTCTCTCTCTCTTGCAGGTTTGGCAAAATGAATAAATCTCTACACTCTTATGCAAAAACACTAGTTCTTTCATGCATGTTGATGAAAATAAAAATTTTTTATTCATAAGATATAAAAAATCGTTAGTCTTATGAAGTTGACAGTATGCTTTTTACAATAAAAGAAAAATAATTGCTTATATCTAAAGACAATTATTATCGAATCACACAAAATATAACATTTCATGACACAGGACCAGCAATGGCAAAAACTATTTGGAACAATCAATTTATTAGATGAAGAAGAAATCAACCTGAAAGTTCTACTTCTCTCTGAAGGAACTGTTGATATGTGGGTACATTTTGTATTCATTATATTGAATGTGTCACAATGCTCTGAATGTATTTTGTACAGTGTTGTTTCAAGTTTGTCTTGCCCTATATAAGAGCTAACCATATATCACTTGGTTCCCGCTGTATCGGACGTGTGCCGCCACCCGTGTGTGTGTGTGTGTGTGTAATATGAGGAAACTGACACGGTGTAGATCTGTAAAAATACATAACTCTAGAATTTGAAAATATAAAAATATACAACTCTGTAATTATAGAATAAGGTAAATGTTTTGTATGTAAGCCTGTATTTGTACCTGTAAATGCTATATGCTCATTTTATGTATGTAAATGTCTGTTCAAATGTTCCTGTATGTAAACCTGTTTAAGTTCCTGTAATTGTATATGTAAATCTGTTAATAATGTTCTTGTACATGTTAAGTATTCCATATGTCATATGTAAATTTGTGGTAAATTTATATGTCATATACTATATTTGTATGTCAATATTTAGTCACTTTGAATCCGAATGAGCTCGCGACCGCGCAGAAAAATGTGCTGTGTCCGGGCCATCGAGACTAGGTCAAAAGGCGGTCAGTTTAAGCAGCCCCCCGACCCCCTAACGTGGGTTTACCTCACGGCTGACGGGCGCTTACTCTGGCCGACTTTCCACTAATATAGAGGGTACCAAATTTTGTAAATCACTTCTCACTTCACGTCTTCTTCTCACCACTTCTCGTTGAAATACATTCTCAGTAAATACCGATTTTACCGTGTTTTACTTTGAGACCCGCTACCCTACATCAAGCTGCCTGAGAGGAATCTCTCCCTGCTCTTCTTCTTCCTCTTCTGCTGGATCTTCGCTACGGAATTCGCGACGTCGATTCTTCGAGCGCTACGCGGCGACCAACGATCTATTTATATTTCTACAGTCTTTGTACCTGTCTGGTACACCCGCATTAAATAAACTTAACATGGTAGCGTAGCATTGCTAGAGATCGGTTGTTAGAGGTCCGTGACTGTTGAATTAAAAAGTTGAAAGTTTTAAAAGTATTTATTTAAATAAAAATGGCGAGAAATAGTGAAATTAATATACCGTCATTTGACGGTGAAGAATACTTCCAATGGAAAATAAGAATGCTAAAATTCTTACAATTAAAAAAATGCAAAGAAGTAATCCTGCGAAGGGCTCATGCCAAAGATAATCAGGAGGAATGGGAAGAAAAGGATATACAAGCAACTAATTATATATATGGCGCGATAACCAACAAACAGTTGGAATACATCCATGAATGTGAGTCTGCTTTTGAAATATTAAATAAATTTGATAATATGTACTTAAAAACTTTCACGTCATTACAGATCGTGTGTAGAAATAACCTAGAAAAAATAAAATTAGAGAATTATTCAGATTTATGTTCATTTTTCAATGTTTTTGAGAGGTCTGTGAACGGACTAAAACAGGCCGGTGCCACTGTAACTGAACTAGAAAAAATGAACTACATGTTAATAGCATTACCATTAAAGTAAAGTCATATTGGTGATTTGATTGACGTTTTGCTGGAGAGGGAAAGAACCGTTGAATACTTGAAAAATAAAATTAAATCGAAATCGCAACAAGAAAGTGCTTCACAAATTGAAAAAACTAATGCGTTTAAAATTGAAACAAACAAGTCGAATATGCAAAAAAAAAAAATGTTATAATTGTGGTAAAACTGTCCACATCCAAAGGTACTGTTGGCATGGTCAAGTGAAATATTGTAAAAATGGTTATACAGACTATCGTGGTCGAAACTTTTCAAATTATCAAGAGCGTAGTCGTGATTTTGTTAATCATCACGGACGCGGAGCAAATTTTAAGTCGCCCCAAAAAAAATTTTTGTGCAACAATAATCGAAAATAACATGTCAAGTATAAAAGAAATAATGATAAATAAAAATCAAATTGATTGGTTGCTGGACAGCGAGTTTACTGATCATATGATTTTGATAACCAAGTAACATTGAAAAATCCTATTAAAGTGAAATTTGGTAATGGAAGAATGTTGGAGGCAACAAAGGTTGGTGATATTATAGTCTCTTCTCCTGTTTATAACACTGAATCCATAGTAACTATAAAAAAAATATTTTATGTTAAAGAAATGCAAGAAAGTTTATTAAGTTATTCGAAGATCACTGACAATCATAAAATAGTCTCAAAAGGGCAATTCTCAAGAATTTATGAATTGGATGGTACATTATCAGCAATAGCGAAGAAGGATGAAGGATTGTATAAGATAAAAAGTTATGTTTCAAATAATAAAATACTTGCAAATGTAACAAATAAAACATTAACTTTAAAAGAAAAACTCCATCGTACACTCGGACATGTAAATTTTAAATATCTGGATATTATGTGTAAGGATCAGTTGCTGGAAGGGATACCAAAAGATATAGAATCAGATTATATGAAGTGTGCTATATGTATCAAGAACAAGATGCATAATTTACCCTTTAAAAATAATAGAAGAGCGGAAGATATACTAGAAATTATTCACACTGATGTGAATGGGCCTCATAAAATTCCTGGATGTAATGGTGAAAAATACTTTGTAAGTTTTATTGATGACTATAGCAAATTGGCAAAAGTTTATTGTATTAAGTCGAAGGATCAAGTCTCTGATTGTTTAATAGAATATGGAAATGAAATTCAGAATTTAACTGGGAAGATGGTAAAAGAATTAAGATGTGATAATGGTGGAGAATATATAAATAATAATATATAAATTTGCAAGAGAAAAAGGTATAAGGATAAAGTCGTGCCCACCACATGTACATGAATTGAATGGTACTGCGGAGAGATATAATAGAACAATAATGGATATGGCTAGATGTCTTCTAGCAGAAGCAAAAGTTGACAGACGTTATTGGCCCGAAGTGATTAAAGCAGCAGCTTATCTGAAAAATATTGTAGGATATTGGCAAATACTGTAGTAAGGAAGACACCTTATGAAATATTTTTTAAAAAGAAACCATCTGCAAATGAATTAAAATTGTATGGAAGTAGAGTTTATGTTAGAATAGCTGAAGGAAAGAGAAGATCAAAGTGGGATAAAAAAGTTGTGTTTGGAATTTTACTTGGATATACCGAAGTTGGATATAGAGTTTTGGTAAATGGCAGAATATTAGTTGCCAGGCATGTTGACATTATTGAAGAAGACATTATCTGTGTAAGTTATGATGATAATGATAAGAACTCCAAGGACGATGTGAAGAATAATGACAAAGTGAAAAGTGGAACGAGACCAAGAAGACAAATCAAACCGCCAGTTCGATTGATGAAGAATTCGGATATTATTGTGTTTCTGCAAATTTTTGTGATACTATAGTTCCGGCCAACTTCGAGGAGGCGACAAAAACTAACAAAGCTGGACGATGGAAAAATGCAATGGACAGTGAAATAAAAAATTCTAGTTAAAATATAAATATTGTTAATGATGTTTTTTTGTTAAATTCAGAGAAATGTTGAAATTAATATAAATTTTGTTTATGACAGAAAACTGATTAGGCTGAATTGCAATTGAATTTTTGTGTAACATTTGGGTTGATAAAAGATTTGTTTTTGAATAGTTTAAGTATTGTTTTGAGTTGAAGGTTAAATGAAACTAATGTTTATTTCTGTCATGTTTGTAATTTGTGAATATAAATTGTAAGGAGGCGTGTTGATATGTGGGTACATTGTATTCACTATATTGAATGTGTTACAATGCTCTGAATGTATTTTGTACAGTGTTGTTACAAGTTTGTCTTGCCCTATATAAGAGCTAACCATGTATCACTTGGTTCGCGCATTAAATAAACTGAACAGGAACATCTGTCAGACACAGATTAGAAAGATACAATGGAGAAATCCCATTAAGCAACTTGAAAACAAAGTTTGAAATCAATGCATTCACAACACTTTAGCCAGTGTGAACTTTTTAGAAGTTGACTAAAATGACAATATTTATAACTTCCATATATCAGCCTAGCAGTTCTATTAAAAACAGACTTCTTCTTCTTCCCAGTATCACGTCAGGTCCCTCCCAACGTTGAATATCATTTGAGAGTAGACATCTTTGTCCCCGGCAGCCCGAAAGAGATCTCCAACGCTTCTTATGCCAGTCCAATCACGTATATTGCGGAGCCAGGAGATTAGCCTCCTGCCAACACCTCTTCGGCCTTCTATTTTGCCTTGAATGATCAGGTGCAGTAATTTGTATTTTGCTCCTCTTAAGTACATTTTAATACAGACTACGAGTCTAAAAATTTGCGAATCAGCTAAAACATATAGAATTACAATAATTCAGAAGCAACAGCAAATAAACTGAGTTTTTATTTCCGTTGTTGGAAGAAATTGGCGTACAAATTTTAACTCTTAAGATTATAGAAACCGTATAACCTATTAATCTTTCGAAGGAGAGCTTACTATCGTGAAAGACGCTTAGAAATTCAATACTTTCTTTTGATAAACATCTAGCATCCATGACAGATAAAACATCCCTATCAAAAAATCTATAAGAA
The DNA here is from genome assembly GCA_949825065.1 of Odontocerum albicorne. Lineage (NCBI taxonomy): Eukaryota > Metazoa > Arthropoda > Insecta > Trichoptera > Odontoceridae > Odontocerum > Odontocerum albicorne. The sequence goes on from OX463845.1 coordinate 5,823,343, forward strand.
GATGGTGAAGTCATCCAGAAAAATTCCATAATCATGCATAATTTCTTTAGGCTGTGTGAACCAAGTATTTTTGGGAAGGTTAAAAAATTTAAAAAATCCTTTCAATTCTCGATTTATTTCACAATGTTGAAAACCTTTAACCTTTCACTACATATTTAGGAACCCTCCTTGGTTTTGTTTTGTAATATCTCTTCTTTTTTGAATCGTTCTTCCTCTGGAAGGTTTCTGGCTGAGTAACACGGAACTGTTCCCACGGATGATTAGGCTCCTCCCTCTTCAAATGTCCCAATTGTTGACTCCATTTCTTATTCATCTTTAAAAATAATTTGCATGATTCAATCTTGTCATCACTAGGCCTTTCATCCTGTGGGGAAAAAATCAACATATTTAAAAAAAATGCAGTCTTAATAGTATGATTTGAAATTTTAAGATTTTTATTCCTAATACAGTAAAAATAAAACCCAGTCAGATGTGAATTCATGCTTATTATTTGAACATTGTATTAAAAAATCTCAGTTGCCATTAAAAGGCCATATTTGTGATAGATTCAATTTTATAACAATGCCAAATATTTAATTATACACCATATTTTTTTACACAAGAATCTTTGTACAAGTCAACCACAGCACAGTTGTTTTGAGCTTATATTATTTTTTTGTGAAGCAGTGAAGATTTTTTCATAAAGTTCAGCTTTATACATTATTAAAACGTTTTGCAGTTTTCCTCAATTTCTACCAGCACTACCATATAGACGTCATATAACATTCAACATACATTTAAAACAGACATTTTTGCTCAACAATCAAAATCTTTTACATTAACACACGTGTCTATATATAAATTATTGTTTTACAACTCTATTGATGTTCAACTAATTAGTCAATACCAGTTTAATTGTTGCACGTGTGTTACTGTAAACATACAATGATTTAATAAAATATATTCATTTGTTTGTTACTCACTCCATATTCTTTCTTACATAGCTTCTTTCTCATTACTTGTGAGAATGAAGCTATCATATACTTTTTCTACATCAACAAAAGCATAGAAAATTCTTTAGTTTTAAGACAAAAATATATGAGAAAATCACATGACGAAATTCGATTTTCCTTTTGAAATTACTTACTTCTTTTTGTTTTCGTAAAATTTCTAGGCATTTTGTTTCAAATTTGTTAAGGTGAGAGAAGAAAAGTTCGTTGACACGAACCATTTCACTTTTGGTAGTTTCTATTATGTAGGTAATATATTCTACATCGTATGTTTTCATGGCTGCCCTCAGTAAAGTTCCCATTATTTCTGCATTTATCCTAAAAATAATGAATAACATTAAATACAAAATATTATATGAAAGAGATTTGTACAAGAACTAATACGGATTAGTTTTCTTTTTATCAAAATAACACACTTTTATTAGTTTTTTACAATGTATCGTTGATTTTGACCATCAAAACCTTTCCTGGTGTAAGTTATGGCCTCTATGGTCAAGCTGGTAAGACCCCTGAGGTGACGCTTAAGTCTACCAATGAGGAGTCGTGGGTTTCATTGCTGTTGGTATCCATTATTTAAAAAAAAAAGAGTTCCACTTTGGTTTTCACTTAAGGTTTCCTGAACATATTTGTTTGGTTGGAAGAGATGGCTTATGTGGCAATAAGCCTGTCAGGTTGTAATGTATAAAATGAAAATGGAATACAACACGAAGTTTGTCAAGATAGGAAAGTATGGCACTCTGTCCTCTTTGCCTACCCTGACAGGATAATCACCATTACCCTGTCGGAACATTAACAGAAACAAATAAACATATTTTTATTTGCTTGTGTTTTGTTTTCTATAAACATCTTGTATAGAAAACAAAACGCAAGCATTGAAGAAAACCTTTATTTTTTACTCACGAACAATCTCAGGTTTACATAAACTGCAATCTGGTCACCCTACTTGACACTGGTATATACGTTTGGAGTTGTTTTATGAATCATTGACTACATCACTTGACACAGGCGTATACTCCTTCATATACGAGGGCGGTCCGATAAGTACTTAGCCTCACCGCCCGATAGCACCACTATCGCAAGAGCAATTTTTATCGCGTAGTACATTCTCGTTGACAGCTACTGTCAAAATTTCAGCCGAATCAGACGCATAGTTTTGTTTTGACCGCGTGTGGAAGCGAGCGTGTCCGCGGATTTGAGAAAAATGAAAAAAGAGCAATATCGGTCGGTGATTCGATTCTTGTTTTTGAAAGGGAAATCAAGCAGCGAAATCAAAGAGTGCTTGGATGCTGTGTACGGTGACTCTTCTCATTCGATGGCGACCGTCAAAAATTGGTTTAACGAGTTTCAACGTGGTCGCACGTCTGTTTTTGATGAGCCACGCCCAGGTGCCCCGAAAACGGCTACCACGGAGGATAACGTGACAAAAATCCACGATCTCGTATTGGCAGACCGCCGATTGAAGGTGCGCGAGATAGCTGAGACAGTAGGCATCTCAAAAGACCGCGTGGGTCATATCCTGCATGAAGTATTGGGCATGAGAAAGCTGTCGGCGCGATGGGTGCCGCGTTTGCTCACTCCGGACAACAAGCGCAACCGTGAGACCACTTCAGAGCAGTGTTTGACGATGTTTAAGCGCAATCCGAAGGAGTTTCTGCGTCGTTTCGTGACCGTCGAAGAAACATGGATACACTGGTACACACCCGAGACCAAGGAACAGTCGAAACAGTGGACTTCACCCGGCGAACGTGCTCCGAAGAAGGCGAAGACTGTCCTATCGGCCGGAAAGATGATGGCCACCGTTTTCTGGGATTCAAAAGGTGTGATCTACATCGACTTCCTGGAGAAGGGCAAAACGGTCACAGGGCTCTACTATGCCGAATTATTGGGCCGATTCGACGCCGAATTGCAGAAAAAACGGCCCCATTTGGCGAAGAAAAAAGTGCTCTTCCATCATGATAACGCACCGGCTCACACCTCCGCCGTCGCCACAGCCAAATTGGTAGAATTAGGCTACGAACTGCTGCCCCATCCACCGTATTCTCCGGATTTGGCCCCGTGCAACTTCAATTTGTTTCCAAATTTGAAAAAGTCACTCGCCGGGCAGAAATTTGAGTCGAATGAGGAGGTTATCGCCGCCACGGAGGCCTACTTTGCAGACCTCCAGAAAACGTATTTTTCAGACGGGCTAAAGAAGTTGGAGCATCGCTGGGTCAAGTGTATCGAACTCAAAGGAGATTATGTTGAGAAATAAATCGCCACTTTTCCAAAATTTTTATTCTTTTGTAGGCTTAGTACTTATCGGACCACCCTCGTATAATAGGAGTTCACGGCCATTATTCAAAGAGAGAGAGAGAGAGAATCATTGACTATAGCTTTATTTTAATGTAATAGACATGATATATTTAAAAAAATAAAGACCTGTACAGGATACATAGTGTACTTGTAAATAAAGATCTTAATTTTCTGAGACATCCATCGAAAAAAGAATATTAATTGACGAACTCCATGGCTTAGTTGGTAAAATACTGGACTTCGACCTGGCGGTTTTGGGTTCAATTCCTCAAAAAAAATGTCCCAATCTAGTAAAAGAATTCATCTGGTAACAATACTTACACGCTAGATGTGTGCTGATGTTGCCTGTTAACATGTAGCGTAGAATTGCCAACATTTGCAATGATGAACCGCAAGTTTTACACCTACTTAAGTGGTTCTAAGCTAGAAGTTGTTTCCTGGTCCAGTTATTCAATATATCCGAATCACCAGTTCGGATGGATTAAAGGTTACCATATAAATGAATAATTAAAAAAATATTAAAACATAAGTACTTACCTTAGTCTCTTATTTTTTATTTCATTTATAAACTCCCGTGCATTATCTTTATTCTTACAAGTCAAAGCTAATATTCCATAGGTCATTATGTTTGGTTTGATAAGAATTTGTTTTGATTTATGCATGATAAATGGTTTCTTTTTTATGATAGAATTTTCTTTATCTACCAGTTGCATCACATTCTGAAAACAAAAATGAACTATTTTACAAGAATGTAAAATAACATCTAATAGTTGTATTCATATTTTTTACAGTATGAGCTGTATTGTTTCTCAAAAAACAATAATTGAATGTATATATGCGAAAAAGACCATAGATTCTAAAGCAGCAGTTTGCGAACTTTTTTCACTGGCGGACCCCCTGGCATCTGGCAAAATTCCAACAAACTATTAATCAATATAAATTTACTGTGTAAATTTTTATTTTGTTAATTGAGTTTAAAATAAAACAAATATACAAGTAGATACAGCGCCCCCTCCGCCTGCTGATGCATAGCTCGCTTGTTTGTTGGTTAAGAACAACCATTTGAATGCAGTGCTTAGTTTTAAAGAGCTGACCAGCAGTGGAAAAAAGTATTCATTCGAGCTTGTTGTATGCATGTAGAAGACATTTTCTATGACAGTGGAAATTTATCCTTTGTCAACCCACTGCCTTTTACGTAGAACATTGTACGTGATTTATTTTTCATCACTAGTAATAATTTTATCAAGAAACGGGTCGTTTCTCTGTTAAGAAAGAAGACTTGTTGCTATCGATAAACGATTTATCTTATTTATTTCACGAAGAGTGTATGGAACCCAAACACCCAGCTTGGTGACTTTCCTTATATTTTTTAATTGGTGGCATATGGTGGATTGTGATGTGTTTTACTAGTCTACTAATTTTCGAGTAATTTGGCGTGCATTGCATTCCACCGATGATTTTAATGCTTCATCATCAAGTCTGATGAGTGCCACGGTCTGGGTTCATCCTTCAATGATGTATCTCCAGAATGAAATTTCATAACCAGTTTCACACTTGCCGGTCGGTTACAGTTCCTTCACCATGCACACTGAATATTTTTTTCCTGGTTAAACTCCCACAACATTACGTGACGAATATGCATTTTCGATCCCTCCATTTCACTGACTGATGATTTATTATTTTAATACGACGTGTAAGCTATCACTGTCGTGATCAGACTGAAAGATACTTTTTACTCCAAGCAGGTAAAAACTTGTCAAGTATGATGAGCCATTGGGATCACTAATGAATCATTACAATTTGTCAAACGGAAATTACTTATAACTCAACCCGAAACTATAATTTTAGTAATTTCTGAAAGGAACCACTGTTCTAGAGTACTTTATATTTTATATAACTAAGAAAATATGATTTGGATCACATGGGATTTCATGCAATAATAAAGAAAACATTGTCAATAAATATAAACTAAAAAATGCATGAAAATGTCCGAATATTGCCATGTCCTATGAATATTTTGAAATTTACAATGCTTTCTATTATAACTTGTCTGACTAAATAAATTTTGAGCTTATATTTTTTTCTTTTAATTTCCAATACCTCCAGTAATTTTAAATAATCAATATCCCATGAATTCCGAAACAAAAAAAATTAAAATCTATATATCGTTTGCTATAAAAATACCCTTTACACAGAGTCGCACTTATTTTTCTCATTTTGTATGAAGCTCTTAAATTTGTGTAGGAGGGGGCTCATCGTACAGTATATCGCATCCAAAAAAAGCTCCAACAGTCCTCTATACAGTGGGCAGTCATTTGAAACATGGTAAGTCACCAGCACATCACTACATGTGCAGAAGGGATCACCACATGTGCAGAAGTTATCCAGGCCACATTTATGCATCAGTTATAGATCCAGACTTACCTGAATTTCTTGATTAACAATATATTTCTCATCATTAATATAGTAGTTATGTAAAAAAATACCTTTGCAGATTCATAATCAAATCTGTAACAGCGTTTCTTAATCAGCATATTGTAGAAATCAATGTCTGTTTTAATTTTATATTCTTTTAAGGCTTTTAATAAAGCTTCTTCTGCCTCCAATGTGCTTGGTATCAAATTTAAAAGTTGCGTGACTGTTTTGATATCTGGCTTGACATTGTTTGCTTTCATTTCTTCAAATATACCATCAATACCTCCCACCATAACAAATCTGTCTTTTGGAGTAATTATTTCAGCAAATGATACAACATCTTTAATTTCTGGAGACGGAGATAGAAAATTTGGTATTTTAACGGGTATTGTTACTGCATTTTCTGACGGTTTATCCACTACTGAAATTAGATAATTTTTTTTGGCATTTTCTTCTAATGAAATCCTATCAATTTCAATTCTACTTTCTATTAACTGTTGATTTTTTTCTAAAATAGCAGGTTTTTTACTATCTAAGAGCAAAATAGATGAATTAGTTTTAAGTTTTAGTGGTGGCTTTAATGACAAAATGTGTTTCATTACTTCGTCACTGTTTACACCGAATCCACATTCTTTTATACACTTAAGCATGAGATTAAATGTATAAATATTAGGTTTTTCCCTTCTCATCAACATTTTTCTCCAAGTGAATAGGGCAAATCTGAAACCCGTTTCTTTATCAGAAATACAAGATTGGAGGAGGAAATTGAACGTATGAACTCTTAATTTAATTTTTTTTTCACACATTTCATCAACTATCTCAAAAGCTGTTTTAATATCTTCGCACCGTCCAAATGCTTTTATCATACTGTTATAAATTGTAAGATTGGGTTCTATCTGTTTTTCAAACATTAATTCTCTTAAATGCTTCGCTCTCGTTACTCCATCTTCTTTCCATGGACTATTTGCGCATGCATTGAAAAGTGATGTATATACACCACCACTGACATTCAATCCTCTTTTTTTCATATCATTAAAAAGTTGAAAAGCTTTTTTAGTATATCCTACTTCAGCACAACCTCCTATTAAAAGATTGTAAATAAAGCTTTCTGGTTTAACTCTGTCTTCTTTTAGCATTCGTATCTCGAGTACGTCAATGGCTTCTTTCAATTTCTTGTTAGCTATATTTTCTTTGATCAAGTCTATATACTTTTGCATATGTAATTGTTGCTTATGCAAAGGTAACTGACCTATAAACTCTTCTTCCTTTTGATCATCTTCGTCGTGTTCATACTTTTCAGTAAAGACAGGATTGGTACGACAAAGAAGACCGAAGCTATCTGGATCATTAACGTCAACCAGAGAAGGGGTATTTTTTTCTGTAGAATCAATTTTGATAAATGGCTTACGGTTTTTGAAAGTTGATCTATTCGGTTTATTGTATGTATTATCTTTTGATACATAAGAACTTGGTGGTTTATTGTATGTACTATCTTTTGATACATAAGAACTTGGTGGTTTATTGTATGTATTATCTTTTGATACATAAGAACTTGGTGGTTTATTGTATGTATTATCTTTTGATACATAAGAACTTGGTGATTTATTGTATGTTTTATCTTTTGATACATAAGAACTTGGTGTTTTAAATTTCTGGTCATGAATGCTATTTTTAATTCTAAAATTATAGCAAAATATTGATTGTTCTAAAAGAGATAAGTTCTGATTCAAAACTATATTACTTGTTAACTTTGAATTTCCAAATCTTCGTGCTATAAATAAAGCCATCTTGATTTTTTTTAATCTGATTTCATGTGAATAATATTTAATATTTTTGAGTAAAACTCACTTTAACCTCAATTTTTTAAAAACAACGCATTGACAACTGACAGGTGAGGCAAACAACCACAGACAATCAAATGTTTCTCGACATTTGTAGAAAAAACTTTTCCATTTGACACTAGCGTATACTCCATATGTTCACGGCCATTATTCAAGAAGAAGAAAAAATCCATCTTAAAATAATAAGATTTGACATATTATATGAACTTACAATTCCTTAATTTGGGATAGCGAGAGTAAACGGAGAACTATATATTCTTATCACGGCATACTTCGATAGTTTGTTACCAGCTTATTGTTTTTTTTTTACCGGGAGGGAGAAAGAATCCATGAAAAAAATACTTTTCGTGGAGTCGTCAATCAATTTTCAACATACTTTGGTAAAATATTTGCTGCAGATTATGGAAAAAGGTGTAATTCGATTATACACATTTCTGGCGTCACTTCGTTCCATACTCAGAAAAGGATGATGTATGGGAAACGCTCCATATTCTAATTTTGACCCTGCCATGGGTGAACAGCTCTTACAATTTGGACTTCATCGGGAATAGACGTCTCTTGCCATCTGGATGTCATGGCAAATAGGCGTTTTTTTTACAATCCAGCCTTCTCTACGTACATACGACTCTCGTAAATCTGACTTCTCTGAGGGGAGGCATTTTGTACCGAACCTCAGAATGTGAGTGCGTGGAGTCTTCCTAGCATGCTAGATAACTGTATCGGACGTGTGGCGTCACCCTTGTGTATGTGTATGTGGTATGATGAAATAGACATTGTGTGTAGATCTGTATATTAAACTTATATGTTGTATGTTATAATCACTCTTGTATTTTGTGATAATTCATTCTATATGTTTGCTATATAGTATTTGGAGTTTATATGTAAAATGTATGTTTGTTTGACTCCGATCGCGTTCGCGACCGCACTGGAAATAAGTGACTTGGGGAGCGATGCGATCGGAGTAAGTCGGAGGCCAGTCGGCGTAAGCAGGGCCCAAACCCCGAAAGTTGTTGTATTTCGCGGGAAATGGGCGCTTGTGACGGCCGACTGCCCATTAATATAGAGGGCCCCCTGATTTGGAAAATATATTCTCAGTACCACCGACTTTACAGTGTTTAACTTGAGACCCGCTACCCTACTTCGACTGCCTGAGAGGAATCTCTCCCTGCTAACTTCTTCTTCTTCTACTGGATCTTCGCTACGGAATTCGCTACCTCAATTCTCTGAGCGCTACGCGGCAACCAACGTGCCTATCTATAGTCTTTGTACCTGTGAGGTACAATAACCTATATCACCATCATGAACCTTACCATGCCGCTTAAATTGAGTCATATTTCATTGTTCAATTAAAACAATCAATTATTTGCAATTCATTACATTTTATTGTTAATACCCGCACTTCATTACTCCATATACAGAATGATTTAAGCAAATATTGATATTTCCATATATCAACCTTCTGAAATAAAATATTCAATGTCAAGTTTCTTTAATCATTTCTATACATTTTATTTTATTGCGCCTTCGTTGTATACAGTACAGCTTGGTAGGTTTATTACAATGGGGCTATATTTTGGTTAACTAGCCACATTGTGACTATAAACCAGAAATATTTTAGAGAGGCTTTAATCTAAAGCCAGACTAGGACTGTTTTTAAAAAAGTCACAATATTCGGATTTGAACACAGGATAAATTTTATCAACTAGACCATGAAGGTTATCTTCAGCCCGACTATAGTCTTCTTAGCCTTTTACCGTGACTCCCACTGACATTTGTAGTGTAGATTTATTAATTTGCATTCATTACCAATTCGTTCAAAATATTTAAACTACCTCAATGTGATTTTTTTATCTTGCTTTGCACATTAATCGTAAATTCACATTTCTCCCGAATAATTGCAATAACACGTTTAATATTTTAATTAAAATATATTTGGAGTATAAATTTTAATATAAAATTTGCTCACTAACAGTTTTTTTACATTTAATCTATTTGTAATTATACTGCATTACGTTCACCTTATTATTTTCAAATTAAGTTAACCAACATGTGTCGCATTACACACGTCACCTCAATCAATAAAACAACAAGATTTCAAGAGTCATTTCGTTATATAAATTTTATTTAACATCGTAACAAATTGAGGTTTAATTTTGTCATCTCTAATTTACATTTTCACTTGACACTGGCGTATACTCCTTCACATGTTATTCAAGAAGAAGATTGTCAATGGTACTATTAAATACACGGCCATTATTCAAGAAGCATCACTTGACACTGGCGTATACTCCTTCATAAATAGGAGTTCACGGCCATTATTCAAAGAGAAAGAAGATTGTCAATGGTACTATTTGATACACAACGCATCACTGGACACTGGCGTATACTCCTCCATATATAGGAGTTCACGGCCATTATTCAAAGAGAGAGAGAGTGATACACAATTTGGCACGTGTTTTTTGACAGATCTATCAGCGTTCGTTTGACGTGCGTCAGTTGGGATTTGTGATTATTTCATCGAGTTTTGAATTGAAACAATCAAAGATGTCTCAAGAAGATGCAGAAATGGAAACAAGTGGTTCCGAATCTTCTGACGCGGAAGACGATTCCATGGATGAATCTCAGGAACAGACTCGCGGTGATGGCACAGAAGTATACCTTCCCGGTAAACCCTTAGAAGAAGGTGAAAAATTAGTTTGTGATCAGTCAGCCTACATAATGTTGCACCAAGCACAGACCGGCGCACCGTGCTTGAGCTTTGATATTGTCAAGGATAATCTTGGAGACATTCGTGATGCTTTTCCGATGACTTCGTATTTGGTGGCAGGAACTCAAGCAGCCAGAGCGCACACTAACAGGTATATTTATTTTACTAATAAGTAGCGTTTGCTAAGTATTATTTTACAAATTTATAGCTATTTGTATAACTATGATATTGAAACAATTTTTTTCGATTTAAGAAATAATGAAAACACTGCATTTAAGGTAATATCCACTGTAAGTTATTGTACATTGATATCGTCTTAATTGCTATTGTATTGAATTAAAGAGAAAATATAGTTGCTGGCCCTACACCATGAAATAGACCCTCACGAGTGGGCATGATGATGATTTGAGAGTTTTTCGTTTTCACACAGCCACACTGATAAGTAAGTCATTTTGGAAAAATAATTAAATGTCAATTACTCTAAATGTCTTACCTCGAAAAGATAAAGAAATACAAGAATATATATATATGAAATTAAATAATGTCTCGCAACATGGGAGCAAATTGAAGATAAAACAGTTAAGTCTGATAAGATCTGGTGAAATTAATTTCATATCCCCTTAGGTGAGGTTTTTGCAGATCTTGCTTGGACATGAATAGGAGTCCAGCCTTGATAGTTTGGGAAGACATTAATCCTTTTAATCCCACGGGGCCTAGTATCGACCCCAAGTGGTGTATACGAAAAATCCCACAGCCTCAAAGTTTTCATACAAGTTTTTATGTTATACATATATTTTTTTATGAAATATAAAAATTACTTATTATTTTACACTCTACTCGTACAGGGAGGTCTCCACAAAAAAAAAAAGGTTTTAAAACTAAAATTTTACTGAGATAAAAAATAAAATATAAATACTGTTTTTTGCCAAAAAATGCCTGGGATTTTTCACATATTTTATGCAAAATATGCTGGGATTAAAAAGGTTAAGTTCAGTCTGTTTCTGGTCCATGATAAGGGCATCATGTATTGACAAGTCGTTCTACTTTGTAGATAATAAAAGTGAGTGCTAAAAAAGGATTACATTTCTGTTGTTAGTCTACCATCATCTTATTGTGACTACCATATTTGAACTTGTTCGCCGGACAAAAATAGACTAATTAAATTTCTGTGATCACCAAAAAAAGGTAGATAAAATTCATTACTAAATTTTGACCTCAGCATCGATTTATTGTCGACAATATTAAAATGGTTAATTCTCAAATCAAACTAGAGTAAATAATAAAACTAATATAATTCAGATTTGTTCTTGCAAAATAGGATTAATACTAGTGTAACTAATAAAATGATTTTTATTTTACATTGAGGCTTTCGTGGTTCTTGTATCAGTTGTATAAGGTCTTTTGTAGTGTTGTACGGCGTAGTTTGGCTTATGATGCCGACATTTAATGTTACGTTCACGTTTCAGTTTTCATCTTACACATCGATCAATAAATCCCGGGACTAACCAACAGATGGCGCCTCTAATAACAAATCCATACCATTCTCAGTTAGTACCAACCTTTAGAAGTTACGTGTCAAACTTTCATGACATTCCGACATTGTGTCATTGAGTTACAGTGGTTTTAGTGACGCTACTTTTGCTATTTTCAAAACAATGGAAAAAACCGAATTTCGTGTGTTGATAAAACATTGGGATGCGCATGGTATAATATTCATCGATCACCTTGAAAAGGGAAAAACCATCAAAAGCGAATATTACATAACGTTATTGGGGCGTTTGAAGGCAGAAATTGCAAAAAAAATGGCCCCATATGAAGAAAAAAATTCTCTTTCATCAGGACAATGCACCGTGTCACAAGTCGATGGTAACGATGACCAAATTGCATGAGTTGAACTTCGAATTGCTTCCGCACCCACTGTATTCTCCAGATTTGGCCCCCAGCGACTATTGGCTGTTCGCAGATCTCAAAAAGATGCTCCAGGGAAAGAGATTTGGCTCCAATGAAGAAGTGATACCCGAAACTAATGCCTATTTTGAAACCAAAGATAAATCGTTCTACACGGCTGGCATAGAAAAGTTAGGAAAGTGTTGGAATGAATGTATCGCTCTTGAAGGAGACTATGTTGATGAATAAAGAAGAATTTTTGCAAACAAATGTTGTTTTAGTAGTAAGTTCCGGGACTTATTGATCGATGTGTTATATAATTATGTAGATTTGGTTTCTTAAAATTAAATCGATCCATTGAAGATAAATGTAAGTTACCAACTTTTTACACCACACCCCTCAATATACGAGTATTTGCATTCAATTTCACTGTCTACTTAATTCTTTATCATATTATATGAACTCTTTTAGAAGAATTTCAAGCGAAGTAAAGCTGGATGTGTCGAAAATTTGCCCAAGTCATTTTTACCATTCATTTTTCGTTACTATCGCGACTGGATTTGACATCTGGTTTTTTCGTACGTAAGGCGTTGGCTATGGATCTTTATAGTTCATTCATCGGGACTAATGGCGCGGCCATTTTTCATCAGCGCTTTGAATTAATTTAATTTAAAATATTTTTTTTCGGTGTTTCTTCCTTCGGGATGATGAATCTTATCACGACGGGTGATTGGTAGACAGATGACGCCTAAGAGCGCATCACGAATCAAATTCTAAAAGAGAGAAGAGTGAAAAGTCTTTAATAAGATAGGAATATGCATGATGAGGAGTATGGACATGCCAGAAGTGAAAGATGTGTTCCAGGATAGAAAAAAGTGAAGATCTGTTCTCTCTGACTACTCTAATAGGGAAATGGCATGATGGTGACGATGATGATGATGATATTAGAATGGAATAAATTAATAACCAAAGACTGAATGTAATCCATAGGAGGTACAGTACGCGGCGGTAAGTAATAATCATCGGACTTAAGAAAGAGACTGTCGGCCATAATCGGCTAACTTTGGCTTTGTTGAGCGCCGTCTCTGTCGCTTGACGACTGACAAATCGCGACGGAACACATATATGAATAACAAAGATGACGCTCTACAAAGCCGATTATGGCCGACAGTCTCTTTCTTAAGCCTGATGTGTATTACCTACCGCCGGGTACTGGAAAATAATTCACCAAACTCTTTCGAAGATTTGATTAATATACGTAATCATATTGATTTGACCAAATTTTACTTCCAGTGTAATAGTTATGAAAATGTCTAATCTTCACCGAACTTCAAAAGAAACTGAAGATGATGATGATGAATCAGAATCGGAAGATGAAGAGGATGATACCAAGAAGCCGGTCTTATCATTCGCCTCCATCAAACACTTGGGGTGTGTCAATAGGATAAGGGTAATTTGTCTCTTTAATTATGATTAATATTTTAAATTGATGCATCATTATTATAGTACAAGGGTCTCCAAACTTTTTAGCCTAAGGGCAACACTGACTACTCCACTAAGTCCCAAGGGCCAAGACCTAGCTAGCTCATTATACCAACATACTGTAGTTTTGAATTACGCACAAATTTTCGTATTGGGACTAGCCGGCGAGTGAGATATCGATGGCGTAGGTTGCGGGGGTGGACTCCGCTCCGTTCGCAATTTCGGTTTGTACTTACAGTTGGTGTAGCGATATTTTTAAAGAAAAATATTTAAAGTCATCATTGCTGGAATTTTATAAGAGTCTTCCACTCTCACAGTTTGACCAGTTGCATAAATTTGCTCGTGGCCTTTTTCAGCTTTCGGCACTACTTACCTATGTGAAAAAACATTCTCGAAAATGAAATATACAAAAAATATTTACAGATCTAAATTAACTGATGAGCATTTGAAGTCGCTACTAATAATTTCCACTAGTAAACTTGATCCACAACTGCAAACAATTGTCAGTTAAAAGTTACGGCTACATAAATCTCATTGATCATAATTATAATGTTTAATTTCATTATGTGAATTACGTCACTTATTGTAAGCTATATGTCACTTATTGTAAGTTTTTAGGATAAATCTCATATCATTAATTACAGTTAAAATGTTCAATTTCATTATGTATGTCAGTTATTGTGTTTCTTAACCCTGAGAGATCGGCGCACTGCTATAGCAGTGGAAGAAATTTGTTCTACCCTTGTATTCTAAATGAATATTATTCATTTAGAATACAAGGGTGCATATTCTAAAATATATTTATGTTGTAAAAATATATATTTTTTGTTTTTTTGTTGTTTAAAATAAATTTTTATCACGAACGTCCGAATCGTAAATATATCTCGGCACTAGATAGACAATTATATTTTTTTCTCATAGCACTCTCAGGGTTAATTGGTCGTTAAATAAAAACATATGATTATTATTTTGTATGATTTACTTACAATGTAATCAAAATAAACTATGTAATCAAAATAAACTATGATAGGCCGGATACCGGGCATATCCGGCCGGATTGGTGGTGCTCGCGGGCTGGTGCTGGCCTTCAGGCCGTAGTTTGGAGACCCCTGTTATAGATTCATAATCAAATTCATTGTAAAAATACTTTGAAAAATGTATAACTCTAAGATAAATACATTACCTCCGTGGCCTAGTTGGTAAGACACTTGTCTCCTAACCTGAAGATTGTAGGTTCGATTCCTGTTGGAACCTAATTTTTTTTTTAAAATAGGATTCCAGTTTAGTTTTCACTTGAGGTCTCTTTGACATCTTTCTGATTGGCGGGAAGATATTGCCACATGGCAATAAGTCCGCCAGGTTGTACTGTATGCATTGATAGTGTAATACAATACATTAGTGCTTTTTTTTAAATATTTTATATTATAGTAACAAAACAAATTTGAAAAAAACACCTTTTTTCAATCAGTTTTAAATTTGGCATTTGTTAGCATTGTTATCACTATAACCTATATTTTTTCTAAGCAAATGTTTAATAACTATACTCAAGAAAATGTAGCATGATCCCTGTGACGTTTGAAATGTCATGTCTCAAAGGGATGGGGTAAAAGTCGAATTTTTTTATAAATCGAATCTTATTCGAATTAAATTGAATATTTGTATGAATTTTGTTTAATTAATTAAATAAAAATAATCAAACCATACGAAAATAATTATTGTCACTGCTGAAGATTGGAGAAAAGTGGTGGAAAAAACACAGAATGATTTTAACAAACTGCCATATTTTTGCTAATTTGTAAAAAGATGTATTAATTTGTCATTATTGTTAGTTTTATGTAATGTATTTACCTAAATAACTTGCTATTTATTAGAATCGAGGCTTATATTAAAGTTGATAATATAATTAAAATTACTGAATATCATTACAAGGTTGTAACATCATTACAAGGTTGTACAAATTGAAAGAAGAAAATAATATTTTTGAAGTAATTAATTGACTTTTAAGTGGTTTGTTTCAAGTTTCATAAATTTCGATTTGTGCTCAAATTTGAATACTCTTCTTCTCTTATAAAATTTTCATAGAAAATACATTATGAAATATAGCATGATTATATCTTATTACTTTAGTACAGGTTTCACCGTATAAAAATTCAACATTAGCCGCGTCATGGTCTGAACTAGGACATGTTAACATCTGGGATATCACACAACAGCTCCAAGCGTTGGATAATCCAATCATCTTAGAACGGTATAACAAGGAAAACTTAGAAGACACATTAAAACCACTGTATACGTTTTCTGGACATCAACTGGAAGGATTTGCTGTCGATTGGTGTCCAACAGATCAAGGAGTAAGTTATTTATTTAATACTTGCATGTAAATATATCTGGTGAGTTTTCTTTGTAGAAATTTATTCAAATCTACCGGCTTTTTTTTCGTAATATATATTATTTTCGGTACCTATGACCATAAAATATAGTGAATGAAAAGTTATATTAGAGCAACATTTAAATAACGAGAATGAAAACATGACAAATCTTACGGAAAATAGGGAAAAAAACAGAATGTCTCAAGAAAACGTATACACGCTTTAAATTATTGTAAATTCAGTATTTACGAGGGCTGCTACTTAAGTTTTGAGATATGGCAACACCAGTGTACCCTACGAGTATAACCCTACTAGTATATCGAAACCGAAATATTGTGATTTATCAAAAATATTGCAATGGGTTCCTGAAGAATACAAAGAATATTTTAAAAACATACCTCACATTGAGAATCTAGGAGATTGATTTTCTTCAATTTTTTTATTCTTATTTTCCGATTCTCTTTGTCTTTCCGTTTCAAATAAATATTTTTCAATTACAAATAATGGTTTTATTTATCACATAATGGAGATATTTTTGTATTTTTATTCATTAAAAACATCTGTAGTATAGAACTCATATGTATAAGTCACTCCAATTCCCTTAGGAACAAAACAACTTATTTGCAGTGTGATAGTAATATTACGAGAGCCAGAATGTCTTAAGTGCGCTAAAATCCAAAATACTGAATATTTTTTAAAATCAACTTATTCAATATATAAACACTTACTTTGTAATTAAACTGTATTAATTTCACAATTGTGATATTAAAACTTTAAAAAATCTGAGAGAATAAGTGTTTATAAAATACAAATTAGCTTCTGTAAAATGGAGTTATTGAACTTAAGAGCTTCTGGCTCTCAGGTACAGATATTATTTGATATAGAGAGCATACTGTGAGATTTGACTATGTAAAAAATCATATTTTTTGGGATATTGGGTCATTTATGATATAATTGTATTTCAAAGTATCTGGGATCATTTTTACAATAAAATATGCTTCTAAAGTGACTGACAATAATCACTTTTGGAATAGGTCAATTCTCAGTATTATGATTTACAAATTTGTAGTAAGTAAAACAAGGTCATAAAACTTTCCAAACATATTGTTTATGAACATAATCTATTACAGGTTTTAGCCACAGGAGATTGTAGAAGGGATATCCACACCTGGAAGCCAAATGAAGCTGGCACTTGGGCAGTGGATCAAAGACCATTAGTCGGCCACACTGGTTCTGTGGAGGATATACAATGGTCTCCAAATGAAAGGTTTGTTACTGCACAATGTCAATAATTAAAATAAACTGTCATCAGCTTCTATGAAGAAAAGGAGATACTGCGGATCGATATCTAAAATGTGGATACCTTGCAGCATCCAGACACAGGTATTTTTGCTTTGAAAATAGCAGGGGACTTTAGGCTGAGTATGCTAGAGATGAACAAAATTCGCTGCATGGGGTCTGGCAGGAGAACTAGGAGACTATGCAATTATTTCTAGCCATAAGACCTTGAAGTGGTATGATACTACACTTTTCATACCTAAGTCTGTCACTCACTCTGATCAGCTGGGACTCTATCTCTGACTGGTTGCTGAGTGACCTTCAAATTAATTGGTGGGCTTGTCTCGGTTATCCAGCGCTATGCATCTACTGAAGAGACTGTTGATGTGACGAGAAACAATTTTACGACTCCATGTTTGCAGCTATCAGTCGGCTCCCGAAAGGGACAGGACTTTTTTCATGGATCTCTGAATAACAATGCTGCAAGGGTAATCGAGTTCACAACTCTCCAGAGTTTTGTCAACAGGAGAACTTTGTTTTTCATAAAGACATCCATAAATACACTTGGACATCACTGGATATGAACCAACGAGAATCAGACAGACCACTTCCTTATCAGGGTGTCAAGCCAAGGAAACCTGAGAGATGTGCAGACATCCATGAATCAGATATTCATACGAACTATGAGCTCCTCATTGGCTCTGTCGAGGATTGATTTTCACAAACTTTCTACTCAGAAAGTCCATGAAGGGCATGAGAAACTTTCCAATGTCGGTGAGGTTGGACTGATCTTGGATGTAGTTGTTTTATGGCATCCCTGTATTCCTGTTGGAACGTTTATGGCAATCGTGATTATTTTTAATTTCTCTTTGATGACCTACTTCGTTTGTGCACTAAAACTGCTTTTGATATTTCCACAGGAATGTATTGGCGTCCTGCTCGGTAGACAAAAGTATCAGAATATGGGACACTAGAGCAGCCCCCAATAAGGCTTGTATGCTGACAGCCAGCGATGCACATGATAGTGATGTTAATGTTATATCATGGAATAAAAATGAACCTTTTATAGCGAGTGGTAAGTTATATTTTTTCACCATATAGTTAAAACCAGAGTTAATTGAAAATTAAATTGCAGTAAAAAAAAATGCGCAATGTCAACCTTCAGTTGCAACTACACATTAAGGATGTGTTATCCATAATAATCCAAAAACAAAATCTGTCAAAGACTAAAAAATGTTTCTTAACAAGAACGTTCACATTTTTAGGCATAAATAATTACATGTAATGTGCAAAAATTACCTTAGGGGATATCTCAGATGAGGAATCTACAAGGGATGTGTATTACCGCAATATTTTTCGGAATATACTTTTCTGTACTTCGTCATTTAGTCTTTATATAAATATTCCGAGGAGGAAGTATTCTTACATGCACATACCGATGTCGGAGTCTACAACTTATGAAGACTTCAAGAAAGTAGCAAAAGAAAGCCAATTCTTGTGAGTGAATTCTTGTTTGTGGACTTATATTTTATACTATCAACCCTTTCCAAAGAAACAACTACAGTCAGCCAAAGGTGAACAAGTGTGCAGTGTTATGTATTTATTTGTAGGTACTTGAGTTCTTGTAGAGATGCTAAATGTGATGTATTTAATATTTTGGGAATTTAGAGTCAATAAATTTGAGTCCATCCATTCCTTAACTATACTATACACAATTCTTCGTTATTTCATAGCAGTTTACCATCCCAAACCACGTTTATCATAAAGCGCTTATAAGTTTTGTATTAATTATTGGGTTGATTGGTTTGACACATATGAATATTTCAATAAAAACCCCTTTTATATTTTTCATTTCTATAATTTTCTGCATTGAAATATTTTACTCGGACTCAGGTGGTGATGATGGACTACTGCATGTATGGGACCTACGACAGTTCGAGAGCTCAAAACCAGCAGTTAGCTTCAAGCACCATGTGGCGCCAATTAGCTCCGTGGAGTGGCACCACACGGAAGGCAGTGTGCTGGCCACCGCCGGAGAAGACAACCAGGTGGCACTATGGGACCTTGCGGTGGAGAGGGATGATGAAGAAACTATACAAGAAGATCTTAAGGTACAGTTTTTAAATGGATGCGACTTGAGCATTACTTCTTTTATTTTTGATTTCCTCTCACATAAATACAACCTTCGTGACCTAGTTAGTAAGATGCTATTCTATTCAAAGCTTCACTTAAGGCTTATTTAACCTTTCCTTCCCTGTGTTGGGTATCTTTTACATGTTGCTTCTAATAACCATCAATATTTCTATAAATATAATAAATACAAGGTTAAGATTTTAGGTATTCCTCCATAATATATTTACGCATTGATTTAAAAAATAATATTAATAATAATCAGAATTTATCGACTATATCGTGGGTATTTTGTGAAGATCGGAAACAAATTCGCATTTTAACGCTGCGAGTGCCTCGTCTAGACGATAGGTGAAGAGTATGCGGGAAGCGCGACACTATATTCGCATCTCACTCTTGCATACTCCACTGAATTGCGAGGAGCTGAATTGTCTCAACGTCGCAAGCATAAGCGTAAGCGCCGGGGTATGCGACTGACGTTCCGCGCCACAGTAGCTTCTAGGCTTGCAAATAGGTTAGACGTACGCCCGTTCCGTGAGCGTTGCCAGATGGTTTTTTAATGTTTTCAGCAAATAAATCTTAATTATTATAATTTTTAACTTCAATTATAATTAATTAAGGGGATTATCTATGAATGTTCTTATTTTTCCAATTTAAAATCGCAAATTTTTTATCACGTACTCACTACCCAACACCGGAGCACGCGTTTCAATTTTAACACCGTAAGGGAAGGGTTAAAAAAAATCTAGTTGATTAAAAGAGATCTTTACATGGTATCAAACCCGTCAGGTTGTATTGTATGTAAGTGTAATATAGCATCGTCATTGCTGGGCCTTGTAATCGAGGATCTCCTCGCCACTGCAACATCAATATTGAGCTGCTTTTCCATGTTGATCATGTGATCTTCTGTGAGAAAACAGCTCGATCCTACATGCGCGCTCCCTCCTGTAGATGTCACTGACATATGGATCCTGCTGAGTCATCTGGCAATGTATCAATGCATGTTTGCTGCACGCTGACTTTTTCACACATCTAGCCGTTGAGACGCCTCACTCGCCATCTTCCATGGTCATGAGTCACATGCTCCCAGACCTCAATCGCCCCGCACAAAGTCAGCGACTCGCAGACTGTCCTTATAGTGCTTTCTCTACCCACCGACCCTTTGCTTGCTCACTACTTCCCCATACAAGACGCGTTTTAGAAATCTATAATCGCTCATGTGTATCACATGTCCAGTCCATCGAAATTTTGCCTTCACAACCATATCTTCTATAGATTTACAATTGGAGCGTTGCAGGACCGAGACATTTGTGACATGATCACTCCAGTGAATCCGAAGAATTCGACAAAGAAAACGTTGGTGGAACATTTCAAGGTTGGAAGGCCTTCTATAGGGAACCCAAGTCTCAGACCCATAGAGAAGTTTGGGGAGGACAATGCCCTTGTAGACTGGGAGATGTCTTAGCTGTAGAATACTCTATCATTCAATTTAGCAACAGCTGCTGGCGCGCTCCTGATGCGACTCCTGAATATATACAGTATCTCTCAACATATCAATCTCCCTTTTCATGCCAGTGTCAGTAAATATTAAGGGCGTTTGTGGTTTTTCTCTCTCTTTTGTACATTAGTTTACTTTTTACATGCTTTTTGTTAAATAACCGTAAGGTTGGTTGAATGAGTTTTTTCTAGTTGTAAAATTATTTTAATGGAATTTTTACATATTGGACTTCTTACTGCCTTGCTCTATGAAGGATAGGAAAGAGATTGAAAAGGATGAATATGTTACAATAATAGTTACTATGAGTATTATATAGATTTAAACTTCGTTCTAACTTATTGTCATGTGGCAATTTCTTTCAAATAACCAAATCGACATTCAAACAAAATGATGAAATAAAAACTTTATATGAAAAAAAAAACAGACAAGGATCCTTTCTTTTTAGAATAGGTAACAATGAGAATCAAATCCAAAACTCATAGATAGAAGTCAAGAGTCCTACTAACTCCTATGATATTCATTAAAACATATCAATGTTATAAAAAAACAATTTACATATCCAAATAGAGAAACCTTTATGTATAGTTATTGAAACTTTTTGTAACAGGAATTGCCCCCACAACTGCTGTTTATTCATCAAGGACAGACCGACATCAAGGAACTGCACTGGCATCCTCAGCTGCCTGGTGTCATGATCACAACTGCACATACTGGATTCAACATATTCAAGACTATCAGTGTTATATAGGAATAAACATATTTTACAATTAACACTTCTTTATTTTTTAAATCCTTATGAAAAGTATACTATTTTTTGGAGAGTAAGTGAAATAAATATATGGTTGTAATGTGTTATTTACATATCAAAGTATTGACACTGGTGTATACTCCTTCATATATAGGAGTTCACAGCCATTATTCAAGAAAAAGAAGTACTTGACACTGGCGTATACTCCTTCATATATAGGAGTTCACGGTCATTATTCAAGAGGCACTTGACGCTGGTGTATACTCCTTCATACAGTCTGTTTGACAAGAACGTGTACGGTCAAACCCAAAAAACTATTTGGGATAAGGTATTAAAAAAATTACACATACTACATGATATAAACCGTGATGCTTTGTTATTAATAAGTTGTCTAGTCGCCTCCACTAGTAATAATTGTCCGGCATCTCCGAGGCATACTTTCTACTAATTTTATAGCATAATCTAGGGACGAAGACTTCCATATAAGTCGAAATAACTGGTTGACGTTCCAGATCTTTTTCCTTTGGAGCTTGAACATGAATGGCCAAACATTTTCTATCGATTTGCATCTGGTGACTGCGACGCCCAATCCATTATGTTAACGTCATTTGCCTGTTTCCACGCACTACAAAAATGTCTCTGATGTCTTGGGTCATTGTCCTCTTGCAGTAGCCAATTTTAATTTTTTCTTATAAACCACCTTTGGGCAGATGGTAGTAAAGCCCTCTGATATATTTTTACCATTTTGGCAACGTTCAAATTATTTGTCAAGATGTGCGATGTGTCAAATCCCTGCTTTGGGAAACAGTCCCAGATGTGGACTTTTACTGGATGTGTAACGGTCTGCTGGATGAGTATATTGATGCGGGTACACCAGGTATGATAAATGGAAGAAAGTGGTTCCTTCACCGTGCTTCTAAATTTCACTCCATAAGCTAGTAAACGTCTTCTTATAGTGTCACATGACGCAATTAGACCCTTTTCACGTAAAACCGCCTGTCCGCTATGCAATGATAGACGAGGATTCTTCTCAAACACCCGTAAAATCACTGTCCTCCTTTTTCGTCGTTTTCTGTACAGTGCACGATCTAGTAGGTCATTGACGTTTTTTACATCGGAATAGCGTTTCACCCGCTTACTTACAAATGTCTTTCTCGTGTATTTAGATGTGTACACAGAAACACGGCTTCGTAACATGATGCGTACATGGCACTCATGGTGGAATATGTTCTTGTGTAACCAAGGTCGAATGACAACTGAGTTTTTCTATACAAAGCATCTTAGGGGAAGCGAAGGAACCTATTAATATCTGCTCGCTTTTGAATCTACCCTCTAACGGTTTCCAGGATAAAATGTAGTTGTGCATGCTCTTATCAAACAGACTATATAGGAGCTCACAGCCATTATTCAAGAAGTACTTGACACTGGTGTATACTCCTTCATATCCTCTTCGATCCTTGTGTATCATATTTGATACATCGGGTTTTTAGATTATTTACAATATCCTATTTAAGTTTACTCATTGAGACCGATGTATCACGCACATCAGTAAACTGTTTTACAGGCCCGTTCAAAATTTCGCTGGTCGCGTTTGCATCAGTGAACACGTGACATTCGAGGAATGAAATTGCCAAATTTCATCTGACAAAATGTCTACTTCAAACTTCTGGTAAGTGTTAATGTGTATATTAAAAACAACTTTTATCAATTTATAATGTAAAGTATCTACAAACCTAACTGTTTTGGATTATAAAATGATATATTTTATAACAACCGAAGATTTCACGATCTTTTGCTTTGTATCACATATGATACTCCGGGTCTTAACACGTACATTTTTGTTGTCACAGGACTTGATGAACTCAAAATATCGGAGGAGTTACTTATTCCGATGGATCCTAATGACTCTGATATGGAGTGCAACTTGGATACATCCGACACAGAAGATTGCGATCTTAAAGTTCGACCACCCTTGGAGCCTGAATTTGAAGAAAATCAAGACCAAGACATTAAATTTAAATTGAACATAGCTTGTGAATTAGTATCGAATGAAAAAGCACTAAGAAGAGACAGTGATGATAATGATGGCGATGCGCCTCAAGCAAAAAGAAGATGTGTTAATCCTTTACCAAATACTGATTTTATTAGAGGAAATGTATTACATCTTCCTGTCATGAAAAACAAAGAAAATCCCAACAGATCCAGATGTAGACTTCCTGGATGTTCATCATTAACTTTTGTATTTTGTCCCGAGTGTAAAATTTACCTATGTTTTTCGGGTGAACGCAATTGTTTTATGTCTTTTCACAAAATGTAATTTTGTAATTATTTTTAATAATAATAATTATATGTTTTGTCTCGAATGTCAAGCTTTTCTTTGTTTTAAGAGTAAAAATAATTGTATTATGTCTTACAAAATGTTTATTAATATGTACATTTTTTAAATAAATAAATGCAGTTTTAATATGTTTTGTTGATACATGACGATGAATGTTTTGGTACAGACCCAGTGTATCGTATATGATACACTCGCTACCCCCTACAGGGGGGTTGGTGAAAAAAAATGGTCTTACACAAGTTGAAAAATACATATTTAAAAAAAAAATGCGAAATGGACCCGCAGGTCCGAGAAGGATATATAGGAGTTCACGGCCATTATTTAAGAAGAAGTACTTGACCAAATACTTAACTCGGCATGAATTAATCTGACATGATAGGCAAGGACAGTGAATAGATAGAAATCCTATCTCCTCGGCGTTTAGTATCTCCATATGTTATCTAAGAAATATCTGAGGTTTGTGACAAGTAGTCACAAACCTTATCAAGTATACGTATAAAGGTTTATATCAAATAGGACATATACCTATATATGCAAAAATATCTAATCTATATTTTACTAATTTTGAGGAATATTTGAAGGAACATTAATATTTCTATGCAAGGGCATGTATGGAATGACATTTTTAAAACAGAATTTAAGTATGAAATACAAATTTTATTGGCTTTATAAAATCACATTGATACTAACTCATTTTGAAGAGGGTATTTTTGTATGATTTAATTTATCCATTAGCGGAGAATTATCAAGATTTATTATTTGATCACTATTCTTATATGGAATAATGAAGTGTGGGTGTTAGCAAAATCAAAGATAGGGTTATTTGTAATTTAACATTTATTTATTGGTTACAAGCTAATATCAATAACAATAGAGAGAGAAATGGAATAAGAGCCAGTTACCAATAAGTTAAAAGTTAAGAACAAGTTTTAAGCACTTTGCAAAGGATGTACGATTTCAAATTGGTAACGTTCCATTCCCAGATGCAGGTTCTTGGCGTTGCGACAGCAAGCTCCATGATGGTGACACAGACAATCCAGCATGTCAATGAAATTAGGAGCACCCACAGCTTGAGGGCTGTATGGCAGGTAAGATACATCTGTTTTTGAAGAAGGCTGGGTAGCAAATTTTCAAGCCTCTGCAACGATCGTTTTCCTCCTTGCTGTGGGAAGCAAGGTCACATTCGATTGGACAGCATCCACCATTCAACCCCTGCCCTCATCAAAACCTCTTATAATTTTCTCTTAAAATGATACCTTTTTTTTAGGTAAATTGTTTATTAGTTTTTTAATAATACATCAATTTGTCGCACTAAAATCGGTTAACAATTCCAAGCTGTATGGGGTCTGGGATAATGCTCTAATGGGTTGGTTCCCTTTGTCTGGTGGCTTCTCTTATCTGAGGCGAAGGGAGAAATACCATGTGCATGAGAAAAATCTAATAAAATATCACGTGGTTACGAAATTTTTGTAATAAAGCTGCGAATCAGATGTCGCCTAGGAGAAAAATTCATCCACTTTAGAGTTACTAAAAATTGCTATAACATGAAAAGTGATGTGACCTTATCTGATTTAAAAAAAGTCTATGTTAGATATTTCTTTGCAATCTTTAGTCTACTTGATTTAAATCTGTACTACGTGAGAAAATGTCTGGTTTTACTACGTGATATAATGAACATTTTTATAAAGGATAAAATATCACCAATGGCTGCAACTTAAACTTGTTAAACAATTTATTGTTTATTTATAAATTCCACGGGCATGAGTTAGCTGTAAATATATGAAAATAAAAAAAATATTGTTTGACGCTTTGAATATGCTTAAAAATTTATTTTTAGTTCTCAATAAATATTAGTACTTTTCAACTATAAAAATATTCCACTTCAAATTCATATAATATTGTAGGAAAAAATAAGTCAGTTTTAGAAATGTTTTATTGATTTATAATTTTCATGTTAGACTGTAATCATCAGCGCCACACCAAGCAGTTAGGAAGCGTCTGCAATCAGCTGAATCACTTGTAGGGTCTGTACTGCAGTGGAGTAGTATCTTAGCCCACACGTCTCTGTTTGCTGCTCGGCCTAAATAATAAATTTAAAAAACATTGTTAATAAATATTGTAGCTTTTTATCCAACTTTAAATGAAAAAATGCAATCAAACTAAAAATAAGATTTCTGAAGCGGATAAATTGAGCACCTCATAATGGCATTGGGAACCCAAAGAAGAGTTCTGGCACTATAGACAAGATGATCTGAATCAGATATTACAGTGGTCCAGTAAATGGTTTTTGACTCAATGCTGAAAAATGCACTGTTCATATTGGTAAAAATAATCCTCAAATTTCAAACAATGTCAACGTGTATACAAGATGACCTGAATCAGATGTTCATCGTTGTCGGGTCTCACAGTCGAGGATCCCCTCGCCACTCCAGTATCAGTCTAGAACCGTTCTCCCACGTCGATCGTGTGATCTTCTGTGAGAGAACAGCCCAATCCTGGATGCGCACTCCCTCCCGCAAATGCCGCAGACATATGGACCTTGCTGAGCCGACTGGCCATGTTGACGCATGTTTGCAGCGCCCAAACTGTTTCTCACACGTCTAGCCGCTGAGACACCATCAACCCGAACCCATACGGCTCTCCACCCCTCACGATCCCGAGCCACCTGCTCCCAGTCCTCAGGCGCCCCGCACAAAGTAGGCGACTCTCGCAGACTGTCCTTATAGCGCTTCCTTTGCCCACCAACTCTTCGCTTGCCCACCACTTTCCCGTACAAGACGCGTTTTGGAAGTCTGTGATCGCCCATGCGTATCACATGCCCGGTTCACCGCAATTTCGCCTTTACAACCATATCCTCTATAGGTTTACAGTTGGAGTGTTGCAGGACCGAAACATTTGTGACATGATCACTCCAGTGTATCCGAAGAATTCGGCGAAGGAAACGTTGGTGGAACATTTCAAGGCTTTGAGTGTGCGTTCTATAAGGAACCCAAGTCTCAGATCCATAGAGAAGCGTGGGGAGGACAACAGCCTTGTAGACTGATATCTTTGTGGACTGGGAGATGTCTCTGCTGTAGAACACTCTTGTCATTCAATTTAGTAACAGCTGCTGATGCGACTCCTCAGTTCATCATCAAGAGAAGAGTTCGAAGCCAGGATGCTGCCCAGATATGTAAAGTTAGGTACGTTCTCCAGTTGCATACCATTCACTCGAATGTCGATGTTACAGTGGTTCAGTAAATGGTTTTTGACTCAATGCTGAAAAATGCACTGTTCTCGGTAAAAATAATCCTCAAATTACAAACAATGTCAACATTAAACCTATGTCGAATGACTTAAAATGAAACTAACACATCACTGATATTGTAAAAAGAGACAATACACTTCTCTATATATTGAGAAACCTTTCTGATGACTTTCCAAATGTTTTTGTTGGACTGTCCAACTTACCTTTGTTAAAATTTGGTTGTCAAATATAGATACTTTATTTTATAAAGGGCATTGAACTTCTTGAAAGGGTTCATGACATGTCTGACTTACGGAGATAGACTATATAATAAAATTGTGGAGACTTTATTCAGTGTTATAAGATCTAGAGCAGTCATTACGATTACTTAGAACTCAGGCAATAATTTTCTTTTAACCTAAACAAACATTTAACAGGACATCAGTTGAAACTTTTCAAAATTAAATTCAATAACAATCCAAGAAAACCAATGTTAACGATTTGCCCAATTGCATAGCGAGTGCCGTGCACATCGATCAATAAGTCCTGGGACTAACCACTAAAACAATATTTGTTTGCCAAAATTCTTCTTTATTCATCAACATATGTTAGTCTCCTTCAAGAGTGATACATTCATTCCAACGCTTTCCTAACTTTTCTATGCCAGCCGTGTAGAACGATTTATCTTTGGTTTCAAAATAGGCGTTAGTTTCGGCAATCACTTCTTCATTGGAACCAAATCTCTTAAATTTTCGACACATCCAGCTTTACTTCGCTTGAAATTCTTCTAAAAGAGTTCATATAATATGATAAAGAATTAAGTAGACAGTGAAATTGAATGCAAATACTCGTATATTGAGGGGTGTGGTGTAAAAAGTTAGTAACTTACATTTATCTTCAATGGATCAATTTAATTTTAAGAAACCAAATCTACATAATTATATAACACATCGATCAATAAGTCCCGGAACTAACTACTAAAACAACATCTGTTTGCCAAAATTCTTCTTTATTCATCAACATAGTCTCCTTCAAGAGTGATACATTCATTCCAACGCTTTCCTAACTTTTCTATGCCAGCCGTGTAGAACGATTTATCTTTGGTTTCAAAATAGGCGTTAGTTTCGGTAATCACTTCTTCATTGGAACCAAATCTCTTTTGCTGTAACATCTTTTTGAGGTCTGCGAACAGCCAATAGTCGCTGGGGGCCAAATCTGGTGAATACGGTGGGTGCGGAAGCAATTCGAAGTTCAACTCATGCAATTTGGCCATCGTTACCATCGACTTGTGACACGGTGTATTATCCTGATGAAAGAGAACTTTTTTCTTTTTCATATGGGGCTATTTTTTGCAATTTCTGCCTTCAAATGCTCCAATGACGCTATGTAATATTCGCTATTGATGGTTTTTCCCTTTTCAAGGTAACTGATGAATATTATACCATGCACATCCCAAAATACAGAGGCCATAACCTTCCCAGCCGACTGTTGAGTTTTTGGTCGCTTCGGACGACTTTTACCGGCTGTTCTCCACTCAGCTGACTGCCGATTTGATTTCGGAGTATAGTCATGGATCCAAGTTTCATCCATTGTCACATACCGACGCAAAAACTCCTGTTTATTTCGCGTAAACAGTGCCAAACAGCGCTCTGAATAATCGATGCGTTGTTGTTTCTGTTCCATTGTGGCAAACGCGGCACCCATTTCGAAAAAAAGCTTTTTCATGACCATTTTTTCATGTTCATGCAAAATAGTGTAAACACTACCTAATGATATCTTCAGGATGTCAGCTATCTCACGCAACTTTACTTTGCGATTTTCCATCACGATTTTGAGGGGTTTTTTTATATTTTCTGGTGTAATAGCCTCATTTGGACGACTAGAGCGTTCAGCTACATTTATGTATATACGACCACGTTTGAAATCAATATACCACCGACAAATGGTTGTTTTCGACGGAGCAGAGCCCGGATAACACTTTTCAAGCCATCGGTGAGTTTGAACGGTATTTTTTCCCATTAAAAAGCAATGTTTTATCAACACACGAAATTTGGTTTTTTCCATTGTTTTGAAAATAGCAAAAGTAGCGTCACTAAAACCACTGTAACTCAATGACACAATGACGGAATGTCATGAAGTTTGACACATAATTTCTAAAGGTTGGTACTTACTAAGAATGGTATGGATTTGTTATTAGAGTCGCCATCTGTTGGTTAGGCCCGGGACTTATTGATCAATGTGTTATATATATAAAACGAGTTTCAAAACCGTTTGGACAAGTTCTTACAAACAAACCCAGAAGTGTTGTGTTGTTTCCTTTGCTTCTTTTAATGACTTCTTTTGCTTTTTCTCCATTAACATATGACAGTTAAACTTGGTTTCAAGGGCTTCCGATTCAATTACAGAAATTTTTGGTATGCTTGATGTGTGTTGCCTACTTTATAAGTAAATGTGGATTATGTAAACTGTTGCTGATACTTACCATTTGTAAAGTGCACAATACGTGATGATAGAGGAAAACCTGTGAGTACACAAGCAGAATCACCTGGCCCCAAACAACACTCGTATAATCCCCGTTTATCTAGTGGTAATGTCTGCAAAATACAAAATATATCTTAATAACTAGAATTTTTTGGTTCAGTTCAATACATATTCTGATATAAATTTAAAAAAAAAACACTTCTGAAACATTAAAAAAGCAACTTTAAAAGGCAGTTTAGAGTTTTAAAGGATTTGATATTAACCTTTCCCTTCCTGTGCTAAAAAAATCTGCGTGTTCCGGTGCTGTGTATTCAATACACATACAAAAATGAGCGATTTACAATTGGAAAAATAAGAATATTCATAGCTTAGTGAGTGATAATAATTGAAATTCAATTGCTGAAAACATGAAAAAAAACATCGGCCGACGTTCACAAAACGGGCGAAGCGACCATCTCGAATGAAAGCCTGTGAGCTACTGATTGAGTGAAGCAAGCGATCTGAGATTCTATCTCTTGCATTCCCATATACCGAAGTAGAGTGAGAGTGAGACGTGAATAGCGTCGCTTCCTCACCCATAGCGGTTTTTTAGAATGAATATACCTACGTCACACACTGGCACACGTTTGATTGTATTGGTGAATTTATTCCCGATTTTCACAAAATAAGTGCTAATTATTATTAATATTATTTTTCATTCAATGCGCAAATGTACTCGTATTACGGATGAATACCTAAAATCTGAACCCAGTATTTATTATATTTATAGAGATATTAAAGTTTTTAGAAGCAATGTGTACTAGTTACACATCACAGGACAGGAAGGGTTAACAATATTTTCACTTAAAAAATTTGTTTTTATATATAATGAAATTTCATACAAATTTGTTATAGCTTTCTTAAATAAAGACCTCACTTTAATGTTTGGAGCGTATGAGGTTTAACACTGAATACAAATCACAAAATTTTAAGGCAAGAAATTATTAGGTAACCAAAAAATTACATGCAGTTTTCGGCCAAGTTCGTTGCACCCACTTATGACATGCAGAGCCCAAGTTTTTATGTGCATAAGTTAGCACAGATATGCATCAGTCAATCGGTGTGCTTTCATTTGATAAATACTTTTGTATTGTGATTTAAAACCCTTTTTAAATGTCAGTTAAAGCTAGTGTAATCTGAGCATGTTTGCTTTATGGATTTAAACTTGGTTCAAAAGGTGCAGAAGCATGCCGTAAGATATGTAATCATTTGGAGATGTAAAATAATGTACCACAATGGAAGTGGTTTAAAAAAATTCTTCTGGTGATTAACCTGTAAGCTAGTAAGTTATATAGTAACAATATGTAGCCAGGGAGTGAGTTTTTAAATATTTTTTTTTATGTGAACTTGAAGAATTATGATACATATTTCGTTTTATTATTATAAATAGGTAAAAGCGAAAAATTTGTATTGCGAATTGAAATTTGTTATGACAAATTATCCATAGATACAATTAACTTTTTTGGTATAATCTATACTTTTATTGGATGTTAATGTAAAACGCACCGGTGCGTTCGAACTAACTTGAGATAATTTAGGTTCACATGCACCCGTGCATTCATACTCACTTACAGGTTAATCACTTGAAGATTCACCTCATTCAAGACGACTTTGCGTTATTGATAATGAAGAATTATGTATCATTATTAAAAATAACGAGTCAAGAAATTTCTGAAATGTTTATGGTAGTCATTAGGATCAAATTGGAAAATCATAGAAGTTAAGCGAATGGGTTACTTCAGAAACAATCAAGACTAATTAATCGAAAAAAAGTGTTATTCTTGCAGAATAATGCAAGATCTCATAATTTGTGGTTTAGGATGGGAAACACTACCTCATCCTCTATATTCTCCCAACATTTCTTCAAGCGATTATAACTTTTTCTTGGTGCTAGATAATCACATGCGAAATAGACAATTCACCAATAAAGTAGAGATTGAAACGGAAGTTGGTGGATTTTTTTACTCCTAAAGATACATTTTATTAAAGCGGATTTTACAAACTTGTATCTAATTGGGAAAGGGTCATAGATTGTTAAGGTGATTTTAATGAATACAACTTTTTTAGTTACCTAATAAACTTGGGCATAATATGATAATACAATGAGAATAACCTGTGTAACATTCTGGTCGAGAGAGATAGCGAGCACCCATTCCCTTACTTCATCATGATCCTGCGAGTTCAATGTGCTGCCTCCCAGCACCACCTCCTGAGGGAAGTCTGTGTCGCCTGAAAACACATCCATTGCCAAATTCGAACTGTTTCTTTATTCACCCCAACAGTAGCAAAAGCCTTATTCCAATCCAATTATCTAAATTTAGAACGTCTGATTGATTATACACTTTTTTTGCTTAACACATAAAACATTTTTAACATTATGTTTGTCCGTACAGTAGAAATATAGCAACAAGGCTGATTTGGACTGTGCTCTAATGTACGTGGATTATTTACAAATTAAACAAGAGATCCAAATGCTCCAAAATTTTACTCGTAAACTTGAATAAATGTCTACTAGTCAAAGTGAGAATACATACTTTAATCCATAAACATTCCACCATAATCGGAATCAGCTTCAATCTGGGTAAATGCATATTCTGAAATGCTATTATCATACACATCTTGCTCGCACAAAGCCAATGAGTTTTTAGATACTTAAATCTGCCAGAAAAACACCAGAAGTCTTAACTTAGAACACATCCTTGCCATACACACCAAAATGAGGTGTACATCAGGCATGTTGTACTTCCTTTTCTCTTTAATTTGCAATCTGGGTTTATATTTAAAAAAGCACTAGAAGGTAAACAGGGTGTAAGGTTGGCAGTTAAATAATCATAAGATACTAGCTATACTCACAGAAAATACACACGATCTTCAATTATTGCTTGACCAGGTCAATGAGAAAAGAAAATTTAAACTACAAACATCTCGATTTGCTGTTACGTGTGAAATTGGACCTTGAAAGCAAGGACAATGAAGGTTTTAAAATGTGAGTCTACAGATGAATGCTAAAAATCACCTGGATTCATTGCATCACTAACATCGTTATACTTGATATATTGTCCAAATCTTATGAACTTCTTCTGTTTAAGAAGCTGAAACTGGATCTTGACCCTAATATACGAGGACCTAAATACACGATCCTTTGATTGACCTTATTGGTAAAGATTGAAGACATGAAATGAAGGAAGGAGTCATCATAGTTAATGGACCAAACTAAATGCTGAATTATTTCGTACAGCATAAGACCATGAGAAACTTCAGGAGCTAATTAACATGATAGTTGTGAGCGCTTGATTTAGGAATGACATGAGAAGAAAAAAATACCTAAGACATGGTTGGAAGACAGAGTAATATAAATTTTATACTAATACAGCTATAACATGGCTATTTGTGGATACTTACAGAACCGAAACCAGTCACTAAGCACTTAAGTATGGACATTGTTATTCAGTATGTTACATGATTTTTAAGAAGTCTTTTTTTTATAAACATACCAAAATCTGCATGATCGAGAGCAGTGTCCCCGCCATCACCATCTGCTGCCTCAGCCAAGTCTAAATACCTGTTCAGCATCACCAGTGCTTCTCCTTCACGCTCCGATTCCCGTAGCAGCATGCCTGCCTCGTAAAACGCTGGAACATAAGGTGGATCATGGAGTAAAATATCACAAAACATGTTATGAAATTATTATAAATGATAGAATTTTGAAATTATTAAAATTTGAGTTTATCTTTAATTGAATCTCTCGTTGTTTTAATTGAATATTTAAAGACTCCTGAGTGGTTTGCTGTTAATTCCAAGATCATGTAAGTGGGTCTGTAATCATGTATTTATTGTATGTAAAGAGTCATTCATACGATAGTCCTCAATATAGTATATCTCCATTGCTAACGTGAACATGTTGGAGTGTGACTAAGAAAAAAACGAGTTTTTTAGAACCATTGGAGCAGGCATGTAGCTCACAGTCCGCCATAGTATATTTTTGCACTGCTACTGTGCAAAGAAAGGTAACAATAAACCTGTTGACTAGCTAAATCAGATTGGGAAACCCTTTTATTTTTTTAACTTTTAGAAAACAAACTCATAACCCCAGGGGGAAGATGAGCATCTATACTTGAGACAATGTAGTATGGTCCCTGCGACAGTTCATAAATTTGCCCCAATTTGTAACGATGTTCGCAACCTTGTAACGACGTTCAGTAATTTTAATTATTTTATCAACTTTAATATAAGCCTCGATTCTAATAAATAGCAAGTTATTTAGGTAAATACGAGTACATTACATAAAACTAACAATAATGACAAATTAATACATCTTGTTACAAATTAGCAAAAATGTGGCAGTTTGTTAAAATAAAATTATATTTGGCGACGTTCGTCAAAAGTCACTACGTTAGTCTGCATTGGCTAGGGATGGGGTATACGATAATTGGATTTTCGATTTTTTTTATACATAAAATTAAATGTTCGTAATTAGTATTCATTATAGTGGATCCTGGCCTATTTAAAGATGGATACAAATCATACAATACATTAGAAAGTCAGTATAATGAAAATTAGGAATTAAAACGTCAGTTTAGAGCAAAACAATTTTTCGATTTATAAAAAAACGATTCGATTTGTAAAACAAAACTATTTTACCCCATCCCTTTGAGACATGACATTTCAAATGTCACAGGGACCATCCTACATTTTCTCAAGTATAATAATAAAGGCCAAGTATTTAGTGCTTAGAAGTGAGTTATATTTTATGATTTTTAATTGAACTTTTAATGAACTTTTCTCCCTAGAATATTGAACAGTACATACTCAATTTTTGAATAATCTATTGAGAATGCATTTTGTATTTTTATTATTTCTTGGTATTGATTAGTATTTTCTTATGATTGTGAGCATGGCCTATTAGAATCATTAAATCACGCTTAAGATATAAATTCTATGTTGAAGAATCATCTCCATGGACAACCTTACCATTGTCAGCAGCTATGATATCAGTGTGCCTGAGAAGTGCTGTGGCAGCCCTAAGAGACAGTGGCCGCAGGGCTGCAGACTGTCGACAGGCTTCCCGTACACAGATAAATGCTGCCGCCTCGACAGCACGCTCTATGCTTGCATCACCATCACTGCCATTGTTGATTAACTAGCAAAAATTAATAATTTATTTATTTATTATTACACATGACAAGAAATATACACAATTTGCGAAAAAACAACAGGTAATTTGATTTGGACATACAATTTTAATGGATCTGGGTTTGTTGCCTTTCATTTGTCGTATCCCCAGTAAACTAGGCTTTTGCCTGTATCTCACTGAGGATATTTAGCATGACAAAAAAAATCGATACTTCTATCCGATTTTTGATTACACAAAAACAAAACCCCGTTGCACGCTCTCATCAACCTGACAAACAGTGACACTCAACTACAACTGGAAAAATCTTGCGAAATTCAACTCCTCACACATCATCACTCCAGAAAGACCAAAAATATTCATCCCACAATATACCGCACACAATCATAAGAATTAAAATTAAAACAAAAAATACACAGAAACACAAATACAAAAACAACCAAAATTAAAACAACAAGAAGAAACCCACACTCACGAGCTCACACAAATCCTTTCCACTCGTCATTCATCCTGAAAGCCCAAGTACTCAAGATCCTGTCGCAATAACAACCACGCTCCGATCATTAATTGATAATTGACATAAGAATGTTATCAAAACCATTTTTTTTTGTAAATAGGCCATGTATTGTGTATGCTGCCTGATAGTTGGTCATGTCTGCACTGTTATCGCTCACAAGGGATTAGACGAATCAGACGTCCATTTTACACTTAACAGCAGTGTTATGATAGACACAGTCTTGCAGATATTCGCAGTCTCATCCTAACATGGTAGGACATTGGGTGCAGGCTGTGGATGTGAGCAATTTATGGTATCTCTGCATTCATGATGGAACATATATAGTGATGATAATTTGTGATAAAATGTTTACATTGAATGTGTTTTTCCTAATTTTTTAACATATAGATTTTTAACGTAAGATTTTTTTAAAGTTGTGTTACATATTACAATGCAGTTGACTTTAACTTATTTTACATGATGCCTTAAAGTAATTGGAAAACCCCATATACAAACTTTTCAGAAATAAACGTTTATAATATTAACACGTTGAGTGCCGACGCACAAACAATTCACTACGATGGTTGCCGGCGGCAGACTAACCAATAGAAGTGACATACTTATATTACGCGTAAGTGCGTGATCGGCACCCAGCGCTCTCCTCTCATTACGCACAAACGCATAATCTGCAGTCAACGTGTTAAACTACATTTTGTGACGTTGTAAAAGGTTTATTTGTTCGTCTGCCTGGTTTAGTTTATGATGCCGGCATTTCGAAACTGTTGCAGTTTTCATATTGTTTGTAATCAACGTTCTCTTGCATGCTTGAACTGTCTTTTAATCAGATTCAGCGACAGTTTTCACTGGATCGCAAGCATACAAAATGTTAAATAATTTAACGTATTTGTTTTTCACTGTGAAACATAAACATATTAGTGAAAATTGCAGGTTTTTTTATTAAGTTAAGCAGTCTTTTTTTTAAATTTACTTATTCATGTCAAATCTTGAAGAATATGTATGTTCAAATAAAAAAAAAACTTATTTTAATTGATAATTGCTCAGCAAATTTTTTTTTTTTATTTTTTTTATCCACTTTGCACGGATTTCTCCTGTTACACAAAGAGGGTCTGCTTCTAGCGTAAGCTTATTCGTTAGAAATAATATCAGCTAGGATTCTTCTCATACTGCTAGACGGTACCGAGAATATATCAACAGTGTCATTCAGTTGGTTCAATATCTCTATACCACGCGTGACTGAGTGTTTAGCCATGATATTCGTCCTGTAAGTTGATATGTAGAACAAAGGGTGATTCCTTGTACGGCTATATTTATTGGGTACATATAAACTTAGTGCTTCTAGAATCGCGGGACAGTTAAAGCAACCTTGGAAAACCTTTATTAGGAATATCGTAATTCTTGCCTTCTTGTTTCGAGGCTTCTATAGTTACACACCGTGAGAAGTTCGGCATGGTGAGCATATTTTGGGTAATCGCCCTTTGTTCTGTACCATAGATATCTGAGGATTTTTTTTTGTATTTGTTCTATATTGTTTTTATATTTGAGCTGATGAGGAGCCCAAACCGTAGATGCATATTCTAATTTGGTTCTAATTAGATAATTATATAAGTTTCGAAGGATATCAGTGCTGTTAAATTCTCTATAATTTAGTATATGAGCTAAAACACATTCAAGTTGAATGTTTACTTCTAAATTGTACAGCAGTCTTTGTACTGTAATTTTTAGATTTGTTGGAACTATACCTATATGTGCAGTGAATATGTTAGTTTAAGATGATAATAAAAAATATATTAATTAATATTACTCATACGTAGATATCAAAGTAAAACTCTGCATAAAAATTGGTAAAATACAAAAATTATAAAATTTTTAAAAATAAAATTTACTACAAAGTTAAATGATTAATTATGGAAAAAATAATGAATGCATTATATTTAAGAAGAACTTACAATAGTATGCAGTACACTGCGCAAATCCCTCAAGAGGCTGTAAGGGGCCTTAGCAAGGGCTGAAGCCCTTGCCAGCAGGGGGGCTGCCAGAGAGCTCTGGGCGCCCGGGGCCCCTGAGGCCCAGCGTGATAGGACGTACACTGCAGAGCCAACA
This sequence comes from Odontocerum albicorne, assembly GCA_949825065.1. Taxonomy (NCBI): domain Eukaryota; kingdom Metazoa; phylum Arthropoda; class Insecta; order Trichoptera; family Odontoceridae; genus Odontocerum; species Odontocerum albicorne. The sequence continues at coordinate 5,860,811 of OX463845.1, forward strand.
CCACCCACCATTGAGCCATCGGGATTCTGGATTGGATGAAAAATAATTTAATAGTCACATTTGAAAAGTAAACAAGTAGTTCTAAGCTATAGTAAAGTACAGTGAAGCCCCCTTAAGAAGTTATAATTTACAGGTTTTTTGGAAAATATCTAAAAATATTTCACTGTAGTTTGAAAACGAAAATATATTTCATCACTTACGAGTATGTGTTATATTTAAAAAAAATAATAAATTACAATATATTTTTCAAAAACAAAACCAATTATTAAATTATTATTTAAATGTTTTTTTTATTCATAGATAAATTTAAAAAAGCAATTCCTTTCAACACTCACGATTTTTTTACTTTTTATTAACTGGAAATTAATATTATATAGCTCATTTATGATTAAAAAAAATATTTCAATATAGAAATGTTGACTCTGCTATACAAGCATAACAGTTGATATTCATTTTTGTTCTAAAATAACCACAGGTTTCTAAAATAAATAAAAGTCTTTGGTTTAAAAAAAAATTGTTTAATCCTATCGATTGTGTGACACGCTGGGTGGTAGATTCAAATATTAAGTTGTATACTCACCGGAAGAGACAGGAGGTGCACCAAACGACAACACACTCCGAGGGCAGACAGGTGTCAAGTGCGTTGACAAGTGTATCCGCATACGGAGATTTGGCAACATCGTACGCCATATTGTAAGTTACGAAGACGGCCGCAATCAACCAAAAATTACATTGCGATTGACCTGTTGGCCTCCCTGCTATATCACTAATCGCTTCGATACGGCGATCCCTCATGATCAAGTATGATTATTAACCGTCAATGCCTGAGCTTGTATTGTGTGCAAGCTGTGTCACTTCAGCAAATACAGTCTTGACAGATCAAGCCTAAGGTTCAAATGGCAAGGATATCAAAATTACTAGATAATTGGCAGGTTAAATCTGCTGCACCTTTTCAGTGCAACATATAAACTACAGAAAAACATAAATTCAGATAAACCGCCAAGAATGGAACCGGAAGTTTATCCGCCAGGAATGGAACCTGAGGTGCCGGCTTCCTTAGCGTGGATTATATTAAACCACAGCCAGCATAAATGCTAACCGTTAGGATTGTAGTCACTATGTTATGTTATTACCATCTCTCTCCAGTAGATGCAATCTCTTGCCCTTCATTAATCACAAACTTGTTTAATAAAATATTCAAATGTCTTGATGGTCTGTATTCAACTTGAAAAATCTCTAGTTTTGACACAAGCAGGAGGATCATGACAGAAAATAATAAAGGTAACATGGTTAGTATAAATTTACCGAAATACAAATTTTTTGTATTTTTTCCACTTGACAAAAATTGAAGGTGTTTTTATTATACTTAATATTCACCTGGAACTGTAGTGTGTCCGGATGCTGCAGTAGAGAAGCGGCCCAACGGGTGGCAATGCGAGCTGTCACTGAAGGACCAGCAGCAGTGGCCGCTTCTATTGCCAGAGGCCACTCTCCACGTCTTGCCAGCTGGTCTGCACGGTTGCTCCCACTTTCCTCTGTAACTTAAATTATCATATCATTTATTAGAATAAAAAATAAATATTGGGTTGTAACATATATTCATCCTTTTCTTTAACAGTTTTTAAAATCATTTACTTGTAAACACAGAAAAATATTTAATCAATTATGTATGCACTATTTTAATCGATGACCATTTTCTATTTTTCTAGTAATTGATGGTTTCTTTCTCTCTTGTAGAATTCCTGGGACTTGTTAGAGAAAAACTGATTCAAGTGGTTTTGGTAGGAGTTTAAATTTGGTAAGTTACACCATTAAGAGAGTTTTGCAATAATATTTAGGGCCTGACCAATCTTATATCTTGTCAAATATCGTACTCTATCAATCATGGCCTTGGTTTTATCCACGTCCATGGTGATAGGCCATCCATAGCAAGATGTATCTTTGACATCAACATTTCCTTCTCTAAATCTCCGGAACCACTTTCTGCACGTCGAATTATCTACATATGGGCTTTATATACAGCACTAATTTTTTCACAAGTTTGCAACGTGTTTTTGCCTTTTTGGAAGTAAGAAAAAATAATACGATATTTTTCTTAATTTTCTGTTTAAAATTTTACAAAAAAGGCTAGGGTTCATCAACCATAGCAAAGTTTTATTCAAATGATCACTGAAATGTTGTCTTTCAAATGGCATCGTATTTATATGAAACAAGTTGGTAATGGGTCGAATAATCCTTGATGCTAACTACACTAAGTAGAGAAAATTGGACAAATATGTCACTACCTAATACGTATATGTTCAACATTGTGATGACTTTGTGACTTCTTATAATTTTTGATATATATATTTTTATATTTTCTTAGAAAGTACTTGTTGGTAAAATGGTTGTTTTCCAACCTGTGAGGTTTAGTCTGGTTTTAATTTCTATTTGGTCAGTTGGAGGAGATTTCCAAATGGCAATAAGCCCACCTGGTTGTATTGTATACAACTAAAGTGTAATACAATAGCTGACCGTGAGCAGTGTATAGTGTTTTAGCGGAATGCTTTATTGATACGTCGTGATGATTATGATTGTTTTGTATTTAAAATAAAATACGTCGATTCAGGAATGTGGAAAGTGAGAGTGAACAATCAATGAATAGTAAACAGCAATGAATGGTCAAGTGAATAATAATCTTTATTTGTCGATAAGTAGGTATTTATAGATGTGCGTGAATGCGCCCGCAATATATACTTTATCTCACTCCTGCGCGTGCAGAGGTGTTTGCAGACGTTGCGAACAATATAGTGGGTAGAATATTTATTGGCGAAAACGGCGAGACAACGCGATGCGTTCTCTTTCCACCGTGGAATGTAACGTAAATATTATTTGCGTGTAAACAATATTGATGTTCTGGTATGCGACCTTTGTACATGTCCGAAGGTTGGTTCGTCGGTTGTTGACCGTGCGTGTTGACAATATTTAGGGACGACGGTATTCCCTATAGTGTAATGAAAAAATAGCTTGAAAAATAATCGTTATATGTGTAAATGTAAAGATTTTAAACAGAAAGTAAATCAGGACAAAGTTGAAACTTGTGATATTTTCATGGTGCCGTGTTGTAGTAGTTAGCATGCTTATTTAATACCCAGGTATCCCGGAGACAATTTTTAGTGGATATTGGACTATGAAATAAGGTTGCTGGTGTTACGAAATAGCATTATATAAATCCTCAGTTTTTTTTAATATTATGTAAAGAAATTTTACCTACCATTACCATCTACAGCTATATCACCATCCCCGTGCATGGCAAGCAGAGCATTCTGAAGTCTTGCAGCCATTTCATCCTGCCCAGCTTCTCTTAACCTGTATGCCAATTGTTTGTATTTGTATTTGTATCTAAGGGACAATATCTTGGCTACACATAGTGAATGTTTGACTGTAGATGGGGATTTATGATATATGTTTGCTGAGGTACAATATCTTGACTTCACACAGTGAACATTCCACAATAGACGGGTATTTATATACATTTGATGAGGGACAATATTTCGACTTCACATCGTGAACATTTGACTGTAGACGGGTATTTATATACATTTGATGAGGGACAATATCTTGTCTACACATAGTGAATATTCGACTATAGATGGGAATTTATGATATATGTTTGCTGAGGTACAATATCTTGGCTTCACACAGTGAACATTCCACAATAGACGGGTATTTATATACATTTGATGAGGGACAATATTTCGACTTCACATCGTGAACATTTGACTGTAGACGGGTATTTATATACATTTGATGAGGGACAATATCTTGTCTACACATAGTGAATGTTCGACTATAGATGGGGATTTATGATATATGTTTGCTGAGGTACAATATCTTGGCTTCACACAGTGAACATTCCACAATAGACGGGTATTTATATACATTTGATGAGGGACAATATTTCGACTTCACATCGTGAACATTTGACTATAGACGGGTATTTATATACATTTGATGAGGGACAATATCTTGTCTACACATAGTGAATGTTCGACTATAGATGGGGATTTATGATATATGTTTGCTGAGGTACAATATCTTGGCTTCACACAGTGAACATTCCACAATAGACGGGTATTTATATACATTTGATGAGGGACAATATTTCGACTTCACATCGTGAACATTTGACTGTAGACGGGTATTTATATACATTTGATGAGGGACAATATCTTGTCTACACATAGTGAATGTTCGACTATAGATGGGGATTTTGTATATGTTTGCTGAGTGACTTGGCTTCACATAGTGAATGTTTTTTTTAAGAATGAGGCTGATATCACGGCCTACCAGCACCAGGATCCAATCCTTAGCATGCCAGAGACATGATTTATATTGCCTCTATGTTTATACTCTGAATATACTTTTGTATTTTCTCCATTTTGGCTATCGAGTATACTTTAATTATTTTTTTCTGCTTCTGTATATATTAATATTCTAACTATTGGTATTAAAGTAGAGCATCGATTTTCCGAATACCGATCAACCGAAACACTGGTTAACCAAAAGTTAAAATTTGCGACCGCTAGTACAGAAATTCAATTTTATGAAAACTTATCGTGTTTTATAGTATGTATATAATTTCAAATTGCTGTGGCGCTGCAACACTTTCCCCCTTCATGCCAACCGGCCTTCGAGAACAACCTCGCATCATTAGACAGGATTTTGAGTACTTGGGCTTTCAGGATGAATGACGAGTGGAAAGGATTTATGTGAGCTCATGAATGTGGGTTTCTTCTTGTTGTTTTAATTTTGGTTGTTTTTGTATTTGTGTTTCTGTGTATTTTTTTTTGTTTTAATTTTTATTCTTATGATTGTGTGCGGTATATTGTGGGATGAATATTTTTGGTCTTTCTGGAGTGATGATATGTGAGGAGTTGAATTTCGCAAGATGTTTCCAGTTGTAGTTGAGTGTCACTGTTCAGTCAGGTTGATGAGAGTGTGCAACGGGGTTTTGTTTTTGTGTAATCAAAAATTGAAAAGAAGTATCGATTTATTTTGTCATGCTTAATATTCTCAGTGAGATACAGGCAAAAGCCTAGTTTACTGGGGATACGACAAATGAAAGGCAACAAACCCAGATCCATTAAAATTGTATGTCCAAATCAAATTACCTGTTGTTTTTTCTCAAATTGTGTATATTTCTTGTCATGTGTAATAATAATAATAATAATAATAATAATAAATAATAAATAAAATAATTAGTGGCGTGTGAGCCTTCACTTGTGATGATCGGTTATCCGAAAAATCAGTTATCTGAACACCCTCAGTCCCAAATTGTTTAGGATAATCGATGATCTACTGTACTCTGTTTATTTCTTACTTCAATTTTATTTGATGTTAATTTAGTATATTTACCGAAGGATTACACTATCTCTTTTCTAAAATAATAAAAAACAAAGAACTGTGTATGTCAGTTGAGTTTGAGAATTTGGCCCACATACCTTTGCCCAATAAGTGGGGCAACCTGTCGTGCCAGGTGTGTAGGTAGATGATCCCTGGCCAGACGGGCTGCTCTCAGTGTAGCCCGCTCCACAGTTCCTGCGCCTACTGTATCCACATTTAATGATAGCAAACCTTGAATTGCTTCCCAGTATTCACCACTGAAACATACATATTTAAAAAGAATATGTGAAATTAAATTAAATTGAAGAGAAATTTTGTTGTATATTCATTTAGATACTGACTTAACAATCAGTGGGATGATTTCCGGAAACAGAACCAGGATTGAGATAGCATGGAACTGTTTCTTCAAAATAAAAAATATTCTATGTAATAGAGAATGCACACTGCGTGATGTTACATCTTTTCAGTAGTTATTTATGGCGTGGAAACTTAGAAATTAACTCAAGCTACCACAAAACTAATAGAAACATCCAATTGTTTCCATTTTTATATCTGCTTCTAAAGAAGCATATGATCAGCAGGCTCTCACAAATTATATTACCTTTATCCTTCTTATATTACACTAAACGATGTTTCCAAGTTTACTTACTTGCTGGCATGTTCAGCTGCGTTCCTCAGGATGACTTCAGGATCTGCCCCCTCGTTAGTCTCAGAACTTCCCTCCATTCCAGCCCCATTTCTTGCTGCCTCAGCCTTCAGTGCCCTCACTCCTTGCGGAAGGTATTCCTCACACACTCTAATTGCATCATCCCACATGCCTGCGAAAAGTAAACCACTTATTTTGTATATTTTTCATTCCATACTGGTGGGTTTGAGATTTTAAGAGAATGACAATTTCAGTTTAAATTCTAAAAAACAGATCACATAAACAGTTACGTTTGACAGAAAACTAAATAAACTTGAACCAGGAACCATTTTGGAAGTCAGAAAAATCGAAAGAATTGTATGAGGTGTATGGATGTGAAAGACGTGACAGATGTATGTCGAGATAGGAAAATCTGGCGCTCTGTCTTTTCTACCTAGCCCAATAGGTAGCTGGTATATTGGTATGTATAATATATGGATTTAAAATACAGATTTTGATATGGTTGATGGAATTATGATGTGTTTGGAATTGTGTGTGTCATAGCTTAAGATTGAAATGTTTGTAAGAAAGTTTTAATATTTAGTATAAATAAATTAAACTAACTTAAACCATTTAGTAAAATAACCGTGCAGGCCTAAAAAAGATTAAGATTAAAATTTTAGAGAAAATTATTATTTCGAGCATTGTTGCACTGATCTGAGAGAATTCTTTAGCTAAAAGGCTAATATTTTTCCACAGTCAATGTCAATGAGATTAAACGCAACGATTTAAAATTATTAGTTTGATTAACTAACTAGAACTGTGTGTTTTCTAATCAGACACTAAGACACCCATTTTATAACAAAAAGAGATATTAGAAAAACATAGACTCACCACGCTTTATCAGAAAAATAGGTCATAATTATAATACATTTTCTTGAGCAGGAAAATAAAATTTAAAAAATGTGTACAAATTGATTATTTTGCTTTTATTTTAACAAATAATCATTTTACATGAAGATTTTATATGCAACATACCATTTTCCTTATAATATTTGATTATTTCCTGTGGCTGGCCAGCTCTGATAACAAGAGCTTCATACAGGGTGATATCGCCTTGAGTCTCTGCCCACTTTGCGTAAATTTGTAGGACTTCTGCCTCCTAAAAATATATATAGTAGTTATGTATACCAATTTGACATTATAAAAAGTTCAGTTGAATTGTATGAGAAGTTTATTTATGATTTTGTGTTCTAGGTTAATTAAAAAGTCTAAAATACTCAATTATTATTTTTAATTTTTGAGCTTGTTATTGGCATTATTATTCACATTATGTGGCTGGACCAAATAGACCAGATTTTAAAAGAAGGTAAAGTGAGATGCATGAATAATAGAGGTGCATGGCTGTGCGGTAACGCACTGAAATTCCATGCTGAAAGTCGCTGGTTCGAATCCGCACTTTGCTTCTAACCTTGAATGACAAAGGATTTTTATCCACCCAGTATTCGGGGGTATAAGGATACCTATGACTTTGGTCATATTTATTCTTTAAAAAAAAAGGAAATAAGATGCCATTGTGCTCCGATTGTCCCACTTTGGAGTGCCATCGGACCCAGTACAGTGATGTGGCCTGTGAGTTTGCTGGTGTGCAACAGTTCACTCACTTAACGTGTTCCCCGCGGGGAGCACAAACGCCTGTGATCTGACGACAATCCAAGTTTCAAATCACAAATACTTAAAAAAAATGACACAAAACCGGAATAAAAATTGAACTAAAATTTAAAATAATCTTTATTCTAGCGACATCTCTGAAAACCTTGTCAAATAATATATTAGTTTATGAGATATTGTTGAATAAACAGAGCGCCGAATTTTTTTGGTTTCTCAATATTTACAGCATTAACGACCTGTCGCGCGGATCGAGTCCTGCGATGAGTCTCTCTTACGTAAATAAACATTACTAAGTCTCTCTTACGTAAATAAACATTACTAGTGCTATATGCATTTGATTGGGTGAGTGTCATGAAGCATTGATTTGATCGTAGCATTCCTTTGTTTATTTTACGTAATGTTAAGTTTATCTCCTTTATTTAATGAGTCTCCTTAAGAGTAATGACTATTATTTACTATCAGAAAATTACTTAAGTGTCATGTTTACTTGGTGTTGTAATCAAATATAAGTGGTTCTAAACAAAATATGTGTTTAAACTTAGAAATTAAAAAACGCTGAAATTGTGCCGCGCACAGGATTCGTGGAATTTGATTTTTAACACGGTGAACAGGTTAAAAGGAGGAAAGAAAAAAAAACAAACTCCACAGCACAGTTTCGCTTTCTAACTGAATTAACGTTAGAATAGCAACGGGATGCTCGACTACGAAATCCAGCAACGAAAATGGTGCATGACAAGATGTATGATGTGGAGGAGACAGTTGTGTACTTGAAATCAAAAATAATTTATAAGGTATTGAGGGCTTTATTTGAAATCCCTATTTTATGAATAATTGGCATTAGTAAGGTTCAACCATGAACCCTATGGGTTCTCCCAAGAAGCAAGCATTAGCTAACAAGTAAAAAACTGAATATTGAGATAAATTTGGACCCACGCATGATATTAAGATATTATTGAAGCAAAAAAGTAAACAACCATAGGTTTAATGACCAGATGTTGTTCCTAAGGATGGTTGTTCCTAAAGATGTTGTTCCTAATGGGTGTGTGACCTTCTTAAGACTATCAATAGTTATAGAAGCGCTTTCTTGAAGAGGCCAAAATCTACCCTGAGTCATAATATTAAATATAATGAAGATGATAAATTAACTTAAGAATGACTATTTTCAATGGTTAGTAAATGACTGTTTCAATAGTATTGTAAGATAATTAGGAAATACAAACCTTCTCAGGTGCATGCTGTTCAGCGAGGGATAGAGCCTTGGCATACTGCTGCGCGTGTAGCCACATATCTACAGCTTCTGATGCTCCGCCTCCCTTTACAAACTCTGCTTCTGCTTCTTCTAGCTGTGGCAGGATATCATTTTAATGTGAACAAAGCTTTAATAAGAAAATGTGAGACAGGATATCATTTTAATGTGAACAAAGCTTTAATAAGATAAATTAATTATAATTATAAGATATTAAAAACCTGTGACGATATATACCTTTCCCTCATCTTCAAGGTGTGCGGCCATCTGAGCCCTGACTGGCCCTTCCAGGTGCGGAGCCCCAGCCTTGCACAAATCCAGAGCACGGCCCCACCGACCTCCGCGCGCCGCCCAGCGTATTCCTGCTTCCAAGGCTCCCCGAGCACTCAGGACCCTGGCTGCAGCTGCAGAGTCTTCTATGGAATTGGACCATGCCACCACCACCTAATACAGTTCAAGAAAGAAAAGGAAATAAATTTAATATTTACATTTGATATTTTTAACGAAAATTAAAATGCTGCACTAATTATCATGATGAATTAATTATCTTCATATTATAATATTTTTAATAGTTCAGTTTTTTTATAAATTTTATTTGACTACAATGCATAAATGTAAATGGCAATATCTGTTTGTACCAACTTTGATGTATGGGAATGAAACGTGGACGTAAAACAAGACTGAAAAGAGTTGAATAAATGCTGTAGAAATGCATGGACGATAGAAAAGTCTGGCACTGTCTTCTTTCTGCCTACCGTGATAGGGAGATGGTATGTATGTACCTGTTCCTGAACTTGAGGAGGGGCATGTTGCTGAGCCACTCTATAGGGAGATGGTATGTATGTACCTGTTCCTGAACTTGAGGAGGGGCATGTTGCTGAGCCACTCTATAGGGAGATGGTATGTATGTACCTGTTCCTGAACTTGAGGAGGGGCATGTTGCTGAGCCACTCTATAGGGAGATGGTATGTATGTACCTGTTCCTGAACTTGAGGAGGGGCATGTTGCTGAGCCACTCTATAAGCATCCTCCCATTGGTCCCCTGCCCTGTACATTTGGACAGCTCCCTTCCAGTCATCTAGAAAATTATAACTCTTTCAACTATATGGACAGCTTAGAAAACAAGATTAATTATAAGTTTAATGAAATATACATATTTGCTTAGATCACATGAATAGATCGCAGATGTAAATATAACAAGGTGGCAGCAAATATCAAGCATTAACACTACTATATAACAGCCGATGATACACCACACATGTATCATGCTTCCGCCAATGATTACTGTCCAGTGATACAACTCTTGTACTATGTTTTTGAATAGATCGCAGATGTAAATATAACAAGGTGGCAGCAAATATCAAGCATTAACACTACTATATAACAGCCGATGATACACCACACATGTATCATGCTCCGCCAATGATTACTGTCCAGTGATACAACTCTTGTACTATGTTTTTGAATAGATCGCAGATGTAAATATAACAAGGTGGCAGCAAATATCAAGCATTAACACTACTATATAACAGCCGATGATACACCACACATGTATCATGCTTCCGCCAATGATTACTGTCCAGTGATACAACTCTTGTACTATGTTTTTGAATAGATCGCAGATGTAAATATAACAAGGTGGCAGCAAATATCAAGCATTAACACTACTATATAACAGCCGATGATACACCACACATGTATCATGCTTCCGCCAATGATTACTGTCCAGTGATACAACTCTTGTACTATGTTTTTGAATAGATCGCAGATGTAAATATAACAAGGTGGCAGCAAATATCAAGCATTAACACTACTATATAACAGCCGATGATACACCACACATGTATCATGCTTCCGCCAATGATTACTGTCCAGTGATACAACTCTTGTACTATGTTTTTGAATAGATCGCAGATGTAAATATAACAAGGTGGCAGCAAATATCAAGCATTAACACTACTATATAACAGCCGATGATACACCACACATGTATCATGCTTCCGCCAATGATTACTGTCCAGTGATACAACTCTTGTACTATGTTTTTGAATAGATCGCAGATGTAAATATAACAAGGTGGCAGCAAATATCAAGCATTAACACTACTATATAACAGCCGATGATACACCACACATGTATCATGCTTCCGCCAATGATTACTGTCCAGTGATACAACTCTTGTACTATGTTTTTGAATAGATCGCAGATGTAAATATAACAAGGTGGCAGCAAATATCAAGCATTAACACTACTATATAACAGCCGATGATACACCACACATGTATCATGCTTCCGCCAATGATTACTGTCCAGTGATACAACTCTTGTACTATGTTTTTGAATAGATCGCAGATGTAAATATAACAAGGTGGCAGCAAATATCAAGCATTAACACTACTATATAACAGCCGATGATACACCACACATGTATCATGCTTCCGCCAATGATTACTGTCCAGTGATACAACTCTTGTACTATGTTTTTGAATAGATCGCAGATGTAAATATAACAAGGTGGCAGCAAATATCAAGCATTAACACTACTATATAACAGCCGATGATACACCACACATGTATCATGCTTCCGCCAATGATTACTGTCCAGTGATACAACTCTTGTACTATGTTTTTGAATAGATCGCAGATGTAAATATAACAAGGTGGCAGCAAATATCAAGCATTAACACTACTATATAACAGCCGATGATACACCACACATGTATCATGCTTCCGCCAATGATTACTGTCCAGTGATACAACTCTTGTACTATGTTTTTGAATAGATCGCAGATGTAAATATAACAAGGTGGCAGCAAATATCAAGCATTAACACTACTATATAACAGCCGATGATACACCACACATGTATCATGCTTCCGCCAATGATTACTGTCCAGTGATACAACTCTTGTACTATGTTTTTGAATAGATCGCAGATGTAAATATAACAAGGTGGCAGCAAATATCAAGCATTAACACTACTATATAACAGCCGATGATACACCACACATGTATCATGCTTCCGCCAATGATTACTGTCCAGTGATACAACTCTTGTACTATGTTTTTGAATAGATCGCAGATGTAAATATAACAAGGTGGCAGCAAATATCAAGCATTAACACTACTATATAACAGCCGATGATACACCACACATGTATCATGCTTCCGCCAATGATTACTGTCCAGTGATACAACTCTTGTACTATGTTTTTGAATAGATCGCAGATGTAAATATAACAAGGTGGCAGCAAATATCAAGCATTAACACTACTATATAACAGCCGATGATATACCACACATGTATGATGTTTCCGCCAATGATTACGGTCCGGTGATACAACCCTTGTACTATGTTTTTGTCAACCGTAATTGGCCGAAGGCACAACCCATGTGTCATTGGCAGGGGTCCCCAACCTTTGTCAATGAAGGGCCACATATAATTTTTTTAGCATATGGCGGACCAGTCGATAAACAAAAGGAACGTACGACTTTTATTGACGAAATAGAGATATCTATTTCTTGAAAAAATGGAATGTACAACTTTTATTGACAGAGAGGTTGATATAATTATTAACTTTTTTATTTAAAAAAATTCAATACATCATTTAAAATTAAACGTCTGAGCCTCTTCTCCAATATTGGGCTTCAGCTACTGGATAATGATTGATTTATTAAAATACACCCTGTCCTGTAAGAAATCCTACTGAAAAATTCAGGGACCGTAAAATCAGGTGATCACAATTTCAAGTTGAAATAGGGAAATCGTGATATTATTGAGTGTCAAAAATTTCTCTATATACGAGGCGGATCCAGAAAGTAAGTGTACTGAGGCTCTCACGACCGGATGGATTTTATTTTCGACATGTTGGCTACACTTCCGTGTAGCCTGACCCTTCCCCTCCGCAACGAGACCGGTTCGAGGTCAGTACGTTGAGAAGTGTCGACGCGACAACACGTTTCGTGAAAAATGTCAAACCAATCTCCCGCCAAGTGCGAAATTTTGTAAAAAGGCAAGAGTTTTTGAGGCGCTGCAAACTCCATGGAGATGAATTTCTCCGCTCCATCGTTACTGGAGATGAAACTTGGGTTGCACACTACACGCCTGAAACCAAAAGGCAGTCTCAACAGTGGCGTCACACCTCTTCACCCTCCGCCAAAAAGTTCAAAACCACAATTTCAGCCAAGAAAATCATGGCATCCGTGTTTTGGGACTGTCAAGGCATAATTTTAATTGAATATATGCCTCAAGGGGAGACCATCAACTCTGCAAGATACTGTGAAATCCTAAAAACATTGCGGAGGGCGATTCAGAACAAGAGGAGAGGCATGCTGACAAAGGGAGTCTGCCTGCTGCACGACAATGCAAGACCACACACGGCCAACGCCACGAAGGAACTGCTCGCCTCATTTAAATGGGATGTCCTGAACCATCCCGCGCATTCCCCTGACCTAGCACCTTCAGATTACTATCTCTTTACCTCCCTGAAGCTGCACATGGGTGGAAAAAGGTTTTCAACCGACGAGGAGGTAAATGAGGAGGTGGAGAAGTGGACGGAGGGGTTAGCGGGAATCTACTTCGAGGAAGGCATCAAAAAGTTGATACCCCGCTTCACCACCTGCATTGAGAGGAATGGCGACTATGTCGAAAAATAGCTTACATATGTACTACGGTAACCACATAATTTTTTTGTTTAAATAAAAAAATTTGTAACCTACAAAAATTCAGTACACTTAGTTTCTGGATATGCCTCGTACTTTGTGTTATTGCAACCAAATTTCTAAATCATTTTTAAAAATTGATAGCATTTTCTAAATAATGTTTAAATTTAAAAAAAGTTAAAATTATTTAAATCTCAACTTCATATACCAATTAAAAAGAGTTATAATTATTTAAATCTCAACTTTATATATCAAATCAAGCAATTTTAAATTATTAAAATGTCTTGAAAGGCTTTTACTGGTAGTAGAATGAGCATAAGTAATCCGTAATCATATTTTTTGTATAGTTTTATTAGTATTTTGACAAATATATGATGTCCATAAAATTATTGCTATTTCTTGAACCTTCGAAAAGACTATAGTTTCACTTTGTGGTGTCATGTTTCATGTAAAAGGAAAAATAAGTAAATTAACTCAATCCGGTGTTTACAAATTAGAATGCAATGATTGTTTATATTTTTATATTGGCAAGACAAAAAGAAATTTCGAGAAACGAATTAAGGAACATTTAAGATGCCTGAACAATAATAATTTTTCAGAGTTCGCTAACCACCTAATTGAAAATAACCATTAATTTGAAATCAATCTTGGACTGCGGATTCTACACATAAGCCGAGGGGGATTGCAGCTTGACAATTTGGAAATTCTCGAGATTAAAAAATGCATAAAATTAAGTTTAAATATCATCAACAACCAAACCAATTTTAATAATAGCCCTCTGCTTAATATGTTTCCTATTTAAAATCCACCCCCCTTGGATATCCAGACCCTGGCCTGCCCGAAAGATTCATTTTCATTTTAATTTTTTCCCGCCCCATTTACAATTGAATCGCATCTCTCCCCACTTCCCTCCCCTACCTCATTCCTCTTATATTATATACACTTGTACAGGAAATGTATTTTTAGCAATTTAGTTTATCTTCACCTGACGACGAAGACGGTTGTCTTTGAAACTGGTAGTAAACCCAAAAATAAACCAGTGGTGAACACAAAAATATAAAATAAGTGTTTTATTTACTTATTTTTCTTTTAACATTATTGCAATTTTTTATGGACTTAATCTCCAACCCATATCCATTCATAATTACTTAAATGTGATTAATCACAATCTTGGTAAAATGTATTAAAAATAAAAAAAGCTTTATTGTAAGAAAAAAATTGTAATAAGAAATTTATATTTTTTAGCTTGTATCTAATAATCTTGACCACAGCAGGATTCTCTAAATGGAGTGAGGAAGGAGTAAAGAAACTATTAACACTTTAAGACGTGATCAAGACAACCATTCCCATTGCCCGGCTGGTTTTTGAGAAATTCTTATTTTTGTGAAGAGTTTGCTAAAATTGCTATATTCAAGTATTAAAAATATGTCAATAAAACTTTGTATATTTATTCAAAATAATTCAATAATTTAGTTAAGTATAATAATTCTGCCAATATTTTCCTTTGTGGAGAGCTACAACACATTCGATACACATGTACCGGGTCTCACTTCTCTTCTTGTGTGCAGCACACACCTTGCAAGTTCTGCAGGGTTTTTATTTTTAGTCAGTTGATGGAATACATATCAACACACGTTTAGACATGCTCTTTGACAACCTGTTTGGAAGATCCTGCAAATTCTTCATTCTATTACGATTCGAAGACTGTAGTTGGTTTAAAGATTCATACGTCAAAATCTTGATCTTGAAGATCTGACACTTCATCGCACATTGATGCGACTTCAGAATATCCATCATATATCAATTCATGCATATTTTCATTATCTAGAGTATTATCCGATAGAATTAATGAATTAACGCTTATAGATAGAATTAATGAAGCCAGTGTGAGGCTGGGGCTGAACATGAACGTGAGTAAAACTAAGTTCATGGTGTTTGGCCAGCAGGATCTCGCAGGAGCACGTCTTACATTGAACGGTGCTGATATAGAGAGAGTGAAAAAATTTAAATACCTCGGAAGTATCCTAGTGGAAGACCTCGACCCAGAAACCAAAGTCAAGTGCAGAATTGAATCATCTCGTGCGGCTTTTAATAAATGAGAAGCGTATTTTGCTGATGATAATCTAAACTTGAAACTTCGACAACGGTTAGTCAAATGCTACGTTTGGTCAGTGTTATTGCATGGAGTGGAATCATGGACCCTCAAAGTTGGTAGTATGAACCGACTGGAAGCATTCGAAATGTGGATGCACCGGAGAATGCTACGGATACCCTGGACGGATATGGTCAGCAACACTAGGGTTCTTCAAAGAGCCAAAGTTGAAAGAGAATTGGTGACTTATATTAAAATCCAAAAGGTGTCCTATTTGGGTCATGTACTTAGAGGAGCAAAGTACAAATTACTGCACCTGATCATCCAAGGCAAAATAGAGGGTCGAAGAGGTGTTGGCAGGAGGCAAATCTCCTGGCTCCGCAATATACGTGATTGGACTGGTATAAGGAGTGTTGGGGACAAAGATATCTACTTTCAGGTGATATTCAACGTTAGGGGGACATGACATGACACTGGGAAGAAGAAGAGTATTGTCCATGTTAGAAATCAGAAAACTATCGTTTAAAGGTTGAATTATTTACAAAAATATTTACTAGATGTCAGTAATATGTCCTTCTTTAAAAGAAGTATCGATCAAGTGAAAACATGGGACCGGGACTCAACGCAAAACTAGTTTATCACGTTAAAACACACACTCAGGATATATGATAAAGTGTTAAGATATAATATACCCGCTTGTATGTAATATTGCTCAGCTTGCTTGAGTCTCCCACTCTGCTGCAGGTCCTGAGCAACACGCCGACGCGCCGCTCCCAGCAGATTAGGCCGGTGGGCAGCCACTAAGCGCAGCAAGGCCGCGTGTCTGCCTGCTTCCTCGTACATGGCTATAGCAGCATCTGCCATACCCATGCCCACATACAAATTTTCAGATTCACGGTAATTTCCTGAAATAAAATCACAAATTCAGAAGATTAGAATTATTTCACTTGTTTACAGGGCTGTGGAGTCGCTTAAAAAAAAACACGACTCCGACTCCGATTCCTATATTTACCAACAATATGAATCCGACTCCACAGCTCCGACTCCACGACTCCGACTCCACAACTCCGACTCAAAAAAGCTCAATTTTAGCAGGTTGTTTCCTACCTTTGCATATAGCCATTTTTTTCATGTTATACGGATAAAAATAAAACAAGATCAAACTTTAATAATTATTTATTAGAATTTATTCTTAAAAACAACATTGCTTCTATTACATCTGTATTCGTAGAGGCTCTCAAATCAGAATTGAGAATTTTAAGAGCGGAAAATAACCGCTCTACGGATATTTGGGTTGGCGGTAATGCTGTAACGATCAATGCTGAATCTTTTACGATTTCTAGATCCGCTGTATTGCCATTTCAACATTTAACTTATAAGTTCGGTCAATTTTTTCCATTATTTTCAATGCATCATAAAATTCAATTTTAAATTTTGAAATAGAGTCTCCTTCATCTATATTGGGACTGTGATTCAAACGAGGACGTTTTAGTTTATCTTGTTCATTGAGATATTTTTCAAAATCGTCTTCAGATTCAGCGGTGTCGGATGAAGATGATGATACTTGGTGTACGCTGCCTGCTGTCGTCTCTTTTTCTAGTCGAAGACCTTTCATACGAACGGTTAATTCAAACAGAGCGTTTTTCGCTCTATTTATTTGTTCTTCCGTCAATATGGATCGAACCATGGGGTTAACATAGATCCCAGCCAACAGAATTTTCTTTCGACGTGAGAAAGAAGGAGACAAACACATTTTCGTAGACTTGATGCATTAAATGGATCTCGGTGATTCACCATATCGGCGCGACTTGCGCCTGCAAGTTTAATATTCGTGCACAATACACATTCATTATAATAATTAAAAAAAAAATGTATTTTAAATTTTAACGAAAAATTAGTCGGAGTCGCTCGTTTTTTACGACTCCTACTCCGACTCCGACTCCGGCCCAAACACCGCGACTCCGACTCCAACTCCGACTCCGACTCCACAGCCCTGCTTGTTTACTGTCTTTATCCTAACCAAGTTTATTTTTTCTTTTTTTTTTCTTCTTTTTTACTAACCCAATAGTTTGTGCATGACCCAGTCATAATCTTAAAACTCCTTATCCATGATCTTTAGAGCAGTAGTGAGGTATGAACAGGGTAATTTCCTTCTAATAGGTTATGGCTCAATTTCGGAAAGTGACATGCAAAACAAATTATTTTTGAATAATTGTCCTGTAAACTTAAGACATGATGAAAATTTATAGTCATAAACTGATACATTTAATTGAAAACCTCTTCTTATTTTTATCAAGCAAGTGGTGGTTCCCACTATACATACAGAACTCAAAATTTAGAGGTATTTGTTTAATTTCATTGCAACATGATTTACCTGGAATTTTATACAGCATTTATTTCAAAAAACAGTGTAGATACACATAAAGATTGTATCGGACGTATGCGTTGCCCTTAATATGTGTAGATATTTAGTTATATTTTTTTATTTCTTTGATATTTGATATGTAAATTCTTGATATAATTTGATATTTGTTTGTATATTTATGTTTATTTGGGTCCGCGCTGCATTGCGACCGCAGCGGAAATGAGACTTATGGACGGTCGTCGTGAGACTATATCGCTGGCCGGCCGGCCTCTGCATTGCGCAAACTCCCGAAAATTGAGGCATTTTGCGAGGTGTGTGCGCATGCAGTGGCGGAAAATGACGCTTGCTATGAGCGATTGACCGTTCATAAGAAGGGTCCTTTTCAAAATAATCAACTCCACCGTCTTCACCATCGTCGCTTCACTGAGACCCCCGGGAGGGGCGGGAGGACGCCTAACCTGAACTGCGCCCCCAGGGCCGCTGACATGTGCTGCCGTATCCCTTTGAGTATAGTCACCATGCCCAACTATGGTTGATAAAATTCGGATTAAGGAAAGCAAGAGAGATCAAAAGGCTCATCGAGCCTAAAAATAAAACAGATATTATCACACAAATACTTAATATAAGTATACACATATAAATAACACTGCACACACATATGACACAACAGTGGAAAAGGTATTCCCTCAAATCACTGACAAAAGATCGCTGACGCAGTAAGATGCGCACGTTTTAAAAATCTATTAAAAATTCAAGAACTCGTTTTCTTCTTCTTCAAATAAGTCAATCTTCTCAGTTCACTCTACCTACTGTGTTTTACTTGAGACCTGCTAGTACCTGCCTAAGAGGAATCTCTTCACCCCGCTACCTTCTTTCACTGATCTACGCCTTTGAACGTGACCCGAATTCTCCGAGCATTGCGCAGCAGCCATCCACCTATGACACAGTTCTTTGTACTGGTGCCGTACAAAGATGTTAAAAATTTCATAAGAAATCTAAATTTTTATTTTTATGACAACGGAAATTGATACATACGAGTATTTTAAAAAGTCTACTGTAGAAACTTATGTCTTTTTGTACTTATAATAATTGTATATAAAGTCCTTCATACAAGAATTTGAAAATAATCCTTGATAAATAATTTCACAACACTTGCCTTGGTTTTTAAGTTTCTCAGCTTGTGGTTGAAATATATTAATAGCAGCCTGGGTACCAAGGAGGCGACGTGCCATGGCAAGTCCTCTCGTTCCCTGTCCCGCAGCTCCAAGGGCCTTCGCCCCCTCCTCTGCCAGTCCTCCTGCCTCCCACAGGGCTTCTGCCGTATCCCAATCCTGTGACAATTAACATACAATGACGAGAAAAAAATAAAATAATTGACAATAATCAATTTTTACATGCCAATTCAATGGACCTAAAAAAAATTTGATAATTTACCTGAATAGATGCAAAATGATTTGCCAAAACTTCGTAATATTCTTGAACTGAGTCAATATCATCAATGACCTAGAATATAAAATTACAAAAGTAAATAAGCTTTGTAAAAAAGATATAAAAATCTGCATGCATTTTTTAGTTATTTCATAACATATAAAAACATTTCAAAATCATAATTTTAAAATATATTTCTTAGATAATATGAAAAATAAAAAATACCAAATCAAAATAGGAAATAAAATATTTTTAATACTACATACACGTGGACAGTTTTGATAAATTAATTTAACACTAGTTACAACCCGTGAAATATTGACGGAAGTAAAACAAATTATACATTTTTGAAATACCGAATGGAGCAAGATCAGCTTAAAGTTTTTTGGGTTCATTAATGTTTAAAGTTTAAAATAAAAAAGGTACATCTTGATTGATGAATTATTTAATTCTCAAAAATCTCTTTATACACGATGTTTTGTGTACAAACATTACTGTTGTTCAATTTAAATCGTTGATAAAGTTTTCCTTGAAGACTTGTTTCAGATATATTGCCTTTAATGTTTTCGCGTTTCCGACATCTTGAAAAAGCCACATATAATTGTCTGCATTCAAAAAAAGAGCATAAGATAAATAAACACAAGTAATTATAAGGTTCAATATAATAGGAAATAAATGAATTATTTAATGAATTACAATTCAAAATAAATTGGCATCGTCCCCTTTTACACCGGTTCGTTCAGTATAATTTCAATCTGTTTCGAAGTATTCCTCTCTCGCTATCTTGTATTCAAAATTCAATTCTCGTATTCTTTCTTTGGCGAAAACCGTACAGGTTTTGGCCTATTTATATTATGATGTATTAGGAGAGCAACATTTTTGTGAAAAAACTCTATAAGTCAATCAATGATCACAAGTGATAAACTTATTCCAAAGATTATATTTTAAATACACCTATTACTAATATTGAATAATTTAAAAACTGAATAAACTATCATATACTTGTATTATCTGTAGAGCTTTAGCCCACTGCTGAGCCCTGACAGCTGCCGCCAGGGCACCTCGGGAGTCTCCAGCCTCAATTAGATGTGCCACTGCCGCGCCCCACTGCCTGCGAGCGACCAGCCACTCACCCCAAGCCTGCTCTAGTCCAGTCACTTCTTCAGGAGCAACCTAAATTTAAATTAGATCAAACCAAATTTATTAAAAAAAATCAGAGATTCATTTGAAATTCTCTGATTAAGGGTGTAAAATTTTCTTAGATCACAGAATTCCAAAATGGTTAGTATTATTCCATAAAGATGAATGAAATAATCTAGAGATAAGACGCACTTTTTTCTTCAAAAAATTGCCTCCAAAATTCAGATGCGTCTTTAGGAACGATTGTTCCTTAAAGGAGAGATGGTGAGGATGATTGTTGATAAATAAAAACTTGTCGAAATCGGAATATGCAAAGAGGAATTTTATTGACAAACGTCGGTATTTATAATGTTTTTGAACGTGTGCGGGAATGCGCACGAGATATATCGTTGTCTCGTCTTTGCGCTTACAATATGTTTATTGTCGATGCGTAGGTATCCTTTTGTTTTGAGAGACAGCGCGAAAGATGTGTTGCTCTCTCCTTTCCTTATGGAATGCGGTCTTCACTGGTAGTGAGTTGAATGACCGACCGCGTGGACTTTGGCATTGTTTGTCTTGCATTGTTAAGATGGGCAAAGGTCGTCTCGTGGGTTCAGTGACCGCGCATATAGTCGCCACACGTCTTATACTCGAAATTAATATAAAAATGTCCAGTGTTTGATTTAAAATTCCCGCCAGTCTTAAAAATGGCCATATATTTGATGCTGCGGGAAACCTATCTCTGCAATAGAAGAAAGTTCAGATGACGATTTTCAGGGATTTTAAAGGTCAGTTCGGTTTTATAAACTAAGATTTTTTTTAGTCTGGCTTTGCAATCTAATAATAAAAATGTTATTTTTTTTTAAATTGCCTAAAAATTAAGGTGCGTCTTATAGTCTGTAGCGTCTTATAGTCCGTAAAATACGGTATACTGTACAAATGTGAATGAATTAATCGGACTAATCAATTTTTTCTTTCTCTGGATAACTTCTGAGCAATTAAGCTAACAAAATAAAGAAGATTTTTTACTGTTATGTTAGAAGTAAGCAGTTGTGTGATATAGATTAAATCACTACCATTTATGATATGCACTCAGTGAGATTTTGTGCACTGGCTTTTAAGTTCCCACTTTTTGAGAGACCCTACATGATAACATTGGCACCTTTTTAGTCACAAGTGCTAGGAAAATAAATAAAACAAAATTTATCAGATGCAAAAACCTTCATTGAAAAACTACATTTAAAATAATTATTAATTAGAAATCAAAACTTGATTGAAAAAAAATCCTTTTGGAAATAGTCCACCTGTTTGTACTGTGTTAAACGAAAATACTCATGTAATATTAGGTCCTTACATATGAAATTGGCGTTTTGTTTGGGAGGAACATAAAGTTGATTTTTTTTTAATATAATATATTTATTTAATCAAAGTATGTACCATTGCTATCTATGCACTTTTGCCATCTCATAGGTAGTTCATCGATCCCTTTACTAAAAAAACCATTCGGACGGGAATCAATAAAATCTTTGAAGTCGGTTTGGACTGCCCCATCGGAGTTGAATTTTTTCCCTTGCAAGAAGTTATCCAAATTTCGAAAAAAATAGTAATCTGTTGGGGCAAGGTCCGGAGAGTACGGTGGATGTCTTAGACATTCCAATTGAAGCTCTTCTAATTTGGTAGCCGTCTGTTGTGCAGTGTGTGGTCTAGCGTTATCATGAAGCAGCAGTGGCCTAGAGCGATTAACCAGCCTCGGTTGTTTAGCAGCTAGCTTTTCCATCATGGTTTGCAGTTGCTGACAATAGACATCTGCCGTAATCGTCTGGCCAGATTTAAGAAAGCTGTAGTGAACGACACCAGCACTAGTCCACCAAACGCTCACAAGTAACTTTTTTGGAGTCAATTTTCGCTTGGGGCATGGTTTGGCTGGTTCGGCAGGGTTCAGCCATTGCGATGAGCGCTTCCGATTATCATACAGGATCCACTTTTCATCACAGGTAATGATTCGATTCAAAATCCCTTCATTTTTGTGCCGGTTGAGTAATGCAACGCAGCAGTCAACGCGCGTTTGTTGATTTGCTTCACTCAATTCGTGAGGTACCCACCTTTCAAGCTTTTTCACCTTCCCAATTTGCTTCAAGTGGATTAAAACAGTTTTATCACTAACACCGCAGCCTGCAGCTAACTCGGACGTGGTTTGCGATGGATCCGCTTCCACAATAGCCTTCAATTCTTCATTATCAACTTTGGTCTCCGGCCGTCCACGGGGCTTTTTCTGCAGGTCGAAATTTCCAGAACGAAAACGTTGGAACCAAAAACGCGCTGTGTTTTCTTTTGCGGCACCGTCGCCATACACATCATTAATCCTTCGAGCCGTTTCTGCAGCACTGGTGCCACGGTGGAACTCGTACTCGTAAATAACGCGATATTTCAAGTTTTCCATTTTGTAAACTGAGTGACGCAAAGAAAAAAAACAATTGAGGAAAAAACAAATGAATTATAATTTTCGAAACACAAATACTTGAGTAAATAGCTGTATAAATTTTAATTTGGAATTCCTAACCAAAGAGAAGATATTTGAGATCAAAGTTGCCAGTACGGCAAAACGCCAATTTCATATGTAAGGAACTAATATATTGGGTGTTAACATAAGTTGTGTCCGTTTTCACAAAAATTCAATTGTCGAACGTTGATTTTTGTTGTTTTCACTCAAAACACCGAACGCCGAACTTCTGAACTTTTCCCATTAATTTAAGATGGCGGTGTACAGTCATGTGACTATAATTCATCTGCTCAGCCAATTCTACGGTGGTTTGAAGGGGATTTTCATGAATAATATGGTTAAAGCGGTCCTCATCGAAGTCCACTGGTCGTCCGGAACGCTCCATGTCTTTCAGGTTGAAATTACCGTCTTTGAAATGCAAAAACTATCGACGAGCTGTCCTTTCATTCATAGCATCTTCACCGCACATTTCGCGAATATCGCGAGCAGTTTTGGCAGCTTTATTCTCTCGATTGAACGCGAACAGGAGGAGGTGTCGAAAATGCTTAATTTCGTCTACTTGACATTCCATTTTGAAGGCTTGTAATCAAATAAAATAATAAATGTAACGTAAAAGCAAACACAATATCTTGTAGAGCAGAAAATTTTCATTCGAATGATGTATAACCTTTACCATTTTGTTTTACTTTTGGTGCTCATTTTTAAATTTGAAAAAAAACAGACACAACTTATGTTAATACCTAATAGAAAAATTAAAAGGAAATTATAATATACAGAAAGATATAATAATTAGTTCTCTAGTGTGATGGATCACAATCACTCCAAGTCCCTCACATTATAAAGTAGCATCTATTAAATACCATAGTGTTTATTTTAGAAGCTTCTTGTTGGCTTCCATGAAATTAGTCTAAAATACCCCAGAGGAAGTCTATGGGATATGGTTAGCAAACTCAAATGGCTGTGCATACCCATCAACATAAGTGTTCATGCAGTATTTAAAAAAAGCAAATAATTTAGACATGTAATCATTGTTTTATTTTGAAAAGCTTGATGTATTTTTTTTATAATAAACAATCCACCCAAACTAGGATGATTTGTACCATCAAATTAAAGTCATTATGCAATTATTTTTTTTTTTTTTAATTTCAATCTCTTCCAACCAACCAGAAAGATGTTTTAATGGGCCCTAAGTGAAAACCAGACTGGAATTCCATTTTTTTTAAATCTTAAGTCCAACGGGTATCGAACCCGCAACCTCTGGATCGGTAGACAAACGTCTTGCCCCCAGGCCACGGAGGTCGTCAATATAATGTTGCAATTATATGAGTCAATATAATAAAACTAATTGAAAATATGACAAATCTACATCATTTAAAGTTTAAACTGATTAAGCTTAAAAAATAAGTGGAAAAAATCCTCAGGTAAGAAAGAAGAAACGCAACATTCATTGAACATGGTAAAGATATGGCTTTTAGTAAATCAAATCTGTCTCTCAACCAAAAAATACTTGTATATATTTTCATTATACAGATCACACACGCAGCTGGAATTCTCCACAATACCCATTCTGTAAAGCTGACTAGCCAACATATAATGGCCTCTCCGCAAACTAAACATGACAGACACTTACATCTTGTTCATTCTTATTATATTAAACCACGCTTTCAAATGGATAGATTGTTGGATTGATTTATATCTAGAGCCCTTATTTACACCAGTTATATCCCAATCTAACGCCCATCGGTGCCAAGTATCACGTTTAATTTATATCTAGAGCCCTTATTTACACCAGTTATATCTCAAACTAACGCCCATCGGTGCCAAGTATCACGTTTAATTTATATCTAGAGCCCTTATTTACACCACTTATATCCCAATCTAACGCCCATCGGTGCCAAGTATCACGTTTAATTTCATTTAAAGGATCAGTTACTTACTGACTGTGAAAAATCAAACAGGGGACAAAGATTAACTAAATAATATGAACTTACAACACGGGCCCTTTGTACTGCTTTGGCATATGCGTTAGCTTTTGCATACAGTTGGACAGCTTGTTGGGTCTCTCCAGCACTTTCACATAACTCTGCTGCTTGCTCCCAACGCTCATTCTAAAATAATAAAACAATTCACTATTATCTACACACATGTTAATAAAACTACATTTGGTGAAATCTGATAGTATTTGCTACATCGTTCTTAATATTCGACAAACCATTTATGTCATATTTGATTTTTATTCATTTATGTTATATCCTGCTATACGAGTATTGTGAAAAAAATTTGGAGGGCTAAAACTAAATATGTATGGGGACCGATGTAATAAGAAAAATTAAGATATGTACACTTTGAGACGGTTTGGGCATGTAGAAAGAATGGGTGATGAAAGGTTGATAAAAAAAAACTACAGCGTGAACGTAAGTGGAATCTTAGGAGAGGGTGGCTGAGAAAAGTATAATTGGATCAAGCAAATGAAATTTTGAAGGAAGAAAATGTTACTGTCAAAGAAACCAAAAGAGTTGTATTAGAAAATGTATTGATGTTGTGGAGGCGAAAAATGTATATTGTGAAAGAAAAGTGTAGCAGTCTATCATTTCTATTTGACCTGACAAAGAAACTAGGTGATGGCATGTATGTATTTCCTGCTATCTCCATACTCATGTTAAGTTGTTACCTGCTTTAGTTGAATCATATATTTTTTTACAAACATACTGCGGTCAAACGTTTCAATAAGTTGATCTCTATTCTTTATGATTGTTGACAACATCGAATTAATGATTCCGAACTTTTTACAAATTTCGAAAACAAACATCTACTGTTTTCAGCTACTCCATTTTTATTATAAGCGAAATAGCATTTTGTTTACGCACTGATTTTCCTGCCATTGCACTGTTAAGAGAAATAAGTTTTTCACTTAAGACGTATCGCTCAATTCAAGAATACTGAAAAATGAAATGTTTTACCTAGCGTCAAACTGAAATGCTTTGCCTGCTAACAGATGATCCCATTTGTTTATAATGATAGGTGCGTATCTAAGGTGTGCGGCAAGCAGCACCCTTATAATCTATTGTTTTTTTTAAAGACGCATCGCTCAATTCAAGAATACTGAAAAATGAAATGTTTTGCCTAGCGAAAAACTGAAATGCTTTGCCTGCTAACAGATGATTTGTTTATAATGATAGGTGCGTATCTAAGGTGTGCGGCAAGCAGCACCCTTATAATCTATTGTTTATTATGAGAGAAAGTGAGTTCTAAACAGTAAACAGTTTGGTGTCTATGCGGGGACAGGTATATTTTTTTATTCTTCAAAGATGCAAAATCTTTTCATGTTAAATGTTTTTTGTTTCATGCTAAAAAAAAAAAAATGTATGAAATTATGTCA
Organism: Odontocerum albicorne; assembly: GCA_949825065.1. Classification (NCBI taxonomy): domain Eukaryota; kingdom Metazoa; phylum Arthropoda; class Insecta; order Trichoptera; family Odontoceridae; genus Odontocerum; species Odontocerum albicorne. The sequence continues at coordinate 5,887,283 of OX463845.1, forward strand.
TATTTTTTTGGGACCAGAATATTATTTCATGTTAAGCATTATTGAGTTAAACAATTTCCACAGTATATTAATAGGTCTAGAATAAAATTTATTAAATTTCTTATTTCCACCAGTCAGAAATGAATGTAGTTCTTTAACCTTACCTTAAATAGTGCCTGTAATACAGAGGAAAGACATTCTCTATCTGCTAGCAAAGCAGGAGCTTCCCGCAGTATCCTGGCAGCATGTCCTGCCAGCCCGGCTCCCAGGGCTAGTTGCAAGGCATTACGGACATCTCCCCTTCCCACTAATATTGTTGCAGCCTCAGCTTCACCTCCTATAAAATGTTTTTAAACAAGCATTTGATTAAAGATGACATATCGATGCCTTTGAAATGTGGTGTTGGGGCAGAATGCTCCAGATACCATGGACAGCCATGAGAACAAATGTGTCCATCTTAGCCGAGCTTAAAATAAAGGATCGCCTCTCGTCATTGTGTATGTGACGTATCCTGCCCTATTTTGGCCACATCATGAGAAAAGAGCCAAATATAGCCTGGAGAAACTTATGGTTGTCGGAAACGTCAAAGGAACGAGATCTCGAGGAAGACCACCAACCAAATGGAGTGACCTGATCAGGACTGCGACGTGATCTTCAATATTGGATGCTCTCCGATAATAGAAAGTTGAATCATAAACAAGTTGGTTACTACTCGGCAGCCAGTATATTTTTTTCTTCTTCTGAGATGGAAATTCTTTCATGTTAAGCATTTTTTGTTTCATGTTAAAAAAAAATAAACATGAAATGACATAATATTTTATCGGCACCCGAATTATTTTTCATGTTAACTGATTTTTCATGTTAAATGTTTTCTACTGTACCTGTCATAGAATTTAAATATTCAATATGTCTATATTTAATTTCTAAATCTATATTAAAATAATTAATTCAAGATTACTTACCAGATGCTATTAGATGGTTCATATACTGATCTCTAAGACTAGAAGCCTGAGGAAGACCAAGTTTTTCTGCGACAGCAATAGCTTCTGGCCACTTGTAAAGGTTAGTATACATCATGACAGCCATATTTGGTTCTTTCAACTCTTCAATATAGATTTGTTCTGCTGTTTTCAAGTCAAAATTCAGAATAGCAAGTCGTGCTCGAACCCTTGGTGACTGCATTCCTGTAACATTTAAATAGGGCAATAGAAAGTCATGCTTGAACCCTTGGTGGCTAAATTCCTGTAACATTTAAATAGGGCAATAGCAAGTTGTGTTTGAACTCTTGGTAACTACATTCCTGTAACATTTAAACAAGGCAATAGCAAGTCGTGTTCGAACCCTTGATGTCTACATTCCTGTAATATTTAAATAGGTCAATAGAAATCCTAAACTCTTTACTTTTAGTGAGTTCAGACTTGCTTGTATGTATGTAGAAATTGGTTTTATTTAAAAACATTGGTTTTATTTCAAAATATTGATTAAACTGTATTTTATAAATTCAGTATAGTTTCCCTCCTGTAAAATTATCTAAAAGCAAGTCACTATATTTTACATACAAAGGTTTGAAAGTTCAATAGATTATATTTATATATCCATACTCTATCGAAGCATGCTCATTATGTTTTTTCTATCTCCAAGCTTGACTTGACCTCTAAAAACTTAATTTATTTGTGCTTTTCTTGGTTTACCTTTAACATATATCATATATATATATACATATATACTACACACTTTTGACCTTTATGTTAGTTTGATTGCCCTTTTGCCAATCATTCTCTCCAAATAACCAAACCATCTTGATCCATATGTGCTGTGAGGAATATTTCTGTTATATAAATGTGTGAAAGGAGAAAAATCAACAATATCAGTAATAGTTAAACGGTAGCCAACATTTTAAAAGTATTGCAGCCTTCATCTTCACTTACTAAATAACAATATTCGGTAACGTTTTTTGACATTATCTTGTAGAAATATAAGGTTTTTAAAACGTCGACTATCGTTTAAGCCAAATGAAAAACATTTTAAGCTTGTGGAAAACAGCTTTGAAAATGTTTGAATATATCTAACATCAGAAATGATTGCACAACATATTTTTTCCCTTTCGTTTCTGATTTTTTATTAATATTCTAGCATCTTGTAACATTGGTTGGGATCGACATAGACTTTTGACTGTGCTGAAACTATAAATACTATATGTTGCTTTTTTAATTTTTTATTATAATCATGTTTGTGTGCTGTACTCCTCTTTCTTGAATGTCAAGAGTAATGCTCGTTTTGGCACAGTGCGGGCTGTCCGCCTTGTGCGGGTGCCGTATTATTTTAATAACTGAGTATTATGTTAATAACCGAGTATAATTTTGCCATGTATACTTGCATAATAATGTGTTGTTTAATTTTTTTAATTATCATTTTCTTTTTAATTAGGTTTTATAAAAAAATTATTTACTTTTGGAATGTCTATCTTTTCTAATGAATTAAGCACTCACTACTTATATATTTTTTTAAATATTATTATAAAATACATTGTACCGTTGATAAATAAATAAAGAAGTACTAGGAACTGTAATAAATAAAATCATGTCATGGTGGTTTATGTCAAATTCCATATTGAAATAGCATAAATAGTATTATTAAATACATCAATAGCATATCTTAGTGTTGTAGCTAAAAACACTAATTATTTTCATGATAATTTTCCAATTTTTACAAGTTTTATAATTTTCTTTTGTAATAGACAATATTAGATTTTTGCTAAAACTTATATCCAAGAAAAAAAAATAAACTTAAACTAACCATTTGTATCATTTTCTTTTTCATATTCTTCTGCGTGTGCCAGAGTTCGAGACAGGTAAGCACCACGAGCCTCATCCCCTAATGCGCGCCAACACCGAACAGCCATCTATTTTTACAAAACAACCTTTTCATTTGAATAATGTACTTAAATAAATAGGGTCTTTCAAATTGAGTGGTTTTTTTAATTCTTGGATAAAACACAGATGGCGTCGTGAACTTGCCTGGGTCTTATGACATTCCAGAAGCGTAATCTATGGCATTTATAAAAATGGAGTCTTATACAATATAACAACGCGTTCAAATTGAGAATTATTGTATCTATTGTAATGTCCGGAAACGGTGATGTTAATTGCCTGCCAAGATCATGTGATCTGACACCGTTGGACTATTTTCTCTGGGGTTACGTGAAAAGCCAGGTCTATAAGAATGACCCCTGATCAATTCCTAAGCTGAAAGACGAAATTATTCGCGTTATTGGTGAGTTAGAACTGCAATTATGCCAAAATATCATCGAAAATTTTGACAAAAGAGTGGACATCTGTGGAGCTGCAAGAGGTGGACATTTGGCGGATATTGTTTATTGTGTTTAAATGGCATCCATTATACTTCAATGACCAATAAAAAGTTTTTGAAATTAAAGCAAATTGTGTTTTATTCAAGAGTTAAAAAAAAAATTATTAAAAAAACCGCTCAATTTGAAAGACTCTATATAAGAGGATTTGAAGCGAGGTTACATTATACTGTTTTTTAATTAATACTTATAACTGAAAATACTGCATTAATTACAAAATATTTTCATAAATGTCGTAAATAAATACTCGAACGCTTTCTTGATTCTTACTTGAAAGATAGATTCCTGCTTCACCCGAGATGCACACTCGAATGTCTTAACCCAGAATATGACAATCCACACCAATTTCACACAGTCAACTAACTGTTAACGGAAAGTAGACTAATAATAATCAAAGGGCAATTTAAAGAGCAAATTCTCCCCAAAGGCGCTCAGGATTGGAACCCACTTCTTCTGACAGATTTAAAATATTACAAAATAAATATATATAAGTTGAGCGTAAGAATAGGAAGGTAGTGGTAACAATCTGATTCGAAATGTGAGCAACCCCAACCATTTCATAAGTCATGGTGTTAACCCATAGTCAAACCAAATAATAATAACTGTGGGTTGACCAGTCTAGTCATGAATCCAGTATTATCAAATCAATTAGTGTTTTTTAACCTTCAGGTCCCCAATTTCCATTGCTTTGTTTGCTAGTTGCTGCCAAAGTGTCAATGCTTGCGGTATATCACCGAGTGAATTCAAGTAAGATTCACAACCGGAAAAATCCCCAGATCTTAATGCTGTACCTGTAAAAATGAAACAATATTTATAAAAAAATGCAATCATTTTGATTTTTAGTAGAAATATATATTATTGTTTATCATTGTCATACTGTAACTCGTATTTATTTTCTATAAGCAGATTTATATACATACATTATAAAAATGGCCATGGATATAACAATACCTTTTTTTCAAATGATTTTTTTAGTGTAGGTCATACCAATTTATTTTGCCTTTTATGAGCATCATTTATGATAGTCATTTATTTATATAGAACAAGTGATTATTTGGACTTTCTATCCCTTAATTGAAACAATAATTCAATAATTACAATCCATAATCTGATAACTTTTAATAAAATACGATAAGAGGATAAATAGTTTACATTATAATAAAAATCACACAAGAGTAATAGATTTTAAATCTTGTTCAATATCTAAAAAAAATCTTTACTGAAATTGTTTCATTATTGTGACTGTCAATTTGTTTAAAAAAAATATGACGAAATTATTGAGTTTTATTGAGAATTATCATTTTGTATAGAAAATAACATACAAAACTTAAGCCTGGCATGATCAAGGGCCACATGGGAGACAGCGCCACCTTGCAGGACAATTCGTGGGATATTATTGTATAGCTCCACCTTCAGTGCCATCCCTCCTCCACACTCCATCAGTTCTACCAAGCCAACTTCGTCAATTGAGTACCTGCAAAATTTTATTCACTTAATATATTACACTTAATAATAAGAAAAACAGAAAGAAGAATAAAAATAGATAAGCTGTTTGGCAACCGTCAATTATATATAAAGTGATATAGCTTTATTAGAAAAAAAGTAAGAAATATATGAGATTTGGCAATCCTCAGTTGCATATTTCAGAGAAAATTTCCCAGAGAATCACTATACTAGAGAAAATGTAGGATGGTCCCTGTGACGTTTGAAATGTCATGTCTCAAAGGGATGGGGTAAAATCGTTTTTTTTTTACAAATCGAATCGTTTTTTTATAAATCGAAAAATCGTTTTTCTCTAAACTGACATTTTAATTCCTAATTTTCATTATACTGACTTTCTAATGTATTGTATGATTTGTATCTATCTTTAAATAAGCCAAGATCCACTATGAATTAATACTAATTACGAACATTTAATAAAGTAATGAATTCACCAGATATATTTGCACGACAGTATTCAATAAATAAAGACTTTTAAAGATTGAGAATAGACAAAACACAAATGGGAGCTGAAGATACATACCACACAGCTAGATGTGTTGATGTCTGGGCAACAACAGCGTCACTCCCTTCCACCCATTGAACAAAACTGACTCCACTAAGAATTACTTCCTGTAATTTAAAGAAAAAAATCATCAAGTTTGCTTAAAAAAATGTTTTATCTTGTAGAAATAAGTAAATTTATTTTTCATTCCCCAACAAGTGTTTCATATTTGATTATAATTAATGTCTTAAACAGTTTAAGACCCAGTCAAAATCAAGACAAACTTTTCCAGTGCCCAGCTGGTTTTTGAGGAATTCTTATTTTTGTAAAGGTTTTACTAAAATTGCTATATCTAAGAATATTGTAATGAAACTTAGTATACTCGTATTTATAAAAAATACTTTACTAATTTAGTTTAGTATGGTGACTCTGCCAACATTTTCCATTATGTAGAGCTACATCACACTCCTTACACATGTACCGGCTATCGCTTCTCTTTTTATGCCCAGCACATATCGCGCAAGTTTTGTCAGTTAGAATACTTATCGATACATATTTAGACACATTCTTTGACAGCCTGTTAGGAGGATCCAGCAAATTCCTTATTTTATTTAGACCCGGAAACTGAAGTGGGTTTACAAACTTATATTTCAAAATCTTTAAGATCTGACACTTCACCGCACACTGATGACGTGACATCAGAATCTCTATTATGAATCAATTCATGCGTGTTTTCATTATCTAGGGCAGGGATCTCCAAACTACGGCCCACGAGCACCACCAATCCGGTCCGCCGTTGCGGGTCGGATATGCCCGGTATCCGGCCCACCATAGTTTATTTTGATTGCATTGTAAAATTTACAATGTAAGTAAATCATACAAAATAATTATCAGATGTTTTTATTTAACGACCAATTAAGAAACACAATAACTGACATACATAATGAAATTGAACATTTTAACTGTAATTAATGATATGAGATTTATCCTAAAAACTTACAATAAGTGACATACGAGGCATATCCAGAAACTAAGTGTACTGAATTTTTGTAGGTTACAATTTTTTTATTTAAACAAAAAAATTACGTGGTTACCGTAGTACATATGTAAGCTATTTTTCGACATAGTCGCCATTCCTCTCAATGCAGGTGGTGAAGCGGGGTATCAACTTTTTGATGCCTTCCTCGAAGTAGTTTCCCGCCAACCCCTCCGTCCACTTCTCCACCTCTCCTTTACCTCCTCGTCGGTTGAAAACCTTTTTCCACCCATGTGCATCTTCAGGGAGGTAAAGAGATAGTAATCTGAAGATGCTAGGTCAGGGGAATGCGCGGGATGGTTCAGGACATCCCATTTAAACGAGGCGAGCAGTTCCTTCGTGGTGTTGGCCATGTGTGGTCTTGCATTGTCGTGCAGCAGGCAGACTCCCTTTGTCAGCATGCCTCTCCTCTTTTTCTGAATCGCCCTCCGCAACTTTTTTAGGGTCTCACAGTATCTTGCAGAGTTGATGGTCTCCCCTTCAGGCATATATTCAATTAAAATTATGCCTTGACAGTCCCAAAACACGGATGCCATGATTTTCTTGGCTGAAATTGTGGTTTTGAACTTTTTGGCGGAGGGTGAAGAGATGTGACGCCACTGTTGAGACTGCCTTTTGGTTTCAGGCGTGTAGTGTGCAACCCAAGTTTCATCTCCAGTAACGATGGAGCGGAGAAATTCATCTCCATGGAGTTTGCAGCGCCTCAAAAACTCTTGCCTTTTTACAAAATTTCGCACTTGGCGGGAGATTGGGTTGACATTTTTCACAAAACGTGTTGTCGCGTCGACACTTCTCAACGTACTGACCTCGAACCGGTCTCGTTGCGGAGGGGAAGGATCAGGCTACACGGAAGTGTAGCCAACATGTCGAAAATAAAATCCATCCGGTCGTGAGAGCATCAGTACACTTACTTTCTGGATACGCCTCGTACATAGGTAATTCACATAATGAAATAAAACAATTATGATTAATGAGACTTATGTAGCTGTAACTTTCCACTGACAATTGTTTGCAGTTGTCGATCAAGTGTACTAGTGGAAATTATCAGCAGCGACTTCAAATGCTCATCAGTTAATTTAGATCTGTAAATATTTTTTGAATATTTAATTTTGGAGAATGTTTTTTCACACGGATAAGTAGTGCCGAAAGCGGAAAAAAAGCCACTAGCAAATTTATGCAACTGATCAAACTGTGAGAGTGGAAGACTCTTATAAAATTCCAGCAATGATGACTTTAAATATTTTTCTTTAAAAATATCGCTACACTGCAAATCAATCATTTCCATTTGAAGTTCTAGGGCAAGGGTTTCTATATCGGCATTAAAAGGATTTTGAAAAATCTTGATATCGTTTGCAATTGCATCAATATCTGAAAAACGAGACTCAAATTTTATTTTTAAAGCACCCAAAGCTTCAATTGCGAAATCTACCGGAAATGGAGTCTCAGTTTGCTGACTGAATGTTTGGCATGTATTAAAATGCATGAGACATTTTTTGTTCAATTGAGATTGAAACAAAACAATTTTTTTGTCTTGGCCCTTGGGCCTTAGTGGAGGAGTCAGTGTGGCCCTTAGGCTAAAAAGTTTGGAGACCCCTGATCTAGGGTATTGTCCATGTTAGAAATTATGAATCAGAAATCAGGAGACTATCTATTTAAAGGTTGAATTGTTTACAAAAATATTAGCTAGATGACAGTAATATGTTATTTTATGGAAGAGATATACTAGGACTCTACGCAAACCTAATTTCTTCTTCTTCTTCTTCATCTTATTTTAGGCTTGTTGGCCTGTTATGGTCCTGCATCATTGTTTGCCTCTTACGACGTCGACTGCCAGCTATCTTTCCATCTTTTGGGAGGTCGTCCTGGAGGTCTGCTTGCTTGGGGGATACTGTCCCTGGCCATTCTTACGGCTCTTGGTTCCGCCATTCTGGATACGTGTTCGTTCCAGAACCTTCTTCTCTGTCGTCCCCATCTGACAATATCTCCAACTTCGCACGTCCTTCGGATTTCTGTGTTACGTACTCTATCACAAAGGGTTTTGCCAGCGATACTCCTGAGTACCTTCATTTCGCTGGTTCGAAGGAGATTTTTGGTTCTGACAGTGCCGGCTCTGGACTCTATGCTGTATGCCATTATGGGGCGGACACAGGTCTTGTATATCCTCACCTTGCTTTGGATGTTCATATGCTTGTTTTTCCAGATAGTGTTCTTTAAACATCGGGAAATAGCTGCGGTCTTTTGTGATTGTTCAAGCACTTCGCCATAGAGGTCATTATTGCACATCATGTTAGCACCCAAGTATTTAAATTTTGTTACTTGTTCAATCGGTGTGCCGTCGATCGCCACACTGCACCCAACTTGCTCTCTGGCTAGAGTCATGCATTTAGTCTTGCTGATGGAGATAGACATGTTGTATTTTTTGGAAGCAGTGTGGAATCGATGTAGCATTTGTTGCAGGTCTTTCTCTGATTCGGCTATGATGGTGGCATCGTCAGTACAGCATATGATGTTTAGCATATTGTCGCCCATCTTGTATCCCAGGTTAAGTTCGGCAACTTCTTCTATAATTTTATCCATAACCAAGTTAAACAGAAATGGGCTTAAACTATCTCCTTGTCTTACTCCGGTTGGTGTTGGAACGTCATTAGAGAATTCTCCATCTACGCTAATTTATCATGTTAAAACACAACTGGGAAACAAAGTGTTAATTTGGTTATGAAGAATAATATTATTTCAGCCATATATGTATTCCTTGTTTAAGCTACTATTAAAGAATCCCATAAGTCATATGTTTTATTTGGATTTTTTTTAAATACGTTAATAAATACCATTCTTCCTGTAGTAACATCCATCATTAAAAGTCGCCTTCGCCTATCTCTTAGTAACAGGACATGAGCTGACTCACTCAGCTCCAACCAGTCCACACGGGCCTCGAGCCGGGATTGAGCCACTTGAGAGCCTAAAAATTTACAACTCAATAATACTCGTACTTTTATAACAATACAAAATGAATAATTAAAAAATCACAATCAATCAAATATAAAATTAGTTACTAAATTTATTTTAATCACTGAAGCTCTAACAAATCATATGGAAGTTTCAAGTTGAAAGACCAAAGTATGGTTGAAAAAGAGCATTATTGGCTGGTGTATTAAAAAAAATAAGGATATTTAAATGGTTGAAGTAAAATAGGCACTAAGTACCGAAACAAAAGAAAAAAAACTAAGTATGCAGTTTCGTTCTATATATCATATAGAATGAAACTGCATACAGTACCCGGCGGTAAGTAATACACATCGGGCTTAAGAAAGACTATGAATTATGGAATTATTAAAGGCTATGAATTAATCCACTATGAATGAATACTAATTACGAACATTTAATTTTAGGTAAAAAAAAATCGAAAATCCAATTATCGTTTACCCCATCCCTAGCCAATGCAGACTAACATAGTGACTTTTGACAAACGTCACCAAATATTATTTGATTTTAACAAACTGCCACATTTTACCTAATTCGTAACAAGATGTATTAAATTGTCATTATTTTTTAGTTTTATGTAATGTATTTACCTAAATAACTTGCTATTTATTAGAATCGAGGCTTATATTAAAGTTGATAAAATAATTAAAATTACTGAACGTCGTTACAAGGTTGTATTGGGGTTAATTTGTGAACTGTCACAGGGACTATGCTACATTTTCTTTTGTGATTAATAATTATAAAATGCTAATTACCTGTTATAAGGTCAACCACACATACACTTTTTTGATCAAGTAGATAGGCAAGCTTTTTGTTATCAATTTCTTTTACAGCGTGCCCTTCATTTATCCGTACACTAATTAAGTGAGGGTTTACAAACTCTGTTCTCACCTGGAATCAATTATAATCCAATACATAAAAAGATTATTTAAATTATGAATTCAGTTTAATTATTTAGAGGTTTCTTCATGTGATTTTTTTCATATAATATGCAATCCATCCAAACTAGGATGATTTGTGCCACCAAATTAAAATCATTATGCAATATAATAAAACTAATTAAAAAAAAAAGACAAATCTAGATAATTTATAGTTTCAACTGATTAAGATTAAAAAATTTAACGAAAAGTTCCACAGAGAAAGAAGAAATGCAACATTCATTGGATGCGGTCAAGATATGGCTTTTAATAAATCAAATCTGTTTCGCAAAGAAAAACCGAAAAATATATGGTATACAGCGAGAGTTCCCAAACCATTTTCGACCGCAGACCCCTTTAAAAAAAACGTCGACCCCCTAGTCATTTACTTTACTTTCTCAAATTAATAAGTTTGTACAGTACTCGGTATTAAATATTTCACTATAGTTCGGAAATTCTAGGATGAGTCCTGTGACAGCTTACAAATTTGCCCCAATACAACCTTATGTAATGTATTTACCTAAATAACTTGCTATTTATTAGAATTGAGGCTTATATTAAAGTTGATAAAATAATTAAAATTACTGAACATCGTTACAAGGTTGTATTGGGGCAAATTTGTGAGCTGTCACAGGACTCATCCTACATTTTCTGAACTATAGATAACATGCAACGGTTTTTCATGTCCGCACTTGCTTTGATACGTTCGATAAGAGAATGCACCGACATGTTTGAGCTACATGTATTTTCATGCATTCTTACATGTGACTCTTTTAATGACACGTTTTACCTTTTCATTTGTTTGTATGTAAGTTTGGTATGTGATGTGTTTTTATCAAAAAAGTGTTTTTTTTTTAATTATTTTACTTCTTTATTAGGTACCTCTTGGAATCATAGATATTTTGAAGTAACAAACAAATAGCAGTAGTAAGGGGGTCTATTTTTGCTGTCATTGACTCCCAATTTTTTTTATTAAAACTATCTTCTCCCTGGCTCCATCCCAACTCACTCTCTGCGAAGACTGTTGGGGTCAGCTCTCCTCGTCCTCAGGTTGTATACTCTTCTGTCCCGGACTACGTCCCCCAGGCCGTGCCTCTGCATCAGGTTATCTTTTTGCACCACCCATGAATTCTTTGGTCTTCCTCTGGTTGTTATTCGAGGAAGATCCATGGAGATTGCCTGGTTTACAATGTGATCGGATGCTCTGCGTCCAACGTGCCCATACCATCTCAATTGCCTCTCCTCCATCAACAGTGATGTCTGTAACACCTAGGCTTCCACGAATGCATGAGCTTTTTATTTTGTCTCTTAGGGACACACCAGCTTTTATTGAAACTATCGACCCATAGAAAAATCAAATCGACCCCAGGGGGTCGATATTGACTGCTTTGGGAACTCTTGGTCTATAGTTTCTTCATCCAGACCACACTCGCAGCCAAGAATACCTATTCTGTAAAGTTGACTAGCCACCACACAGTGGCTCGTTCACAAACGACACATGACAAACACATCCATCTTGTTTATTCTTATTATATTAAACCATGGTTTCAAAGGGCTAAATTGTTGGATTGATTTATATCTAGAGCCCTTATACACACCAGTTAAATCCCAAACCAACGCCCATCGGTGCCAAGTATCAATACATTCATTACCAGTGATACCAATATGTGAAGGAATCCAAGCTAGAGAAACATCTACATTTTTTGTCATCATTTGGAATATTATTAAAATATTATTGTGTATTAAAAACATTACTAGACATCTTTAGTTTTTAACGCTACCTGTTTTAGAAAATATATTTAATATGGAAAAATATAGCACTAAGAGATCTAAAGATGGTACGATTTCACAATTATTTTCTTAATCAGAAGAATGTGCTTATCACTTGTAACACCATAAATTTTCCCTCATGTCAATCATTCAGCTAGGCACACTCTCTCAATCTCACTTTATTTAATCTATGGTCCTGTTTCTAGCATGATAATGAATTAAAAAAGGATGCCTCATTATCCTTGTGCGTAATTGCATATAATGCATATAGACTCTCAATTATCTGACCTAAAACTAAAAACTTAAAGACTTGAATTGGGAGCTCCTGCTTCATCCATCTTGCTCCCCACATATTGTCCCAAGTGACAATAATTTATTTCTGCCACAGATTTTTTATCAGAAAAAATTTAACAATAATACATCGATCAATAAGTTCCGGGACTAATCAATAGATGGCGCCTCTAATAACAAATCCATACCACTCTCAGTTAGTACCAACCTTTAGAAGTTACGTGTCAAACTTTCATGACATTCCGACATTATGTCATTGAGTTTCAGTAGTTTTAGTGACGCTACTTTTGCTATTTTCAAAACAATGGAAAAAACCGAATTTCGTGTGTTGAAAAAACATTGCTTTTTAATGGGAAAAAATACCGTTCAAACTCAGCGATGGCTTGAAAAGTGTTATCCGGGCTCTGTTCCGTTGAAAACAACCATTTGTCGGTGGTATGCTGATTTCAAACGCGGTCATACAGACACAAATGATGCTGAACGCTCTGGTCGCCCAAATGAGGCTGTTACACCAGAAAACATAAAAAAAAACCCTCAAAATCGTGATGGAAAATCGCAAAGTAAAGTTGCGTGAGATAGTCGACATCCTGAAGATTTCATTTGGTAGTGTTTACACTATTTTGCATGAACATTTGGTCATGAAAAAGCTTTTTTCGAAATGGGTGCCGCGTTTGCTCACAATGGAACAGAAACAACAATGCATCGATGATTCAGAGCGCTGTTTGGCACTGTTTACGCGAAACAAACAAGAGTTTTTGCGTCGGTATGTGACAATGGGTGAAATTTGGATCCACCACTATACTCCGGAATCAAATCGGTAGTCAGCTGAGTGGAGAGCAGCCGTTGAAAGTCTTCTGAAGCGACCAGAAACTCAACAGTCCGCCGGGAAGGTTATGACCTCCGTATTTTGGAATGCGCATGGTATAATATTCATCGATCACCTTGAAGAGGGAAAAACCATCAATAGCGAATATTACATAGCATTATTGGAGCGTTTGAAGGCAGAAATTGCAAAAAAACTACCCCATATGAAAAAGAAAAAAGTTCTCTTTCATCAGGACAATGTACCGTGTCACAAGTCGATGGTATTGATGGTCAAATTGCATGGGTTGAACTTCGAATTGCTTCCGCACCCACCGTATTCTCCAGATTTGGCCCCCAGCGACTATTGGCTGTTCGCAGACCTCTAAAAGATGCTCCAGGGAAAGACATTTGGCTCCAATGAAGAAATGATTGCCGAAACTAACGCTTATTTTGAAACCAAAGATAAATCGTTGTACGCAGCTGGCATAGAAAAGTTAGGAAAGCGTTGAAATGAATGTATTGCTCTTGAAGGAGACTACGTTGATGAATAAAGAAGAATTTTGTCAAACAAATGTTGTTTTAATAGTTAGTCCCGGAACTTATTGATCGATGTGTTAAAGTCGGAAAGAAAAAAGGAAGTTTCTAATTTTTTACATCAAAATCAGAGTCATTTTACACAAATGGAATATAAAAAATACCTGTAAGATGATCATATACTGATATCAATGATTAAGATTGTAAAATTTATTTTATTTGCATTGTTTTAAGAAATTTAAAAAATATGCACAAATTTGGATTGGGCTGATCTTGGATATCAACACTTACCTACACAATTTTTTTAACATCATTGATTGAAAGAATTGAATTATTAAATAACATAATATATACTTCTATTTCTACAGTGACTGGTGACTCATGAGCCTGGTGTAGTGCTATATTACTTAACACGTTGATCGCCGTGTCAGCCACCGGTGGCCGACACCGAGGTATTTCAATTGGGCCGTGTCGGCCACCGGTGGCTGACACGGCATACCTAACTTCAGAGTGTCATTCTGTCCGTCGGCTACGCGCTCTGTATTAAACTACTATTAAACTTGGCCGACACGGCCCTTCTCTATCTAACTACGATATGGCCTTAGGATATCTTCATGGTTCTAAAAGATATACTCATGAATGTGATAGGTAGGTTATATTAAATTAAAAACCTAAAAATGTAAAAACATTTTTTGGACATTTTACGAAAATCCTATTGGCGATCAATGTGTTAAGAATATTTTTTAAAGTAATTAAATTGCACTTACTGATGCCAAAATAGAATTGTTGCCATACTCAATAAGGGTGAGTTCACCAGCACGGTGCATGAGACAAACTGGAGCATGCTGAAAGAAAAACTTTTCACCCGATCCTGACCATGGGACCTGAAAGAATAAAAAGGAAAAAAGATAATTATTTATTAGATACTAGAATAATCTCACATAAGGATACAGGCGGCCCTCGACTTTCGCACATAATTGGTTCCTGAAAATGTGTGCGAATATTGAATGTTCGAAAGTAGAGGGATGTAAAAAAAATTGTATTTTAAAATATTTATTTATCAATAATATATTAAAAATATTTATTTATCAATATACATAATAAAGTAAACGAGGTGTGTTTAAGTGCTTTCAGGTGTTTTCTTTATAAACTTGTCAAGAGTTAGTTGAATACCACCCTTTTTTTTCTTTTCTTGATGAAGAGTTCTATAACATGCTGTGTCTTTCTCAATCACCCTACGTACTTGAGATATACATTCTCCATTGGGATAACATTCTTCCATGATAGTAAAAAATTAGTCAAGATGCATGAAGGCTTCATTCATATTTTTGATTGTCAAAGCCTTGACGATTTTATCAGCTTCTTCTTCCTCGCTTTCATTGTGTATTTCATTTAACTCTTGTTGTTCAATTAAGTATTCATTTGACAGAGGTACTGAGTGAGATTCAATCAACTCATTAACATCTTCGTTGTTGACGTCCAAGTTTAGTTAATTCGTTAGGCTAACTATTTCATCTGTCATAGTTTCCGAAGTTTCTTCAGAATTTATAATATCATTCATCATTTGTGGGCATAAATGTTTCCAGGAACCTTTCATTGTTAACTCTTTTATTTCAGCTCACGAGCCTCCAAAATTGTTTATTGCGTTCCATATATTATAGTTCTTCCAAAAAAGTGGGAGTGACTGCAAGGAAGCGACAAAAATCTTTAAAAAAAATAATTTTTAAAAAGTGCGAAAGTCGAGGGCCGCCTGTACTATAAAACAGCCCCGGAAAAATTACAGCCCGTCTCGTTTTTTTATGTGACCTGCGAGCTGTAACAAATTTTTATTTACATTGAATATTTTTTGTATTGTTCATATAATATTAATAATAAAAGGACAATTTATATACTGCTGTTTAGAGAGAAAGCTCCTTAAGGGCGCACTAACTCAGGATTCGAACCCACTTATAAATTTTCCCCTCCTCCCAAAAATAATTGTCTTTAACTGCTTCCTAAAGCTGCACACGCCACTCATATCTCTGACACTAGGAGGCAGACCATTTCAGACAACAGGACCAGCAACGGCAAAAGCTCTATCATAATACTCCGCCATATTGGATTGATTGGAAATAACTAATTTATTAGATGAGAAAGAAATTGACCTCAAAGTTCTAATTCTCTCCGAAGGAACATTCCTCAGACACAGATTAGAAAGATGCAATGGAGACATCCTGTTAATGGGTTTGAATACAAAGAAACAAAGTTTGAAATCTACATGTTCGCAACATTTAAGTTATAATTATATATTATATCCTGTGTCGACTGATAAATCGTATATTTTACTCAGAGTGACACATTATAAAAATGAATATATGTTATGAGTATGTTTTGAGTGACTTGTGTAGTCGTGTGTAATGCACAACTATCTACATAGACATGAATTTGCACTAATATACTATCATTCAAAACTCCACATTCACAATTTTATTTTTTATTCTAGCTATAAACGTATAATTTTCTTTTTTATGATACTAAATCACATCTACATAAAAATGTATTTTATTTGGCAGCCCATTCTTATATTTAAAATCTCTATGTGACTCATAAGCCAAAAATATTTGCCCATGCCTGCTATAAGATAATTTTCAACAGTTAGATAATAGTTTCATGAAGTATATGAGATTTAACCCTACAATGCGCGATTTTTTTAATTTAAAAAATAAAAATATATTTATGCATTAAATATGTACTGGAACATGAAAAATACAATTAAACAATTTTTTTTGTTTTTATATATTTATATTTAAAAAAAAAAGAGTATGGTTCATATATGAATCATTGCGCATTTGTAAGTTAATTATATGATATAATTATATAAATGAAATTATGTATTTTACTTCACTTATTTTACACATATGTACTAAAGAATAAAAGAAAAAAAATAAGCTTACGTTGATCACCAATAATAAAGTAATTTGATTTCAAACTGGAGCAAATCACAAAAGTCATCTACGCGCAACAAGTCAAACTTCAACTGCCAAATTGACCGGTAAAACAGTTTTCTATTAAACCTATGTGGTTTTAAAGCCTGGAGATTATTGTATCATATTAGTAACAGCGCGTGAGTCGTTGTTTATACCAGTCAACACAAAAATATTTAGAAAAACTTTGATTGATTCACATGTGCATCATTGCGCACTGTAGGATTAACATAAAATGGATAACGCTCACCTCACTACTTAATGACCTGGCAAGATCACATACAATCAGTGAACTCTCAGTTCTGCAAACTGCATACCAATCATCTCCTGAGAATACAAATAAATATACACCAATAAATAATTTTGTATGGTTTAAAAAATATGCTACACAACACAAAAGGGAAATTCATTATTCCAGTATTATAAAAGATATAAATCATTTCAACCAATGGAGTTATATGAAAAGAGCATTTAGAGGATGTGAAGGAAGTTGTACCGCACAGGGTACAAATAGACTGTAGCGTAGGTACGTTGGTTGCTGCGCCGCGCTCGTAGAATCGAGGTAGCGGATTCCAAAGCGAAGATCCAGAAGAAGAAGAAGAAGGTAGCGGGGTGGAGAGATTCCTCTCAGGCAGGTCGGAGTACCGGGTCTCAAAGTAAAACACAGTAGAATCGGTTGTTACTGAGAATATAATTTTTCGCTAAAAGGGGACCCTTTATATTAATGGTCAGCCGGTCATCACATGCGCCCATTACCCGCGAAATACAACAACTTTCAGGATTCTGAGAGCTGTTTAAGCTGACCGGCCCGTGACATACTCACGACGCTCCGCCCGCAAGTCCTTTATTTCCCTTGCAGTCGTGAACGCAATCGGAGTCAAACTGACAATTTACAAGAACATATCTTCAAGGGTGACCGCACACGTTCGATACAAAATTATAGTATGATAAGAAAGTTGTTAATCTGTTCTCTCTGCCTATTGTGATGGCAAATAGTTTGTTTCTATTGTAAATTAATTAGGAAATTGCAATCAATCCTAAAAGTTGTAAATGAAAAACCAAAGACTTCTTATTTACAGAAATCATGAAGATATAAAAACAATACACTATACTTATAATTGAAAAATTAATTTATAACACATTTTTGAACAGCTAATTAAAACTTTAATTTAGTCTTACCCAATATCCTAATGGAATGTATGTCCCTTCCAAGAGTAGCCTGCACAGTGAAGGGAGGCACGTCTCCAGCTAGCCTATGCAATGTCACTTGCCCTTGGCCTCTACGGATGGCCTCCACTACACCTCTGTACACCCAGCGCCTGAAAACAATTATTTATATTTAATTACAAAAGTACGTATATCAATTCTAAACATGAGCAATTAGTTGTGAACTTGTCTCACGCACTCAAGGAAAAGAGACCGGCGCTGGTCAATAGAAGGCAAATCACACTGCACCACGACAACGTCAGGCCACATGCTGCTTTGGCGACTCGGCAGAAAATAGCAGAGCAAGGCTGCGAACTTCTGTCACATCCACCATACTCTCCGGACCTAGCACCATCCAATTATCACCTGTTTCTTTCCCTGCAAATTTTTTTAAAGGGAAAAAATTCAAAAATGAAGCAGATGTCAGCCCAGCACTGCTTGAGTTTTTCACCTCCAAAGATGAGTCATTCTACAGAAATGGAATTCACGAATTATCATCATGCTGGAAAGAGATTGATTAGTAATGATGAAAATTATATTGTTCAATAAATGTATTGAAAATGTATTGTTTTCTTTTAATTCAAACACGAACAGAACTTTCCAATAGACCTAATATAATAGTTTTTGAACTTACTTAAGCATAGCTTCATAGATTAGAGCAGCTCCAGTAAAGCCTCCAATGACAAGTTTTGCACCGTCACGACTCCATGCCATTGCCCTGACTGAATATAGCCCAGGGATGTTAAGCGTCTTCCCTGCAATCCATTTCCCTCGTTCTGATGACCATTCCACCATGTGACAAGTGTCATAACTCCCTACAATGGCAGTCTGAAAAATTTCATCGTTACATATATTAAAATGTATTTTTAAATTGATACACCATCCTCATTTTCATTGAGATTGCTTGTAGGAAATTCAATAAATAAGAATGCATACATAATAGATAAAAAACTATTGTAATTTATTTTATTAAACACTGTTTATTCCACTTTTTGTAACGGTATAACCCTACCGGTTTCAAAGCTTTCACCTCATCTTCAGGGGAGCACAAACAAGACCGAAACCCATTCAGTCATGTTTGTGCTCTCCCTGAAGATGAGGTGAAAGCCTTGAAACCGGTAGGGTTATACCGTTACAAAAAGTGGAATAAACAGTGTTTGATAAAATAAATTACAATGTCTAAACCTCCACAACGTTAATGCCTTAACTATAAACAATATATAAAAAACTATTTATAAAAATGAATTCATTCATTTAGTAATCATACATAAATCTATTTTATTTCTCAGGTTAATTATAAGATATTGTCAATCTAAGGTTTATGCAAAACTATTAATTAGAAATTTTCAAAGGGAAAGTATTAAATTTTTCATTAAAAATCAATCAACATGACGCCACAAAGTAAATATATTTTAAATAGTATTTCGGACATAGAGGTTGGCTGAGAAAAAATATTGTCTTCGGCCGTAGGTTAACACACATTGCTATGTTTGCAAACAAGTGGTACCCTTAAGTTGCTGATTAGATTAAAGATACATACTTTAAAGTTCCTTCAGGACTGCCTTTGCAGTCTAGGTGCTAATAAGCGAGTTTTCACAGGTTTCAATTTTGATTCCCTATGGTACCCAAAAAAGTGTGATAGTCTGATTTTTCATAATGAGTTTATTTATATCTTGGTTGGTTAGTAGAAATTGCCACATGAGAAATAGCATTTTAAGCTGTACTGTCGACAAAAGAAGTTTTATATACTATCTAGGAACACCTGCCCTCTGAGAAAGCTGATTGTCAAAATATACCTGCATAAATAAAAATTTATGAGGTGACTTACTTGTCCACTAGGGCTGGCACAGGAGACTGTGAATTCTTGCTGAGCAGCATCTCGGGAATGGTTGAAAGAACACAGAGGACGGCCAGCTCCATCATAAATGACAATGCGTCTATCACACCCGGCTGCCAGCACCTGGTTGATATATAATTGTTATTTTAAAATATAAAAACTAACGAAGTAATGACTATCATTTTGTCTATAAGTAAACGCAACACATGGGTGAATAATGAAAGATTAGAGCAAGTTAAGAAATTCTACTATTAGAGTAGTGTTTTCACAAGTGATGGAAGAGTTAAGAGGGATATCGAACGGTGTGTAGCGATAAGAAACAAATTAAATGGGGCACTAAAACCTAAATACTCAAACTGGACAATATCAAAATCTACTAAGATGATGGTCCGCGGTAGTTTTCAGCTCCTCATCTTCCTCACCACCCTATACGTTCCATCAGGAACACAGGGATGACATAAAATACATCCATTCAGGTCAGTTCACAGTCAGGTACCCTACATTCTGTCACATTAGGCCAAGACAGTAAATCTTCTTATCATAACACTCACAGATCACTATAGCAATAATATTAATAATAAAAGTTTATATACAAGTTTAAATGATTTAACAAACCATTTGTAAAAACATCAGATTCAAGAAAAATCCACTAAAAAGTAATTCGCAAACATCACGATTTTGGTATTTGGGCGCATTCTCTTTCAATTGCTTCTTCTTCTTCTTCCCAGTGTCATGTCAGGTCCCCCCAATGTTGAATATCACCTGAGAATAGACATCTTTGTACCCGGCAGTCCGAAAAAGATCTCCAACACCCCTTATATGGCTGCTCTCAATTAATTAACTGTTGCCAGTTTTGTGCCACAAACTTGATGAGTCCCCATAAAAAATTCATTGACGTGAGGTCTGGGGTCTGGATGTATGCTAATCACACAATGGTAGTGGGGAAGTGCGCCATCTTGCTGGAAATAAAAGTCCTCGTCATCCCTAAACTCCTCACGAATACGTGGTATAACAAATTCCTACAGCAAGTTCAAGTAAACGAAAGGGTGTAAAAGTGTGCATACGTTTTGTAGAACAGCCCTATACATGTCAAACTTATTAATATTTTCTACATGTGAAAGATATTGATGCAGGTAGTAAATATTTGTAATTGTTTAAATAAATACTTACAGCATTGTCCAAGACACACAAAGCAGTAGGAGGCACGGGATGCCGAGCCAACAGGCGCCCTCCTGCACTGAGAAGGGCCCCGTCCACATGTCCTGACACCAGCAGTCCCCCGCCCTGCCCTTGCCCCGATAGCGACACGCACGCTCCCGCACCTGACCATGCACTACTGCCCTTGTTCGTCTTACAGTCCAGATTCCTATAAAAATGTTACAAAAGTATAAAATGATACATAGACCATTCGGAAAGATATTAAATTTGATTATCACTAAAATAATTCAACTTCACATAGCTTATATTTATCTATTGATATTGCATTTGATTATCACTAAAATAATCCAACTTCACATAGTTTATATTTATCTATTGATATTGCATTTGATTATCACTAAAATAATCCAACTTCACATAGTTTATATTTATCTATTGACTGTTATTTTCATTTCTTTCTCTCGTCTTTCAACCAACCAGTTAATCTTGGATACTGGGGTGTGATGAAGAATTAGTAATTTACTATATTATTGTTCTTCTTAAAATATGATACATATAGGGTGTCCCGTGCCTCAACGTCAAGCCGGTATCGAGGAAAAGGCCAGCTTATGACGGTTAGAGAAAGAAAAAAATTCTTTCAAAAGCCTTATAGTTTTCGAGTTATAGGCATTTCTTCGAAAAATGTGAAAGTAGCTACCCTGCGCCAAATGTTTATATTCCGTGACTAAAAATAACCATATTTTATGATTTTCATGGTTGTATCGCAATCCTAGATAATCCTGCTATTAGTCGAAGTGCAATTTAAAACAAAAAACCTTCACGTTCGAAAAAAAAATTGTTATTGTCCGATCATAAAAATTAATATTTTTTATCAGCTAACTTTAACTCATCATACCGTAAAAATAATGTGCTACGCTAACCTGGCAAGTTACATCAAAAGATGCCCTGTTTAGTCAGAATTTCAAAATGGTACAATACATACCTACTACTCTTTTAAAAATAATTTTAAAAAATAAATTACGATGACGTTGAGGCACGGGACAGCCTGTATATTTAAGTTGCAAGCTGAACCAATTCTAGTCAAGTTTATATTTAAATCTTATTTAATCTGTTCGCCGCGTTAAAAATCAAATTCCACGAATCCTGTGCTCGGCACAATTTCGGCGTTTTTTAATTTCTAAGTTTAAACGCGTATTTTGTTCAGAACCACTGATATTTGATTACAACACCAAGTAAACATGACACATAAGTAATTTTCTGATAATAAATAATAGTCATTACTCTTAAGGAGACTCATTAAATAAAGGAGATAAACTAAACATTACGTAAAATAAACAAAGGAATGCTACGATCAAAGCAATGATTCATTACACTCACCCAATCAAATGCATATAGCACTAGTAATGTTTATTTACGTAAGAGAGACTTAGTAATATTTATTTACGAAATAGAGACTCATCGCAGGACTCGATCCGCGCGACAGGTCGTTACATGTGACGCAATAGCTGGAAATATTGAGAAACAAAAAAATTCGGCGCTCTGTTTATTCAACAATATCTCATAAACTAATATATTATTTGACAAGGTTTTCAAAGATGTCGCTAGAATAAAGATTATTTTAAATTTTAGTTCCATTTTCATTCCGGTTTTGTGTCATTCTTTTTAAGTATTTGTGATTTGAAACTTGGATTGTCGTCAGATCAGAGGCGTTTGTGCTTCCCGCGAGGAACACGTTAAGAAATAAATTAAAAAAAAATTAAAAACATATTAAAATTTAGAAACAATACCTGACTTTTCCATCTAGTAAACCGCAAAGTAATGAAGTAAGAGAAGCCCAGACTATGCAGGTGCAGGGAGCAGAGAGTGGAAACTTATTGCAAATGACTTTTTTGGAATCCCAACCTTCACCAACTCGATATACAAAAACTATATTGTCACTCTGCCCTACAGCGAGCATATCTGATTGATGACTGAAAGCAAGACCTAAACATACAAACAATTGTGTTATACAATAATATATTATAAAAATATAATATGAAGACCTTTGTTCGATCTTAAGAAAAATTTATGATAAATAAATGGATAAGAACATATATGTTTGAGTATTTTCATGGCTGTTTTCCATTAGGTCAAAATGTTTTTTTTGGAGTTGTCACTGTAGGAACTACTGTCGTCGCTGAAATATTGTCAACATACACGGTCAACGACCGACGAAACGACCTTTGGATATGTCCAAAGGTCGCATACCAAAACATTGAAATTGTTTACCCGCAAATACTATTTACGATACATTCCACAGTAGAAAGAGAACGCATCGCGCTGTCTCGCCGTTTTCGCAAACAAATCGTCTACCCACAACACTAATTGCGATGTCTGCAATATTTCAATCGACCATCTCTGCACGCACAGAAGCGAGATAAAAATATATTGCGGGCGCACTCCCGCGCCCATCCTGAAATGTATAAATACCTACTTACCGATAAATAAAGAATCATTAATCACTATTTACTATTCATTGAGTCATTCACTCTCTGCTTCCGCATTGCTAATTGACGTATTTTATTTTAAATACCAAACAATCAAAATCATCAGCACGTCCTTCAAGGACATGCGCTAAATCACCATATTTGGTAATGTGTTTGATACCACTCTGAGCCCTGATTTAAGCGAAATTCAATATGGCAAAGGCTCCGATAAACTTTTAACAGTAGAATAATATGTAATCAATTGTTGTTGATTAAACATGACAATATCATAGGATGTCATTAGTACGGATCGTTCAGCCAGAAGGCATTTTGCAATAGTGTGAGTAACAGTGTGTTTACAAAAACTTGTCACTTTATTTTTTTAATGAAGTGAATAAGCAAAAAAATATAAAAATAATATTTTATATTCAAACATTGAAATGAACACACAAGTTTTGTAAATTAAAAATGCAGTCAGCTTAAATTGTAATAATCATAAAAATAAAATGAGAGTAAGTTTATTTTACATGTTAATTGTTTAGACATGGCAGATTCTAGGAAACATTAAATAACAATAATGGAATTTTTCAAGATTAAAAATAAATATAAGTACAAGTATTATAAAGTAAAAATGTTCGTCAGCTTTAATTAGATTGTACCTAAAAATAAAATGAATGTAAGATTATTTAACATATTAATGTATCATAATTACAATGCCAAATAATAAAGTTTTAAAATAATAATGGATGGAGTGATACTAAATTCTAGGAAACTTTAAGTTATAACAAAAATTCTAGAATGTACTAGCTTTCGAAAAATTTTGAATTATACATTACATTAGACAAAAATCACACTACTAATTTCGACATGGTAGTGTTTTTCTAATCACCGAGTATTTTAACAACAATACAAATGTGCGCTCCGCGAGAACCAATCGTGTGGCATTCTAAAACCAATACCACTACATAAGTTGTGTAATACAGAGAGTGTTACTCACACTATTGCAAAATGACTCTTCTGGCTGAATGATCTATAACAAGTATACACTTGGT
The DNA here is from genome assembly GCA_949825065.1 of Odontocerum albicorne. Classification (NCBI taxonomy): domain Eukaryota; kingdom Metazoa; phylum Arthropoda; class Insecta; order Trichoptera; family Odontoceridae; genus Odontocerum; species Odontocerum albicorne. Next base: position 5,911,628 of record OX463845.1, read on the forward strand.
GAAAAGCTAAAATATAATTGATATATGGAAACAATTTCATTATACATATGGTAATATTTTATTGTCACCGTCTTTACATTCACTCCAAATAAAATTTTACGTCAATAAATGGCGTGCTGATAAATTTAGCAAACACAAACGTATCTAGAAAACATGCCTGTCATGTCATACGTACCGGGTGTATGTTTGCACGGACACACGAGGTGTGTCCTCAACACTGAATATTTTAAGCATGGTTTGATCATGTATGTTTAAGCATGGTTTGATCATGTATGTTTAAGCATGGTTTGATCATGTATGATCAATGCATCAGAATTGTTCTTGATATAAAATCAAGTAGAATACAAATTTGTAGTAGGCCCAGACAGTAGATCCAAAATTGTTGACAACATTCTGAAGACAAAAGCTCTGCAGGAGCTGTATCACACTAGTAAAAAATTTACTGCTTTTGGAGAAGTTGCAAGTCAAGTGAGAGATTTATGTATGTATCAAGTCAGTCCAATCTGGCGAGTTTATTACCATGTGACAATCTCTTCCAACTGACCATAAAGTTGTCAAACAAACTTGAAGTGATAACCAGACTGGAACTCATTTTCAAAAATCTGAGAATTAAACCTGCTACCCATCTTCTCTATAGGATGAACAAATAAATTTACAAAAATACTTCATGTTCCGGTAATGGGTAACAGAACAAGAAAAAACCAAGGAAAAAGTGCAGACCATTGAAATTAACTGATTGATTTAAATAGATGATTAAAATGAGGCTTTAGAGGTGAAAACAGGATGTAGTAGAGAAAATGATACTCAATGCTACCTCTCTAACCAGATGGAAGGAAGTGCTTCTCAAGTGAGTAAATAAGTAAAAAAATAAATACACACATGTCAAAGAATATGATTTTTTCCCAGCATTTGGGTCTGACGGTTTGGTACTAAATTTGTCTCGCTGTGTACCATTTTCATCGAACAAAAGAACCTTACGATCACATGTTGCAACTGCTAGTTTCTTATTGTTAGGTGACCATGCTAATGCGGCAATTGGATTTTCGCCACCCTGGAAAACACAATGAGTTATTAAATAAAATGCGTGATTTGATACAAACACATGGAGTGACACCGTATGATAAAATAGAAAACGAAGTGATTAGGGATAAATGTAAACTTATGACTGATGTGTTGAGTAAGATGAAGAAGAGCATGCTGAGAGGGTTTGGATATGTGAAATGAATGAATGAAGAAAGACTAACAAAACGGATATATAGTGCAAATGTGAGTAGAAGGTGTATGAGAGAAAGACCAAGGGGAGTATGGTTGGAATATAAGAGACAGGTGTTTTACCAATTAGGACATGGAGAAGAGATGTTAACAAACTATCAATTAAGTTCACCTGGTAACAGTACTATTATTGATAATACTTTTATAATTGATAACACTTACAGTATTATTGATAATAGTTTTATGGTAATGAACTTTGATTTACGTGTCTATGTCAATAGATCTTAACCTGAAGGCACAATTAATGGGTCTGAAAACTGTTGTCTCCTGTCCACGCTCTTCAATATGTTTGTATAACCAGATCGGATAAGTTGAAGGGTACCGTATGAATGAATTATTATAACATCTATATTTAGTGAAATGAGCTATTTACCCTCTCTATTTCAATAAATGTATTTTCTATAGCTTTAATAAATATATTTTATTTTTTATTTATTACACATGACAAGAAATATACATAATTTACGCAAAAACAACAGGTAATTTAATTTGGACATACAATTTTAATGGATCTGGGTTTGTTGCCTTTCATTTGTCGTGTCCCCAGTAAACTAGGCTTTTGCCTGTATCTTACTGAGGATATTTGAACTGAGATTAACAAATTAACCACAATATGCCTTCGACGAGTTCTCCGATTCTTTGAAAACATTGCTCGTGGTCAAGGAGAGAGTTTGTATAGGTTTGTGGTTACTGGAGGCTTGAAGAACAACGCACGAAAGGAAGAATCCCAATGCGTTGGACTGACCAAGTGAGAGATGCAACTGGACTGTACTTAATAACTGTCCTTCGAGCCGCGGAGTGCAGGGATGGATGGAGAGGAGTCTTCGGAGGCTATTATGGGAGTCATGAGCTATACAACAGGATGAAAAATGAAATAAATATATGTAGATATCAAATAGGCACAAACCAGTTATGAAAATATTTGGGTATTTTACAATAGGGTGCACCTGAAAGATGCGTCAAATTTACTTAGGATGATTGTTGTTAAGATTTATTGTAAAAATAGCTTCTTAGAAAGTTGTAAGTAACTTCGTTACTACTTTTTAGAATATCTGAGTAGCATGCTACTTCAAATTTAAAAGTAGCTGTAACTGTGCTACTTTTTTTAAGTAGCTTTAACAATACTGGTAAGGATGCCTAAAGCAACGTAGTATCAAATTGCCAATCTTTCTAGCTGCATAGCTTGACAATAAACTTTGCTCAACAGAGTTGCATACAACTGGAATGATGTGTTGAGAGATAAGAATAATAGTGGGCAAACAGCTTTATATTATAGTTATTGTATAGCCCATCTAGTCGAGTTTAATTTTTAATGAAATTAACAGAATCATTACTAAGCAACATCACTCTCAGAGCTGTATGTACTTATTTATTAAAAACTAGCATATGGTAATTTTAAGTAGCTGTTGCTTCAAGTGAATTCTGTCCAGAATTAATTATGTCCTTAAACCATTAACTTGTTACGAGTAGCACAGCTGTAAAATAGCAACATTGCTACTTTTCACTTAACTGATTAAAGAACTTGCTACTTTAAATTTGCTGTAAACAGTGTTGATTTTTCAAAGTAGCTTTAACAACACTGCATTAATCAGAAAAAAATTGTGTTCAAGGTGATTAATAAATATATAGGCTCAAAAAAAATTATGTTCTACCTGAGATTCTATAATAGTTTGTAGATATTTCAACTGCATTTTAAAAATCCTTTAACCCAGAAAGGGCAGTAAAATTCTATGCATTACATTAAATAGTCAGTATTTAAGAAAACAAATAAATGTCAAACATCCCCAAATGTTTTCATGGGATATTGATTCCTGGGATATTCAAAGGAAATATTTAGTTTCCATGGCAACAATAGTGAAAACATTCGAACAATGTTGGTAATGTTGTTACATAGAAAAATAAAATATTCCCTGCCAATATATAATCTATTTTCTATCAATTCAACATTAATTTATTAAAAAATTTAAAAATTCTCAATTTTTTTTAAATCTGACCCAAATTGTATTTTATTCTTCTGTCTTTTTTTTTGTCATTGATACAAATCATCCTCTTTAAATGGATTGCCTTATTTAAAAAAATAGTGCATAAAACTATCATATGGATTATATGCAAAAAGGATCCAACCCACATAATTTTCTTTCATATAATCATATCTCTTAAATATATAAGGTAAAGCGATAAGAAATGTCAATTTTCATGCTGTGTCACGTTGAAACCAGTTTGCCACCAGCTACCGTTGGGTTAACACGTCGCGGTTGGTATCGTTTTGAAGCTCTATTAATATCCTTTCTGTTTTGACATTCTTTTTTGGTTTTGGTCCATAGTACTAAAATGCAAAAATCAGAGATTGAAGAGACACATTTGCAGTATTTTATGCTGTTGACATTTCTTTTCGCTTTACCTAATAGTATAGTTAAGTTCCGACAAGGGTACAAAGGACTGCACCACCATCCCAGAAGCCCAAATGTCAACCTCACCTGCACGTAGTGCATCTGCTAGTAGCTGACGAGGCCCTGACGACAGAGTCTGGACGATATATCCATTGATAGAAACCTACATCCTTCCACATACAAGGAGATTGAAATGACTCGTCCAGGGCAGATCAAGCTCTGCAGATGGCCTTGTCATCTGAGTTTTTCTGTGCCACAAGATAACCACCGTAGAGTTGCAAACCAAGTTGGATTGGAAGTGTTACTGGTTCAACTTAATTGATTATACGCAGCCGTCAAATAAAAATAAATGCAAATAAGTTCCGTCTCAAACAAATCCATACATTATATTTTCTCAAATATTTTAAACAAGTCAAATATGTGTTGGATTCCTTTTGCATGTATATATTTCTGTACCCTAGAGGATAAACCACGGAAGTCACTCTGTACCCTAGAGGATAAACGTCATATGTGTCATACATGAATTGTATGACACAACATCGTTTATCCTCTAGGGTACAGAGTTACTCCTGTGGTTTATCCTCTAGGGTACAGATTTATATATACATTCATATTGTATACTTTAGGGTGCGTGGCCACGCAGTAAAACTCTGGACTTCCATGTGGAAGGTTGCCGATTCGAACTCCGCACTGTGCTACTCACCTTGAATGACACAGGTATTTTTTCCGCCTAGTATTCGGAAGTATAAATATACCTATGACTTTGGTTTTATCTATTCTTTAAGGAAAAAGGAAACAAAAACACACTGATGTGCTCTGATTGTCTCACTTCAGGTGTGCCATTGAAACCAGTACAACAGTGTGACTGGTGAGTTTGCTGGTGTGCAACGACTCACTCACTAAAAAAAAGAAACTCCATGGCACAGCTTCGCTTTCCAACTGAATTGACATTGGAATGGTGAAAGGCTCCTCGACTACGAGGCCCAGCAACGACAACGATACTTTTGGGGCATGCAGAGAAGAGTTATTTATATGTGGCATGTGAATATATATTTAATGTTTTCACACAAGTGAACGTATTTCTAGGTTAGTGTTTGATAAGTGTAAAATTATTTTAATTAATATTGGTACATTGTTTTAAATTTTTTCCACATAAATATTAATAAAATCCGAATAAAGTATCTCGTGCACAAATATTTATATCAGGTTAATTCATACAACTTTGTGAAATTTATTAAATTAACAAAAAAATATAATTCTCAAACTGTAAAATGTAATTATCAGATATTGACCAGTATTCACAGATGAAGATGGGTCCATGTGATCTTTTCAAAGATAATGAAAATATGATTTTTTTACAAATACAGGAAAGGAGTAAGGATTATAGTCTAAATCAGTAATCAAATTGACGATGACCAAATCAAGGCTTTGATCGACAATAATCAGATGATACAAAAGATACTGGAAAATATTGAAAACCCCCATCCACAAATATGAAATTACTTTCTGGACAATCCAATAAAATATTGATTTACGACCAAATCAAGGCTTCGATCGAGAACAACCAACGTTTTACAATACGACAGAATACTGAAAATATTGAAAACTGCAGTCCAGGAGCATTTGATGCAATTTTGCATTCAAATTTGACCTAAAATTACTTTTACGGACAACCCAATAAAATATTGATTCACCGTGTTTAAGTAAATTTAAAAATAGAGTTCTTAAATTTGTTTAGTACTTATTACGTGTCGCCATAATATCTTAAGGGAGAATGCCGTCCAGCATTTATTATTAAATAACATAAAAAAATATACTGGAAATAGAATTTAAAAAAATATCATTTTTATTTTCTTATTATTTATTTCGAAGAAGAAATATAAATTTTTACTTAAATATATTTATGATTAACTAGTATAAATGAATAAAACAATATTCACGCATCCCTCGATTTATGCAGTTTCTTTTTGCACAGTTTCACCTTAACGCAGTTAAGAAAAATGTTTATTTAAAAGATGATCCTTTTCCTCATTATTTGAATTTTGTCTAGTAAATTGCACATCTGAAATATGCACTTACCTCAATCAGTGTGACCGTCAAAGAAGTTAAGGTAAGCGAAGAGACAGACTTGCAACATAATATAGCTACTGAATTTTTTCCCTTAATTTTATAATCAAATTAAATAGTTAGAACCAGAGTATTAAAAAATTATATTTTTACTAATAAAAATGTTTTCTTATACTTTTTATTGATTTTCATAAGGTTGGTCTCAATTTACTTGGATTTTGGATTTACACAAACTTTCTTGGAAAGCCTCTGCCACATAAATCTAGGAATGGGTGTATATTTTTTCTGGTATAACCTTACAGATCAGAAAAAAAGTAAAAATTAAATAGTTAAACAAAAATAATATGTCTATAGTTCGAAAATTCTAGGATGAGTCCTGTGACAGCTCACAAATTTGCCCCAATACAACCTTATGTAATGTATTTACCTAAATAACTTGCTATTTATTAGAATTGAGGCTTATATTAATGTTGATAATATAATTTAAATTACTGAACATCGTTACAAGGTTGTATTGGGGGAAATTTGTGAGTTGTCACAGGACTCATCCTAGAATTTCCGAACTATAATAACAAATATATAAACAAATATAAAAATGAAAACAATTTATGCTTTTTTTTTTGTATAGTAAAAATTATAGAATTAATTTATTTAAATTTGCTATAATGCAAGTCAAATATGTAGAGATAAAAGGATGTATCAAAACATTTCTAAGGAAGCTAACTAGATTAAAATATAGATCATTGAATATTTTTTAGAGAGAAGAAATTGGCAGAGTGAAAATGCATTTTACATATTACCACAAGGAAATTAATATTATCAAAGAACTTAGCACATCTGCTTAAGTAGCTAGACTTATTGACCCCATAAGATATTTAAAATTCTGTCATCAACACCATGCAATTACTGGGCGATAAACATGATTCACTTGTTTAAATCCATAAACCACAATAAATTCAGTCCTTTAAATTTATTGTGGTTTATGGATTTCAACATAAACCAAACATAAGCCAAAACATTCGTAAAACAAAAAAAAACGACAATTAATTTCAAATGATCGAGAATTAATCAACAGACATGAATTTATTAATTCAGTTGAATCACATTTACATTTCAAGACTATTTTAAAACCTAAACCACATTGTCCCACACGTTTCAAATTTGATGTCACTTTTACACTTTCGACAAATTACATAGTTACTAATCAATGAAAACACGGTTAAAAACTTTATGAAACAATATCCAGTTCCTTAGACACGGAAACTTCAACAGAATTACCTCGTCTAATTTAAGCTGCTGATGCACTCGTAAATGAGGTATCAGTTTCAACAGAATGCCGATTTCTGCGAAATCAACGTTTTTTTTGTCTTTCAGGATGCCTTGCTCCTTTTTTATCCATTTTTAATGACAAAACTGAACAGAACGTAATGTAAAAATCAACTACCTCACTTGAAATTTCGGAGTATACTGACAGACAATCAATAACTGAAACTTGTTTAAAAATCCCCTCTTTACACTTCTACACGACAAACTAAATATAAATTCATCATTCCAAGAAATCCTATTGAACGGGAATTCTTGGAAAATAATGGTACTGCTATAACAAAAGACGACCCGACAGCTGCGAAGCTCATGTCATTTTTCGACCGGCGCGCGCTCGACTATAAACCCTCATGACTTTTCGAATTTTCAATAGATTTTTGAACATTTCGTACAGGAAATTATTCAGAAAGGATTATATTGTAGAAAAATAAAATGAAAAAAAAAAATGATTTTTTGAAAATTCCAAATGAGAATACCCCCCTTAAGTGAATGAAATGTAAATGCGAAATTTGTTGATAATTATTATCAAATGGCCAATAAGCATGTCTGACAAAATTTTGAAATTGATATTTTAAGTGCAAATAATATTTTCACACATTCCAAAAATATGTAAGTGCCCGGATTCACATATAATATATTGCAAGGAGTTTCAACTTATAAATATTTTAAGAAAAATATTTTATTTCATGTAAAATCTATTAAAGAAACAAAAAGTGTAATTTTTAAATTGGCAACTATTTTTTCAATATTTTTGTAAAATCTTAGAACAAACCGTATAGCGATTGCCGCAACACTGAAGCAGTAAAAAAAATGCTCAAATTAAGTTCTGACATATAAACTCAGAAGTACTCGAATGGTTGTTATTTGTTTTTTCTTTGTGAATATATTAAATTCTTCTTGTTCATAATATAAATAATAATATACAAGATTCACGCTATTTGTACGCTAGTTACCAAGGAATCCTATATTCAATACATGTTTCAGAACATTTTTATTTTTCCAATATTATTTGACAGCTGTCACTTTTAGCCAATGATTATAAGTCTTTAAATAACAATGACAAATAATGTATTTATTAAGAAAAAATTGAGTGACAAGGTGCCTATCGATGAGACAAGATGACGTTTTCACTGGAGCTTTAAAGATCCTTTTTTTTAATGTTGGGTGGTTAATTTTTGTGTTTATAGAGGCATTGTCTATGTCTTCTTACTATACTTAAGAAATTGTAACATGGTTCCTGTGACAGTTCACAAATTTGCCCCAATACAACCTTGTAACGATGTTCAGTAATTTTAATTATTTTATCAACTTTAATATAAGCCTCGATTCTAATAAATAGCAAGTTATTTAGGTAAATACATTACATAAAACTAACAATAATGACAAATTAATACATCTTGTTACGAATTAGGTAAAATGTGACAGTTTGTTAAAATCAAATAATATTTGGTGACATTTGTCAAAAGTCACTACGTTAGTCTACATTGGCTAGGGATGGGGTATTCGATAATTGGATTTTTGATTTTTTTATACCTGAATGAAATGTTCGTAATTAGTATTAATTCATAGTAGATCTTGGCCTATTTAAAGATAGATACAAATTATAAAATACATTAGAACGTCAGTATAATGAAAATTAGGAATTAAAACGTCAGTTTAGAGAAAAACAATTTTTCGATTTATAAAAAACTATTCGATTTGTAAAAAAAAAACAATTTTACCCCATCCCTTTGAGACATGACGTTTTAAACGTCACAGGAATCATCCTACATTTTCCCAAGTACAGATGATGTTATTATTAAAACAGGAAAAAATATCTAGTGCTGTGAGATAAGGATTTTTATAAGTTGTTGCAGAGAGGTTGTTTTTCCCGCCGAGAGGCTCATCGCCATCCGACAGAAAGAAGTAAACAGTCTTCGTAAAGGGAGAAATGATGAACCTGGTAATAAGGATTATATTTCCATAGAGAAGAGATGACTTTACTGTCGAACAGTAAAATATAAATATCAAAGAAGTTTAAAATTGATTTAAAAAAATATTTTCAAAAATTAAAGTTTTTGATTTACTTCATTATTGATGGGTAATTTGTAATAATTATAATTATAATTTAATTAAATAAATTGTTTTCTTTGTTCTGTATATTCTTATTTAAAAAACTTATCTCTTCATTGATTGTAATGTGTTTCACATGATGAAAAAAATTATAACATAATTTATAAAATAAATTTAATTATAAATACTTAGAAATTATATGATTAAAAATATAAAATAATAGTAAAAATGTCTCAGTTGACAAAGAGAAATTAGATTTTTTAGATTTGAATAAGTCCCATATTAACTAGATGTCGTATTGTTGGTCGACCATGAGGGCAGTTCTGAAAGAAATGAAAATTTATTTTTTAAATGACATAAATTATCTTCATCGAAAATTGAAAAATGGTTTTGTTATTCAAAAATATTTTTTATATCAATCTATTAACACAGTCAATGCTCAAAATTCCTACAGACGACCTCCATGACCTAGTTGGTAAGAGGCCTGTCTTTCAGCTTGGGGGTTACGGAATCGATTCCCATTGGAATCCAATTAATTTCAAAAATGGTTTCAGTCTGGATTCTCACTTCAGACTTCTTTATCATCTTGCTGATTCCCACATAGCACCCACATAACCTGTTAACTTCCAGGATATTCCCAAATAACCTGTTAACTTCCAGGTTGCACTGTACACAATGAAAATACAATACAATACAATAGGCATTCATAAAAAAATTACTGGGTGCTCAAATGTCCTATTCTGAAGTTCATTGGATGAACTCAAAAACAACTGAGTCCGGAATGACCTAACTGTACTGATAGGGTTCATAAGGGTTCGTATACTATGACAATGAATTATACCTGCTGTCATATTTTTACTATTTTCAAAATTTTTTATGGGCAATTCATTTAACACCGTCGTGATTTTAAAAGAACTTATTGAGTAGCCTATGTGTTAAGAAACAGTTTGTATTATTTTTTTAAATAAAAAGGCGAGTTTATTTTTTAGATAGGGTATGTTTTTTAATATAAAAGAGGATATGTTTTTTAAATTAAAAAATTACAACATTTTACAAAACTTTGTTATTCCACTTATATCAATGACCACACAAGTGTTTCTACCTCCTATCTTAACACATTGTTTGCGGGAAACGATAAAACTCGTTCTATCCCGTCTTATGGTAGAGAGCGGGAGACGAGTTTACTCGTTTTGGTTTGCCAAGCGGTGGTATGCGGGAAACTTGTAAACACGGTCGCCAAATGAGGTGGGAACTGCGCGTTATCTATTATAAGATTCTTATAAGATCTTATAAGATTCTTATAAGATTTATTGAAAATTTCGTAATTATATTGCAATTTTATGTGAATAAAATAATTTTGATGGTGAAAGAGTATTTTTTTCTATGTTTACCTAGAATGTAGTAATTTTGTGTGAGTAAAAAATAGAGCAACCCATATTTTGCATAATAAAGATATAGATAGTTCTATTCTTAGTAAGATACAAAAAGTTTTTCGAAAAAATACTAATTAGTTTGAGAGAAACGAAAAGTCTAATTTTGGCGCAAAAAAGTCTAAAAGTACCCGCATTGCGTCATCACTTGTCGCGAAAAGTACCCGATTACAATGTGTTAAGGCTCTCTTTATGCGGAATGATACTGGTTTGAGCAATGCTTAGGTTCCACTGGTGTCATGTTTCATCGAAAATTTGTGTGGTCTATTGGCCCAAAGTATCTTGTTTAAGGTGATACTTTTTGCATTTTTTGTTTATTTATTTTTGCTTATAGCTTTATGTATCTTCCAATGACACATGACAGCAATTTAACTAAGCATCACTCTTGTAACAAATGGGGATCAGTCTGCCTGAAAAGAGCCTCGAGATAGAAGGTAGGAACATGTATCACAGTGGTCAATGTAAATAGTGAAATAACAAAGTTATTTATTATTAAATATTCTAATATGGAGTTCCACAAAGTTAAAAACAAAACGATTGATGAAATATTTGCATCGTATATCGGACGTATGCATCACCCTTAATATGTGTAGATATTTTGTTATTATTTGATATGTAAATTTGATGTTATTTGGAATTAATATGTAAATTTCTTGGTTATAATTCGATATTTGTTTTGGTTTTGTATGTAAATATTTATGTTTTTTGGGTAGGTGCGTTGTCGTGACCGCAATGGAAAAGTACACTTATTGACGGTCGTCCAGACTATATCGCTGGGTGGCCGGCCTCTGCATTGCGCAAACTCCCGAAAATGGTGGTATTTTGCGAGGTGTGAGCGCATGCAGTGGCGGAAAATGGCGCTTACGATGAGCGATTGACCGTTCATAAGAAGGGTCCCTTTCAAAATAAATTACTTCTTATTCTCAGTACACTCTACCTACTGTATTTTACTTGAGACCTGCTACAACCTGCGGAAGAGGAATCACTTCACCCCGCTACCTTCTCTCATCGATCTACGCCTTTGGAATTGACCTGAATTATCCGAGCATTGCGCAGCAGCCATTTGCCTATGATACAGTTCTTTGTACCGGTGCCGTACACATGGAAATATCAAAATTGAACTCTTATATTACCCATGGTTGCTCGATTAATCCCATATGATCTATAAGTTTCTTCATATCAGCTTTACTAAGAGCCGTTCCGATCATGACTGACTTTCTGCAAGCCCGACTGGCAAACATGGATCGAACTCGACTAGGTCGGCATATCTCATTTGGAGCGTCCTGAAATCAGTGGAAATAAATGCATAAAAATAACCATAGATTTGGAATTTAGTATATTTGCATAGTTCAATTAATAAATATAATCACTCAGTTTTTTTTGTTTATTTTGAATAAATGCCTATTATCTATGATGAATATTATAGAAGGCAAAGAACAAAGTGAGGGATTAGAGTACTTGTCATTGGCGTCACTAGAGATGACTATATAAGCCAATTTGTGATAAGCATATCCTGTTGATAGCATAATAATTTATCGTCGATTGCCAATGAAAATGTAAAAAAATATGCCTTTTTTAATTAACCCTTCCTTCCCTGTGATGTGTAACTAGTACACATTGCTTCTAAAAACTTTAATATCTCTATAAATATAATAAATACTGGGTTCAGATTTTAGGTATTCTTCCATAATACATTTACGCATTGAATGAAAAAATAATATTAATAATAATTAGCACTTATCGGCCACATCAGAGATATTTTGTGAAAATCGGGAATAGATTCACCAATACAATCAATCGTGTGCCAGTGCGTGACGTAGGTAAATTCATTCTAAAAACCGCTATGGGTGAGGAAGTGATACTATTAATGTCTCACTCTCACTCTACTTCGGTACATGGGAACGCAAGAAATAGAATCCCAGTTCGCAGTTGTTTGTTCCTTCGAGGTATAACATACACAGTATTAGTGTTCCGAGTCCCGTCTTAGTAGCTCGCAGGCTTTTGTTTGAGGTGGTCGCTTCGCCCGTTTTGTGAACGTCGGCCGATGTTTTTTCATGTTTTCAGCAATTAAATTTCAATTATTATCACTTTTGACTTCAAATTGAATTAATTTAAGCGATTGGCTATGAGTATTCTTATTTTTTCGATTTTAAATTGCTCATTTTTACATGTGTATTGTATTGAATACACAGCACCGGAATGTGCGGATTTTTTTAGCACAGCAAGGGAAAGGTTAAGAACACAAATATTGCTGGCAAAGAATTGTGAGCAAAGAATGTTCCGGACACCACTTCGGACTCCTTCTATAAGGTGTTTTTTTAGGTGTGATTTATTTTTTAAATAAAACACACACAACACAAATTATTTAAATGGCCGTGTATTTGAATTCAATTGATAGGTTGTTCAATGACAATTATTGTTTGAAGATAATTTCATTCATATGTTGACAGTGGCTGGCTCTTATGTACCTTAACGATCAGTCCAATTTTGGACCACTTTTTCAAGCATTTGGGACTGTATATCGCCAATAACTTGTCTTATGTTATTTTCTAATGCTTCAATCGAGTCCGGTTTATTAGCATAGACTAGCGACTTCACATATACCCAAAGGAAATAATCTAAGGGCGTTAAATCGCAGGATCTTGGTGGCCAATTAACAGGTCCATTTTGCGAAATTATGTTAACACCAAAAGTTTCTTTCAGTAAATGGATTGTGACGGTTGCTGTGTGGGATGTAGCGCCGTCCTGCTGAACCCACATTTCCTCCACATCCATGGCATTCAATTGGGGAATGAAAAAGTCAGTAATCATGGCTCTATAGCGATTGCCATTCACTGTAATGTTCTGGCCGGCTTCATTTTTAAAGAAATATGGACTAATGATTCCATCAGCACATAAAGCACACCAAACAGTACATTTTTGTGGATGTAATGGCTGTTCGATAACCTCATGTGGATTCTCCTCGCTCTAAATGCGGCAATTCTGTTTATTAACATATCCGTTGATCCAAAAATTTGCCTCATCACTGAACAAAATTTTCTGATAAAACAGCTCTTTGAGTTTGGACAATAGAACGCTGATTTTCGAAGTATGCCACAATAATATCGCAGCGTTGTTGCGGTGTTGATCTATCTATTCATGATGAATTGTCAAACGTTACTGAGTAAAAATGGCAATGACAGCTTGACAACTGGCGTCCCTACCGAGAGATATAGGAATCTTAAATCCTTTCCCCCTTAAACAACCACCCATTATATCTTGTTAAAGCACACCATAAATAAGGCGGTCAATAATTTTATTCAATGATGTTTTAAATACTTCAGCCAAAATTCGGTCACATCTTGGACTTTTGTTATCTTTTAATTATTTTAATGTACTAAATGAGAATAAATAAATCATTTTCAATGATTAACCCTTCCCTTACGGTGATAAAATTGAAACGCGCGCTCCGGTGTTGGGTAGTGAGTACGCGATAAAAAATTAGCGATTTTAAATCGAAAAAATAAGAACATTCATAGATAATCCCCTTAATTAATTATAATTGAAGTTAAAAATTATAATAATTGAGATTTATTTGCTGAAAACATTAAAAAACCATCTGGCAACGCTCATGGAACGGGCGTAGATCTAGTCTCGTTGCCAGCTCAACAGCTACTGCGGCGCGGCAGGGTTGGTGGCTAACTCGGGCGTGGCTTTCACTTGCGAGGTTGAGACAATTGAGCTCCTCGCTATTCAGTTACGTATGCAATAGTGAGATGAAAATTTAGTGTCGCGCTTCCCGCATACTCTTCACCTATCGTCAAGACCCAAGATCGAGGCACTCACAGCGTTTAAATGCGAATTTGTTTCCGATATTCACGAAATACTTACGATGTAGTCGATAAATTCTGATTATTATTAATATTATTTTTTAAATCAATGCGTAAATATATTATGGAGGAATACCTAAAATCTTAACCTTGTATTTATTATATTTATAGAGATATTGATGATTATTAGAAGCAACGTGTAGAAGATACCCAACACAGGGAGGGAAAGGTTAAAGAATTCGTTGTAAATTGAAGTAAAAAAATTGATATTATTTTACCTTTAACATAAAGAGAAGTTCTTCGATGTCTTCTTTCCCAAAAATCCAATTTTTAGATATTGGGATAGTTAGTAATTTAACCCTTTTAGTTGGAGGGGCATTCTCATCAATATCAAATGTAAAACCATTTTTTCTACAAATGTCTAAATTATCCATTAGAACTCTTTCATTAACTCCAGTCAGCTCTAAGCTTTGAGGCCTATAATATAAAAAATAAATATCATATAGGTATACATAATTATGATTCATTTTACCTTGAGTTATAATACGAGGCATATCCAGAAAGTAAGTGTACTGAATTTTTGTAGGTTACAATTTTTTTTAATTAAACAAAAAAATTACGTGGTTACCATAGTACATATGTAAGCTATTTTTCGACCTAGTCGCCATTCCTCTCAATGCAGGTGGCGAAGCGGAGTATCAACTTTTTGATGCCTTCCTCGAAGTAGTTTCCCGCCAACCCCTCCGTCCACTTCTCCGGCTCCTCCTTTACCTCCTCGTCTGTTGAAAACCTTTTTTCACCCATGTGCAGCTTCAGGGAGGTAAAGAGAAAGTAATCTGAAGGTGCTAGGTCAGAGGAATGCGCGGGATGGTTCAGGACATCCCATTTAAACGAGGCGAGCAGTTTCTTCGTGGCGTTGGCCGTGTGTGGTCTGGCATTGTCATGCAGCAGGCAGACTCCCTTTGTCAGCATGCCTCTCCTCTTGTTCTGAATCGCCCTCCGCAATTTTTTTAGGGTCTCACAGTATCTTGCAGAGTTGATGGTCTCCCCTTGAGGCATATATTCAATTAAAATTATGCCTTACAGTCCCAAAACACGGATGCCATGATTTTCTTGGCTGAAATTGTGGTTTTGAACTTTTTGGCGGAGGGTGAAGAGGTGTGACGCCACTGTTGAGACTGCCTTTTGGTTTCAGACGTGTAGTGTGCAACCCAAGTTTCATCTCCAGTAACGATGGAGCGGAGAAATTTATCTCCATGGAGTTTGCAGCGCCTCAAAAACTCTTGCCTTTTTACAAAATTTCGCACTTGGCGGGAGATTGGGTTGAAATTTTTCACAAAACGTGTTGTCGCGTCGACACTTCTCAACGTACTGACCTCGAACCGGTCTCGTTGTGGAGGGGAAGGGTCAGGCTACACGGAAGTGTAGCCAACATGTCGAAAATAAAATCCATCCGGTCGTGAGAGCCTCAGTACACTTACTTTCTGGATACGCCTCGTACATAAGGTCACCTAACAATTAAAAATATAACTTTTTATAATAAGACTTAATCTTCTTTCGTATGGTATCCGAATCGATTCGGACATATTGATGAGCGTGGCCAGAAGACATTATCTTCAACCTTAGTAATCAAGCTTTCGGGTTCAAAATCACTGGAATAGGCATGAAACTGACTCGATTCATCATTACATGTATTGACTTTATATTTTGATACTCATATTTAAAAAAAATTATCTACAATACAGTTTTCTCTGTCAATCCCACTAGGGGCACGACATGGTGGTGATGATGGAAAAGAAAAAACATTTTATATTAATATAGCTTTGATTAGTAACTGGTAACATTTATAAAAAAAACTAAGTGTCAAGGATGAAAGGTGATTTTATTCAACAAAAGGAGGTGCTGCGTTAGTATATCTGTCCATGTATCGGACATTTGTGTCATATAGATTTATAATATAAAATAATTGCTTGTAAATTGTATTTAATATTATATTGTAACTAGTTGCGACCCGTGAAATATTCACGGAAGTAAAACAAATTATACATTTTTGAAATACCGAATGGAGCAAGATCAGCTTTAAGTTTTTTGGGTTCACTAATGTTTAAAGTTTAAAATAAAAAAGGTACATCTTGATTGATGAATTATTTAATTCTCAAAAATCTCTTTATACACGATGCTTTGTGTATAAACATTACTATTGTTCAATTTAAATCGTTGATCAAGTTTTCCTTGAAGACTTGTTTCAGATATATGGACTTTAATGTTTTCGCATTTCCGACATCTTGAAAAAGCCACATAAAATTGTCTGCATTAAAAAAAAAGCATAAGATAAATAAACACAAGTAATTATAAGGTTCAATATAATAGGAAATAAATGAATTACAATTCAAAATAAATTGGCATCGTCCCGTTTTATACCGGTTCGTTCAGTATAATTTCAATATGTTTCGAAGTAGTAAACACAAGTAATTATAAGGTTCAATATAATAGGAAATAAATGAATTGTTTAATGAATTACAATTCAAAATAAATTGGCATCGTCCTCTTTTACACCGGTTCGTTCAGTATAATTTCAATATGTTTCGAAGTATTCCTCTCTCGCTCTTTTGTATTCAAAATTCGATTCTCGTATTCTTACTTTGACGACAACCGTACGGGTCTTGGCCTATTTATATTATGATAAAACGTCCTTTTGTGTAGTCCTCGCATTGAAAATTATGAGACTTTTGCAACATTATGAATCGGACGCCTTGAATAAAAATGAATAAGTTCAAACCGGCTAATTAGCATGTATCAAACAACCGCTTGGCAAACATGAGCTAGGGAAAGGTGACGGCGTAAGCTGTTGGATCAATATATAGGATGCAAAATAATCTAAATATATTCTCATCTGAGACTTCACACTGTGTTTTATTTCAACAAAATTCTACCAATCAAAAAGGAATACTTCAGCCAACTGTCACCAAGACTTATTGAAGTCAAACCGGAGTCTCTGAGGATTGAGCGGTAACTATATTATTATATTAAAATTACTATATTAAAATCTATTTATCTAGTCTTTGTACCTGTGCTGTACATAATTTAAAAAATATTTGAACACTATATTACTTATATATAAAATAGATTTTTACTTACACAACCAATTTTTGATTTGACAAAACTGTAGTTTGTTGTAATGTTTCAAAATTATATTGTTCATCGGTTGCATGTTGATCTATGATGAACAAATCACTGTCTAATTGTGTTATGATAAAACCGAGGTTAAATTGTCCGATGATTTTCATTTGACTGAACATATCCTTCGATATCTCCTTTCTGAGTTCTTCTTCACATTTCTTATTAAATGCTGGATTTATTTCTGTCCTAAACCTAACTTTTTCCATATTGATTTCATTTTCTTCTTTGATCCGGGAATCTTCTAGCATAAGATTTTTTATCTGGTCTAGTGTTGTATCAATTTTAACAGAACGTCTCGCAATCTGTACTTTCTCTAAGTTGCTGTCAACCACAGTAACAAGGGATTTTTCTTTTATATCAACTTTTCTCTTTTTTGCCTGTCTAGGTGGACTAAATATTTCAGTGGGCTGTTCTGAAACTATTTCACTGATATCAACAACTTGTGAGAGGGGAACTTTATCTGAAAATCCTAGATATACTGTTTCTTGAACGGTTTCTACTTTACTCTTCAACAGTGTATCTTCAACATCTCTATTCGATTCTAAATTAATATCTGAGTTTTCTAAATAATTCAACGTACTTTCGTTATTCGAAACTGCCGATGTTTCAGGAACTTCAGTTGGGACACTTTCCATAAATGTTTCTGGAGAGTTTGCTTTTGGAACCTTAGATATATAATTATCTAATGATGTATCAATCTTTCTTTTTGAATCATTCAAATTGTTTAATTTAATTTTCGGATATTCAATTTCTTTTTGGGATTGTGATCCATAAGCAAACTGACTTAAAAATGACGTAAATATCCGAGGAGTCTTTTCAGAAGCACCTGTCGATTTAGTTTCTAGTTTTGAATTTGACGATTCACTTTTAATATTTTCTAATTTTAATGTAGACGGAATATTTTCATAAATTTTATTCAACGATGTCTTAATGACCTCTAGCAAATGTTTTTCTCTATCGAGAAATAATTTTCTTTTATCGGGCGTAACATTAACGTCAACAGAAGATCTTTTCATTTTAAGATTTAAATAAACAAATGGTGACTGATGAGGATTATACGATCTATAAATTTCATTAACAACTTTCATAATTTTATTAGGTTCACAAGGTCTCGAATTCACATAATAGAATTGGCGTTCTGTTGTGGATCTACCGCTTCCGTGAGCACAAGATGAAATGAAACCAGAGAACTCGAATGGTCTTTTAATTTCATGAGTTTTTTTGTTGTTTTCGCTAGAAGCAGAAGATTGTGTCAATTGGGAGCTTTCAATAATATCATCTTGGCTTGAAGGACTAACAGTAATTGTTCCGTTTGCCTCATTAGAATCTTCAGATAATTCTAATTCATGTTCTGATTTGATATCTGAAACATCAATCTGTCCATCTATGGAAGTGGGGTTTGCAGTCTTAGAATTTTCTAAATTATTAAAAAATGTTTCCTTCAAATGAGGAACATAACTTTCTGGATAGAAAGGATTGAACTCCAAAAGTGAATTAAGTTGTTTTACTCCAAAAACACTCGATATGTTATCTCGAACAGATCCACACTGGGTTGCCACTACGATAGATTTATTACCATTGCTGGTTTGATTTGTACACATTATTCTGAAAAAAAAAAATTGTTTAAATCATAATTCTTAACTGTAAAATTTATGTTAACACAGTGCTGAGGACATGCCTTCCTTGTCCCATATAAACATACGCCCAGTATGCATAAGGCGCTAAGTGTGTTCTGTTGATAGTTTGTTTATGTCTTTGCTCAATTTCTCAGCACATATGTATTATTTACGTAAAATTTTATATGCAGTGAATGTGTTAATCAAATAAACTTTATGAAACCCAATTGTCAAAACATTTCAAAATAACTATTTTTGTGTTATGTTTTAGGACATGCCTTCCTTGTCTCATATAAACATATGCCCAGTATGCATAAGACGCTAAGTGTGTTCTGTTGATAGTTTGTTTATGTCTTTGCTCAATTTCTCAGCACGTATGTATAATATTATTTACGTAAAATTTTATTTACAGTGAATGTGTTAATCAAATAAACTTTATGAAACCCAATTGTCAAAACATTCCAAAATAACTATTTTTGTTATGTTTTAGGTTTATTTATGAAAACATCAAATGGCAAGTCCAGTGGTTAAAGGGTTATTTATCAATTTATTTCATTTTAAGGTTTGGTAATTGGTGGATTGTTAAACATTAAACCAAAGTCATAACTTTTAGACTGATTTGATATTGACCACGGTTAATCTGCATTGATATTGAGTAGATTTGATATTGGCCATGGTTAATGTGCATTGACAGTAAAAAGTCTATATTGTTTATAATTAACCTGTACACCGCGTTAAAAATCAAATTCCATAAATCCTGTGCGCGGCACAATTTAGGCGTTTTTTAATTTCTATGTTTAAACGCGTATTTTGTTTAGAACCACTGATATTTGATTACACCACCAAGTAAACATGACATTCAAGTAATTTTCTGATAATAAATAATAGTCATTATTCTTAAGGAGACTCATTAAATAAAGGAGATAAACTAAACATTACGTAAAATACACAAAGGAATGCCACAGATCAGATCACAGGCGTTTGTGCTTCCCGCGAGGAACACGTTAAGGCATTAACATTGTGGAGGTTTAAAGACATTATAATTTGTTTTTATCAAACACTGTTTATTACACTTTTTGTAACGGTATAACCCTACCGGTTTCAAGGCTTTCACCTCATCATCAGGGGAGCACAGACAAGACTTGTTTATGCTCCCCTGATGATGAGGTGAAAGCCTTGAAACCAGTAGGATTATACCGTTACAAAAAGTGGAATAAACAGTGCTTGATAAAACAAATTACAAGGAAAAAATCTCCCTTCAAAACGAAAGATTTATTTGTTTTGAAGGGAAACCAGAGTAATGTGCATTGATATTGACTAGATTTGATATTGACCATGGTTAATATGCATTGATATTGACCACGGTTCAACTTCATTTCCATTGATCAATTAACAGTCGAATGAATCTCAGAAGGCAACCTAATAATGTGACTTGATCAACTGTCAAAAAAAAAAATGAAAACCCTTTCATCTCGTGTGCAAAGAAAACCCAAGGGTTAGCTGTGAATCAGTCTTAAATTGTCAAATAAAAAAATAAAACATACTTTACTCCTTCTGAAACTAAACAATATGCATAAAGAAGTTGAGTCATCTTGTTGAATTCCCTTTTTATATTCCTGTGAAATTCTTTTTGTCTGACAGGTAATGTACTAAACAGATTGCTAAGGCTGACAGTTGTGCCAACTTGACGAGCACACGGAAAAGTGTTGGTAATTTCTCCTTTATGGTTATATGTTATTTTTGTACCTAAAATAAAATAAACCAATATAAGAAACAATTTCAAATGGTGTTGTTTTTTAAAACTATTTTCTATAATCATAGATTTAATTGCAAACACACAATACAAAATTCTTAGCCTAGCTTCTACAACACCATTGTAGAAACTAAGGCAGAGATGAGAAAGAAAACCTCCTCATACAACTCCGATGATTTCTCAGACTTTACGCATTGCCTTGCTTCAAAACATCATTTACTTGATCCAACCACAATTTGTTTGGTCTTACTCTATGACGCCTTCCACTCACATTTGCACTGTATATTTGTTTTAATAGTATTTCTTCATTAGTTTATTTTACATGCCCAAACCATCCCAGATTGCTCTTTTTAATCTTACTTAATTCACATTGGCGCATAATAGTGGGAGTCTCCAACCAAAAATTTCAAATCATTAATATTCATAAATACTTTTTGAAAAAACAATATTACGAATTATGCGGTTTTTTAAATCAACAGTAGAATTTATTACGAAAAGTGGATTTCGGTACCTAAGAAAAAAAAAAAATTAAAAAAAAAAAAAAAGAATTATCGTTGTAATAATTAACGTACTTTCACTGTATAAAAATATAATATATCTGAGCTGGATTTACAAAAGTTAGTATTGATGAAAACATAGACCTACTGCAGACACACAATATGTACCGCACAGGATACAAATAGACTGTATCTAGGCACGATGGTTGCCGCATCGCGCTCAGAGAATCGAGTTAGCGAAATCCGAAGCGAAGAAGGCAGCGGGGTGGAGAGATTCCTCTCAGGCAGGTAGTCGAAGTAGTGGGTCTCAAGTAAAACACGGTATAGTCGGTAGTACTGAGAATACATTTTTGACAACAGGGGACCCTCTATATTAATGGCCAGTCGGCCATCACAAGCGCCCATTACCCGCGAAATACAACAACTTTCGGGGTTCTGAGCACTGCTTAAGTCGACCGGGCCCTGACCTACCCCGACGGCTTGGCCGCAAGTCCTTTATTTTCCTTGCGGTCGCGAACATAATCGGGGTCAAACTGACTAACATTTTACATACAAACATAATTCACAAATACAAGAACATATACAATGATTATACACAAAATATCTCAAACATATACATAATCATTTTCACATACAGATTCCAAATAGTTTACATTTCAATTTACAAATATTGTATAATATAAGGGTTTACATATACAAGTGAATTTACGTACAGATCTACTACAAATATTAATCCACCATACAAGCAATATCAATTGGTCCACACACACAAGGGTGACAGCACACGTCCGATACACAATATATAAACATATTTACCTATTTCTGTAGAAGAGTGTCGAGTAGTTATGGTCAAATTTGACAATGCACACAAGGAACTAAGTGCTTCACCTCTAAATCCAAATGTTGTCACACCCAATAAATCAGAAAAGTCTCGTAATTTAGAAGTGTGATACTTTAAAGCTGGAATAAAAATGTTTTTTTTTGTGTATTATTTCCTATATTTTTGTGTGTTGGTAATGTGTAGATTTATCAAATGATATACATTTTAGCAAATAGACTTTTAAATAGAAGTGATGTATCTTAAAGCAATAAATAGAAAATAGTTTTCTTTCTTGAAATAGGATACTGTGAAAAATATGTTTCAGTTTTACTATTCTTTTCTTTCTTTGTGTGTTAGAAAAAATAATGTAGAAACCTCTTGTACATTTATTGCCACACGTCTGTGGAATTCTTGTCTAGTTGGTTGGAAGTGATTCCCATATGGCAATAAACTCGTCATTAGTATATTTTACTGTACAACATATAGCAAATAAATTAAGACTATGACAACAGAAAACCATTGTATTACTCGTACCCCTTCTCTAGAAAACCATTGTATAATATTACTCATAACCCTTCCCTAGAAAACCATTGTATTACTCGTACCCCTTCCCTAGAAAATTTTGAAACAATAAATGTCTGTAAACTTATGAAACTGTGATAATTACTTAAGCCAGAGAAATTCTCTTCAATGACACCGGATCCATTATCTAAAACTTCTACTAGATCTTCGCCGTATTCTTTGAGACGTATATCGATGACTGTTGCTCCTGCATCTAATGCATTTTCAACAAGTTCCTTTACAGCAATAGCCAGGTTTAACACAACCTGAAAATAAATGGTATTATTATAACTGTCATAAGCACATTAAAAAGGAAAATTAATCATTCAACAAAAAAATTACAATTTATGACTAAAATTCTTAAGAATGGCATTGTTTTCTTTTTTAGCAAGCTCATAATAAATGGATTAATACTCATGATTATTGCAGCAAAACACTAGTATGACTATCACACCACTTAGCATCTCTTTTGTTTTACAAAGTTTTTTTAGTTGGCAATATAAAGCTTCGATACTCATACAAAACAAGTGTATACGTGTAAGACATAAATTTTCTATGATAACAGAGTTAGTAATTATATAAAAAAAATAGTAAAAAATCCTCTATACTAAATTTTAAATTTATATATAACAATGTGTGCTGATGACCTTGCTCCACCTCCCAGCTTCAGCACCAATTAGTACTAAATATTTATTAATTTTATTGCAATACTTTATTGTATATGCTAGTACTGACATTCTCCGCTTTTTAATAGGATTTTTTCAATTTATTTATACATTTAATTAATGATTTCATCATTTAAGTAACGGTATTCACTTTCACCACGCTTAAATTTCGAGAAACGTATTTTATCAGTAGTAATATATAAATTGATAACACAATCACGCCAATAACATTATAGCAAATAATTACATATTTATACTCGAAATAAATTTACCTGGCCTGAACAAATTCTGTGAACTGTATCCTTATTAATAGGGTTTATGCTTTTGGCCTCTTCCTTAGTAGCATCGCTCAAATCAAAATTGTCTTCACCCAAAGAGCTCATTTTCTTCAATAAATCATAAAAATCTTAAATGATTTCGTATATGCGTGTAAATGTATCAAAATAATGTTTTATACATTGGTGTACAAATATTTATAAAACTGTTTTATACTAATACAAATACGTATACTTTTAAATAACGTTTATAATAAAAATTAGAATAAAAACTATGAAATAGAAACCTAAGATGTCAAAATAACATTTGACACATAGCGTTGTCTGCTTTGATTTGCCGCCACTGTCAATACAATTTTGCTGTTATTTTAAGGTTGCCGTTCCATTATGCTCTATCTTACATTATATATGTTTTATGACCACTAGATTGTGTCATTGCATAAAAACAAAATTTAAAGTCTGCATATACCATGGCTGAAATAAATGTTAGGGTAGGCATACCAAAAATCATTTGGATTTTTTTTTATCAAGTAGTCATTAAAATCATAGATGAATTTGATTTTTTTCCTGAATTTACTCAAATTAGTCGATTAACACAAATTTATTAATTTGATATTTGAATTCAAATGTTAAATTCTGTGATTTTTTGCGACAATCCTGCAGATTTATATCAATTGTCGAGAGGTTGCAAAATACTTTCAAACATATCATTAAAAATAAAAAAACAAAACTCAACACATTTTACAAAATGAAATAATGTGGACTAGGAAAGCGGAAGGAAGATGAGAAAATTAAGGATAAGGACAAATATTCTTCTTCTTTGAAATGTTAATTTTATAGTTCCTATGATTTATTCTTGAATATCTTACCGTAGACATTAAATCACTACGTGAATAGAAATTAGCAACGAAGTGAAAATGACAAAAAAACAATCGCTATTTCAGCGCAGTACATGATCGGAAAGACGCTGAACATTTTCAGGGAAGTATGGAGGGACAAAAATATACTTAAAGATATTTTATCAAAACGATATGTGTAAATAATGACAATTTCTTATATTCGACAGGTTTATTTTTTGCAAAATAATGAGGTGTGGTCTTATTTTCTAAGCGTGAAAAGATATCTCACACTTAATTTTGAATTTATACGTTATACAGCTGACTCATGGTTATATTAAAATTTAATTTCAACTATAGTAAAATTCATATTATATGCAATGTTTTTGGACCAAGCTAGCATTTCTAGGGACGATCCAGTGTTGAAATGTTAATTTGAGAAAGTAAAAGTATTGCAGCTACATTTCAATTTCAAGTAGCTTGCTAATTAAGTATTCTATGTAAAAATTAATAACGGCGCTACTATACATTCTTAGAACATTTAAAAAAAACTTTGTATATATTAATGAAAAATGCAAAACAAATAGATCATTTTTAATATCAAGAGAGCTTTGTTTTTAATTCATAAAAAAATGCTTATAAATACCATTAAATAAACAGATGGAATGTTGTCAAATTAAGATGTCTTCTGTTCAGGAGTAGTGTTACAAAGAACATTTAAAATTAGAATGTTAATAATTAATACACTATTCACTAGACTATTGGTGGATTCTCTCTGGTCGTCGGCCCGGGAAAGTTGTGCATTTTTGGTTAAAAAAAATACTAACTTTTTTTACACTAAATTCATCTTAATTTAGATCATATAACAAATAACCGTTCATACTACCATTATTCATATACGTATTGTATTTTAACTTAGATTGTGTACATATTTGTGGTTGATTTCATCGTAGATCCGAAGGTAGGTAGTTTGTTTTTTCTCTCTTCAAATTTTTTTTTTTCCTCGTGTCGTTTTTTTTCTCTTTCTTTTTTTTTAGTACGTAGGCAAAATGATTCCACACAAACCTCCTGATCCCAAACCACCAGATTTAAACTCTGATAGTGAGCTGTTGACTGAAGAGGAAATCCCGGTCTCGTCCTTCACAGAAGTGAAAAATAAAACTAAACGAAAGAGAACGAGGAACCTAAAGCCAGGGAGCCGCCAAGAATCACCGGAAAGAAAGATAACCCCTCTTAATGTACCATCTGAAATACCTCAAACAATCACAACCCCTACAACATCCTCACCTTTACCCCCTACAACCCCGTCTCATCCCCAGGTAAGGGAATACGGCAAACATGACCGATCCCCTTACGTGGTACATGTACAAAAAACTTCAGAGTCACCAGGAACATCCATCAACTCAATTTCCTTTGGGATGTTTCTTAAAAAAAAAAAAATTCCGGACATTTCGCCAAGAAACGGCATAAAATTAATAGGCCGAAATAGATTGGCTGTAGCTTTCGATAAATTCCCATCAGCTAATAATTTCCTTCAAAATGGAGCCCTTGCCGAGTATGGATTTAAATCATTTATTCCTTCTTTCATGGTCACCAAAATGGGCCTCGTAAGAGGAATCCCGGTTGAATGGAAGGAGGAGGAAATTATAGAAAACCTGGAAGTACCGGATGGCTATGGAAGAGTCCAGAAAGCCAGAAGACTTAACCGCAAAATAACCAACTCAGATGGTGTGACATGGGTCCCTACACAAACAGTGGTACTAACTTTTGACGGACAGGTCCTACCTCAGAGGGTCTATGCTTTCTACAACTCTTTAGTGGTAGAAAAGTACTATTTCCCAACCATACAGTGCTTCCAGTGCCTCCGTTTTGGACACACGAAGCAACAATGCAGATCATCTGCACGTTGCTTCAAATGTGGCCAATCTCACCTAGGTGAAACCTGCTCCGTAACGGCTCCAACATGTATTACATGCGGTGGGCGTCATACGGCAGTGGATAGATCCTGCCCGGAATTCACTAGACAAACAAACATAAAACGCCTTATGACTGACCAGAATATGTCTTACCAGGAAGCATCCAAATCCACCCCAACCTCTGTGAAATCCTTCGCCGAAGTTACGGCACACGGTGAACAAATCTCGCACCCACTTTCCCAAAATACACCCCCTGCTAACCACCATAAGTCGTGGAAACCAAAAATGTTAAATGCCACCAAACCATCAGGTCCCACTTTTCGCCCTCATATCACTCCTTCGACGAAGAGGGAGATTGAGGGCCTCTTATGGCGTCCAAACACAAATCTTCTTAATGGATGTGGCCTCCCTCGAGACACTCCAATCACTGCACAATCACTAGATACAAACATTTCTTCAACATTAAATAAACTCATATCACTCATCTCTGGTCTTTTATACAATTCTCCTCATATACCGTCCAACGTTGCCAAAGAAATATTAAACGAAACACAAAATTTAACTTACCAAATTAACACATCTGAAGAAACAGATGCAATACAAGGAAGGTCCGGACCGACCTCCCTTAATTAAATATTAAAAATGGCTGAAAGAAAATCTCACCTATCATCAAGAATATTGCAATGGAATAGTCGTAGCCTCCCCTCCAACAAGGCTGAATTTCTCCTGATGCTAGGTGAGTTCTGCCCATCTTTGGCCGCCGTCTCGGAGACATGGCTATCTCCGGGGGCATTATTTAATGTTCCCGGGTACTCGTGGCTACGGGACGATAGGGCGGATGGAAGGGGTGGAGCAGCCCTTTTCATCTTATCATCCATTCCATATACGCAAGTGGTTCTGGGTTCTCGGGACGCCAGCTTCAATGCAGTCGCTGCGAGAGTCCAGAATATTACGTATATATCAATTTATATCCCGCGCCCGTCATCCATCATCATCTCACAACTTAGAAATATAATATCAACACTACCTCATCCCATCATCTTACTTGGGGATATGAACTCCCATCACACGCTATGGGGATCACCTAGGGCATGTAGATTTGGAGCTGAAATTATGAATATTCTGGACGATTTTCAACTTTGCGTACTGAATAACGGATCACCCACCCGCTTAACACCCCCGAATCAAAGTTCAAGCGCAATAGATCTATCCATATGTTCAGCTACATTAGCCCCTACGCTATCGTGGAATGTAGTGCCTGATCCTCACGGGAGTGATCACCTCCCCATAATCATTACATTTCCATCACCTCACCCCCCATTCATTAACCCCACTTGTTATAAATTTAACACCCGTAAAGCCAATTGGAACAAATTC
Source organism: Odontocerum albicorne (assembly GCA_949825065.1). NCBI lineage: Eukaryota > Metazoa > Arthropoda > Insecta > Trichoptera > Odontoceridae > Odontocerum > Odontocerum albicorne. Next base: position 5,939,467 of record OX463845.1, read on the forward strand.
TCCCACTCCCTCGATGCCTCAATACAACAATTAGAATGGCCGACACATAAAAATTTTCATACTCTGTATGATAAATTCGTGGAGTTGATGATCCAGGCGGCTCACTACTCGATCCCCCTTAAAAAACCTCACTTCTTTAAGCCACAACCCCCTCCATGGTGGGATGAAGAGTGTTCAAATGCAGTTAAATCCCGGAAAAAAGTATACCAATCCTATAAAATTAACATGACAGAGACAAACTTCCTCCTTTTTCGTAAAGTACAAGCCGTCACAAAACGCTTGCTTTCTAAGAAGAAGAAAGATGGATGGATACGGTTTTGTCACACCCTTTCGCCAGAAACTCCAATATCAACAGTGTGGGAGAATGTGAAGAAATTTAGGTCCATCTACTCAACCCGCTTACATAAAATACCAACAGAGTGTTGGGTTCACACCTTTTTGAATAAAATTGCTCCTTCTTCATCGCCAACCCAATATGACGTGCCATATACATACTTTCTCCCCTCTCATAATCATCCTCTAGATGCGCCCTTCACAGAAAATGAACTCAACATGGTTTTGTCCAGCCTAAAGGACTCCTCCCCAGGGTTGGATAACATCCCATATTCCTTTTTAGTGAAAACCCTACCCTACACCAGGAAATATTATCTAACACTGGTCAATTGCATTTTTAATACAGGAAAAATTCCCAAGTCCTGGAAAATATTTAAAATTATCCCAATACCTAAAATGGGTAGAGATCTTTCAGATGGAAATTCCTATAGACCAATAGCCCTTGCATCAACTTTGGGAAAAATCACAGAACATCTTATTAAAAACCGCCTTGAATGGTTTGTAGAACACAATAAAATTCTGGATATTAATCAATTTGGTTTCCGTAAATCACGTAGTGCTATGGATAATTTAGCTATTCTCACTACTGATATTCATTCCGCATTTACTTATCAAAAACCACTTATAGCCGCTTTCTTAGATATTACCTCAGCTTATGACAATGTCATTTTACATATTTTAAAACAAAAGATGTTACACAAAAAAATACCCAACAAAATCACCCACCTCATATTTAACCTTTTATCAGAACGCTCCATCTTTCTATCAGTGGAGGAGGTGTCTTTCACAAGAACCGTTTGGAGGGGTCTCCCGCAAGGATCAGTCCTTAGCCCCCTCCTTTATAACATTTATACGGCAGATCTTGCTCACTTGGTTCCCCTCAATACCGTCGTATTACAATATGCAGATGATATCGTGGTTTACGCGTCCAATGAATCCTTTAAAATAGCAGAAAAAATATTAAACAATTCCCTCCACTCTCTCTCCAAGTGCCTCAAAAACCATGGATTAGATATTTCCCCCTCCAAAAGTTCTATTGTCGTGTTCTCGCGGAAAAGACAACTGCCTACCACTAATATTTATATTGACAATGTCCCTATTCTTAACCACAGTTCACACAAATTCCTCGGAATGACATTCGACTCCAGGTTATCTTGGAAAAATCACGCTGAGAACATAACATCAACCTGCCAAAAAAACATAAATATTCTTCGCGCAGTATCAGGAGTCTGGTGGGGGGCACACCCAACCACTTTGAGACTTCTATACACCGCCCTCATCAGAAGCCACCTTGATTATGGGTCATTCTTATTGGACCCTACCTTCAAATATATCCTCCATAAACTAGACCTTATTCAATTTCAGGCCCTTCGAATTATAGTTGGAGCTATGAAATCTACGCCGACAAATGCCCTATAGGTTGAATGTGTGGACCCACCGCTCTGCTTCCGAAGACAGTTCTTAGGTACCCGATACTTCCTCAATATATACAAAACAACATCCCACCCCCTTCTGCGTAAATTGAAATCACTTTCAGATCTCATTCCCACAAACATATTTTGGAGAAACAAAACACTCCCCCCTTTAATACAAAGTTATCGTAAATTCTCATCGTTGAATTTGGTAGTCCAAAAAACCCCTATTCCTCCTTTATACTGCACCCCGTTTCAAGCTTTAATTATAAATCCACGCATTGTTGAATCCTTTGGTATTGATAAGTCGAATTATCACGCCAATTATGATTTCATCAACCACATTAACACCCATTGGAGTGACTGGACTGTCTTCTACACAGACGCATCCAAGATTGCTAATGAGGAACATGTAGGAATAGCAATATATTGCGAAAGCTTAAATATCAAGAAAAAAATTAAACTACCCAAATTTTCAACTACATTCACTGGTGAGACATTGGCAATCTTGGAAGCATTACAAACATCTTTAGAATTAAGTATCCCAAACACTTTAATTGTATCAGACTGTCTAAGTTCCCTTCAAGCAATAGGAAAGAACCCATTTCGATCCCCAAATAGTATAACACTTAATATAAGGGAAACTATATACAACCTTGAAGAGGCGGGCCTTGATGTCGCCCTGGCTTGGGTTCCTAGTCATCGAGGCATTTCGGGTAACGAAGAAGCAGATACTCTAGCTAAAGAGGCAACCTCTATAGGAAATACAGACAAATATAATTACACATCTGCACAAGACTTATTACCTTTGGCGCGCTCTTCGATGATGGAGGAGTGGACAAATTACTGGAATGCCTCGAACCGCACTAGGGGAAAAAGATATGCATCAATTCAACCCTACATTCCAATCAAACCCTGGTTTTCCAATTATAGAAGCACTCGGAGAGAAGCGACAACTATAAGCCGAATACGCTTTGGACATTGCTGTTCCCCTGTCCACCTGGCCAGACTACATATAAGGAACTCTTCTTTATGTGAGTGTGGCCAGGAGGACGGAGATCTTGAACATATCTTCTTCTCCTGTTCTCTGAATACTTTCCCTTTGATCTTTAAAAAACAAACAAAAATATTACTCCCCGCAAATCTTCCCCACCTGTTGAGCCTCAATAAAATTTCCATATTGAATAGCATCACTCATTTTATTAACAAAAACAAAATTAACCTGTAATAAAATATATTAGGTCCTTACATATGAAATTGGCGTTTTGCCGTACTGGCAACTTTGATCTCAAATATCTTCTCTTTGGTTAGGAATTCCAAATTCAAATTTATACAGCTATTTACTCAAGTATTTGTGTTTCGAAAATTATAATTCATTTGTTTTTTCCTCAATTGTTTTTTTTTCTTTGCGTCACTCAGTTTACAAAATGGAAAACTTGAAATATCGCGTTATTTACGAGTACGAGTTCCACCGTGGCACCAGTGCTGCAGAAACGGCTCGAACGATTAATGATGTGTATGGCGACGGTGCCGCAAAAGAAAACACAGTGCGTTTTTGGTTCCAACGTTTTCGGTTCCAAAGCCCCGTGGACGACCGGAGACCAAAGTTGATAATGAAGAATTGAAGGCTATTGTGGAAGCGGATCCATCGCAAACCACGTCCGAGTTAGCTGCAGGCTGCGGTGTTAGTGATAAAACTGTTTTAATCCACTTGAAGCAAATTGGGAAGGTGAAAAAGCTTGAAAGGTGGGTACCTCACGAATTGAGTGAAGCAAATCAACAAACGCGCGTTGACTGCTGCGTTGCATTACTCAACCGGCACAATAATGAAGGGATTTTGAATCGAATCATTACCTGTGATGAAAAGTGGATCCTGTATGATAATCGGAAGCGCTCATCGCAATGGCTGAACCCTGCCGAACCAGCCAAACCATGCCCCAAGCGAAAATTGACTCCAAAAAAGTTACTTGTGAGCGTTTGGTGGACTAGTGCTGGTGTCGTTCACTACAGCTTTCTTAAATCTGGCCAGACGATTACGGCAGATGTCTTTTGTCAGCAACTGCAAACCATGATGGAAAAGCTAGCTGCTAAACAACCGAGGCTGGTTAATCGCTCTAGGCCACTGCTGCTTCATGATAACGCTAGACCACACACTGCACAACAGACGGCTACCAAATTAGAAGAGCTTCAATTGGAATGTCTAAGACATCCACCGTACTCTCCGGACCTTGCCCCAACAGATTACTATTTTTTTCGAAATTTGGATAACTTCTTGCAAGGGAAAAAATTCAACTCCGATGGGGCAGTCCAAACCGACTTCAAAGATTTTATTGATTCCCGTCCGAATGGTTTTTTTAGTAAAGGGATCGATGAACTACCTATGAGATGGCAAAAGTGCATAGATAGCAATGGTACATACTTTGATTAAATAAATATATTATATTTAAAAAAAATCAACTTTATGTTCCTCCCAAACAAAACGCCAATTTCATATGTAAGGACCTAATATATATAATATATATGATAAATATCGATAGGAAATTAAATCATTCGCTCGCTCATATACATTTAACTATCATCTTACTGTAAATATTCATTTAGTTGTAAACTATGTAGTTTAGTTGTAAAATAGTTTAACTCCATAGTATCTCACTAGATAACAGTAGTCCTGGGCCGAGTTGCTTGATGTGCCGTGTCGCCCATATGAATAGAACTACCTAGATACTATGAAGCTGACATCACTGGACACTGGCGTATACTCCTCCATATATAGGAGTTCACGGCCATTATTCAAAGAGAGAGAGAGAGAGACTATTGGTGTCTATGATGTTTCAGCAGATATCTGGATTTTTACAAAATAATAATGACATGGATGAAAATCAAATCGAGCTGAGTGGCAGTCAAACTTAGATGAAATCCATAAAAAAACTACTTAGGGTTTTAAGTAAAAAGTAGGAAGACTTATTCTAAAGACGAAATTCTCTACTAGACACATTTCTTAATAACATTTCTTATTCCACACTTTTACACAACTTTTGCTTACTTTGAAATCCGTGTAATTAATAACATAAAACTAACATAACACATTAAAAAAAATCATATTTAAAATTAAATTCATATGTAAAATGATTTAGCAGTGTTGGTTGAAAGGATGTATTCAAAAAAATATTTAAGAAGTCAAAAGCCATGGTTATTGAAATGGGATTGTAGCGGATGTATGCGTCACCCAAAACATATGATTTATTTAGTTTTCACAGTTTCTCGAACGTCAACTGTCTTTTACTTACGACCAGCTTCTACCTGCTAAAGAGGAATCTCTTCACCCTGTTACTTTTCCACGGAAAAGCATGAAGTGAGCCGAAATCTCCAAGTATAGTATTGAGCGGCAGCCATCCACCTATTCTATAGTCTTTGTACGGTGCTGTACAGGGATATTCCATGAGTATTTGTATATGGGTGAACAAGGAAAGAACAAAGCAAATTAAGGAATTCTGCTATTTGGAAAGCAAGTGAATGGAAAATGAGGAAAAGGTGAACTGAGTAAGAAACTGAAAATTATAGTTTATAGAAATTTTAAATGAGAAACAACAGTGTCTATGGCAATACATATAGATGTGAAAGAGGCAATGACTGTGTCTGAGTATCTGTGAATATCTTAGGCTTGGATATAAATAATTTTTTGCTTTCTCCAAAAAGTACATGTCCTGATGGTATCATTTATAGTTCCTTCTTTCTCCATATCCACTTCCAAAGCACCATAATATAAACTATAACACTGCAGTTTCCTCTACAAAATGAACTCCTATTCAAAGTTGAAATCCTTGATAGGACTGGTCAAAATATATAATATTTAACAATACTAATTCTGCGTCAATTTTTATAATCCACTTTGGTTAGCACTATGAAAGTGGATACAAATTTATGAATGGATTCCCATTTGACTGCGATCATTCCGAGAGTTACTTAAGCGCTACTTTTGCGTAATTTTTTTTGCGTCATTGCTGACCCATCGGATGACAGGGCTTGCAATATTTTTTTCTGATCTTTTCTGTCTAATCAAATTGTTAAATTGTCTTTTTCTTATCTTAAGTTGAACATTACGAAGTTTATAATATGTCGGTTCTCATTTCTGCCGTCTGGCGGCGCGCTAGGCGGATGCGACACAAACGTAATTTAATTTGGACCAGCGAAAATGACGAAATATTGATTGATTTTGTAAGAAATAGTGCAGCTATATATAATATGAAGAGCAAAGACTATAGAAAAGCCCAGTTGGAACAAAATATGTGGAATAAAATTTTCAACTGACAGTTGTGGGTTCTCATTTCTGACGTCTGGCGGCGCGCCAGCATCACGTCTGTATGGCGCCCGTTAGGCGCCCGTTACACGCTCAATCTGGATCGCAATCCGCGATCCAAATCGGCGATCACGGATTGCGATCCGATTGATCAATCCATCAATCCGCTCATTACACGGTCAATCTTGACCGCGATCATTGATCGGCGATCACGGATTGCGATCCAGATTGACCGTGTAACGGGCGCCTTACACGCTCAATCTGGATCGCAATCCGCGATCCAAATCGACGATCACGGATTGACGGATCGCGCGACTTCATTACACGATCAATCCGATTTCCATCCGTCCACACGCCGCAGCCGCCGCGTCAACATCTTTCTCAACTCAAAATGGACGTAAATGAAGTAAAAGCTGTTGTAGCCCTAGTTCTGGCCGTAACTTTGAAAAAGCGAGTTCGAAGGAAACATTGGGTTAAACAGTGGCTACGAAAGAGAGAATTGTATACACATTTAAATCTACTAAAATAAATACGATTAACTACTTAAAAAGAAGACTATACAAATTACTTCAGGATGAGTGGAAAATGTTTTGATGAGTTCTTAGAAATGGTAACCCCATACATATCTAAACAAGATACTTGTATGAGAAAAAGTATAACACCTGAAGAAAAATTAGCAGTAACATTGAGTTATCTTGCTACAGGCAGAAATATTGAAGACCTTAAATTTTCTGCTATCATGTCTCCTGCATCTATCAGTGAAGCTTGAATTTGTAATTTTTTTAAATTCTCTCCTATAATTCGATCTCCGACATTTTTTTTTCTTATGTCAACTTATTTATTTATTTATTTATCGTCAATTCAGCCGATTGCGGCTTTATTTTCTTTAAAAATCCCAATAGAGAGAATACGTCCATCTCTATCGGTGCGCAAGCGTTGACTGACGCGATCTTACACGACCTCACACGAACAATTCCGATCGCGAGCAGCGGATCGCAAGCGTGATTTCAAAATATCCAGATATTTTGCGATCTGATCGATCAATCCATCAATCCGCTCCTTACACGGTCAATCTGGACCGCGATCATTGATTGCGATCACGGATTGCGATCCAGATTGACCATGTAACGGGCGCCTAACGTGCGCTATATAACGAACACGTTTTCTTAGGAAACCGTGGCTTTAGTCCTACGATGAGTCTTAAAATAAACATTACTAAATATTTTATATACGAGCAGCATTCAATCTGATTTTTTTATTTCTTTTCAAATATTTTTTATTAGTGACTATATAATTGTGTATGGTTCGTTTAGTTATTGTCAGTTTTTAGTGTTTTGATTTCAAATTTGATATTTGTATTTGAAATCAATACATTTTCTGTTTTATTATTTTTAATACGTTATATTTCATTGGCTAAACGTGGTCTAAGTGAAGAAGAAATTGTCGATTACGTATGTGAACTTGGGTCAAATTACGGATCAAGTGTTAGTGAAGACGATAATATTTCTAAGCTTAGTGATGCTATCGATTCCGATAATTATGAAAATGTTGGATTTGGCGGCGAATCTTCTACAGAAACGTATTCATCTTCGTGGCTTTCGGGTCCACATATTCCGGTTATTCATAATTTTAACGCATTTTCAGGAGTGAATCCAGACATTACGTTTTCTGAAAACTCCACCGAACTTTACTATTTTGAACATTTTTTCAATGAAGGTATAAATAACAAAATTGTTGACGAAACGAATAGTTTTTATCGACATGAAATTAATAGTGAAAGTTTTGGAGATAAATCAAGAATAAGAAGATGGTATGATACATTTATTTACGAAATGTACATATTTGTAGCAGTTACAATGTTAATGACGAGGAGTCGTCATCTTACCATCGAGGAGCAAGGAGCACTGGTCAACAGATCCTCTTCTGCTGAGTCCTATTTTCGGGCAAACAATGTCTAGGGACCGATTTGAGCTCATTTTACAGATGCTACATTTTAGTGACAATGCATCACAATCATCAGATAGACTGCATAAAATAAAAATAGTGATTGATTTTACCAGAAAAATATTTAAAGAAACCTTCGCACCTTTTCAGAATCTCTGTATAGATGAAAGCATAATTGTTTTCAAAGGGCGCTTGGTTTTCAAACAATATATCCCGTCAAAACGGCATAGATTTGAAATAAAAATGTTTGTACTCTGTGACGTGACTGGATATACGAGGCGTATCCAGAAAGTAAGTGTACCGAGGCTCTCACGACCGGATGGATTTTATTTTCGACATGTTGGCTACACTTCCGTGTAGCCTAGCCCTTCCCTTCCGCAACGAGACCGGTTCGAGGTCAGTACGTTGAGAAGTGTCGACGCGACAACACGTTTCGTGAAAAATGTCAACCCAATCTCCCGCCAAATGCGAAATTTTGTAAAAAGGCAAGAGTTTTTGAGGCGCTGCAAACTCCATGGAGATGAATTTCTCCGCTCCATCGTTACTGGAGATGAAACTTGGGTTGCACACTACACGCTTGAAACCAAAAGGCAGTCTCAACAGTGGCGTCACACCTCTTCACCCTCCGCCAAAAAGTTCAAAACCACAATTTCAGCCAAGAAAATCATGGCATCCGTGTTTTGGGACTGTCAAGGCATAATTTTAATTGAATATATGCCTTAAGAGGAGACTATCAACTCTGTAAGATACTGTGAGACCCTAAAAAAATTGCGGAGCGCGATTCAGAACAAGAGGAGAGGCATGCTGACAAAGGGAGTCTGCCTGCTGCATGACAATGCCAGACCACACACGGCCAACGCCACGAAGGAACTGCTCGCCTCGTTTAAATGGGATGTCCTGAACCATCCCGCGCATTCCCCTGACCTAGCACCTTCGGATTACTATCTCTTTACCTCCCTGAAGCTGCACATGGGTGGAAAAAGGTTTTCAACCGACGAGGAGCTAAAGGAGGAGGTGGAGAAGTGGACGGAGGGGTTGGCGGGAAACTACTTCGAGGAAGGCATCAAAAAGTTGATACCCCGCTTCACCACCTGCATTGAGAGGGATGGCGACTATGTCGAAAAATAGCTTACATATGTACTACGGTAACCACGTAATTTTTTTGTTTAAATAAAAAAAATTGTACCCTACAAAAATTCAGTACACTTAGTTTCTGGATATGCCTCGTATATTAGATTTAATAATTTATACAGGATCTGAAACTGAAGTTGTAAATGAAATGGGACTCGGTATATCTGGTTCAGTGGTCACAACTCTATTAAATAATTATATCGGAAAAGGACACAGTTTGTTTTGTGATAACTGGTACACTAGCCCTGAACTCTTGAAACGATTATATGAAAACAAAACAAATGCTTGTGGAACAGTGCGTAAAAACCGAAAAGGCATGCCAAGTTTTAAAAAATTTAAAAAGGGAGAAGTGGAATCTTTTAACAATGGAAAACTGCTGGCGCTGAAATGGTGTGATCGGCGCGATGTGCACATGCTTACCACTCTTCATGACGATTCAAAAGATTATACTGGAAAAGTAAATAGGTCAACCGGTGAAGCCATACAAAAACCCAAGTGCATAATCGATTGCAACAAATGTATGGGTTAGGTAGACAAAGCGGACATGATGCTAAGTGGACTAAGTTGCATGAGAAAGTCCGTCAAATGGTACAAGAAGGTGTTTTTCCATGTAATAGATTTGTATTTGCTCAACGCCCATATTTTGTATACACTTGTTACATCTAAATCGGTTAGTCTGGCTGAATTTCAACTAGCTGTTATTCGGCAATTGAAAAAAATACAAAAAAAGTAATGCTCAACAAAGTTCAACGCCCCACTACTGACCCCACTACTGACAACCCTACAAGATTTATATCGAAAAAATATTTAAATGATACTCTGAACCAACATGGAGGGGTAAAGGGCCATATTAAGTTTACCCCAAATTAATTGAATAACTTTTCCAGACACTTATACGAGTATGTTCAATTATTTGTGTTGGCAAATGGTTACCTTTTAAATTAATCACAAATTATTTTAATCAAGAAAGTCGACCGCAAAAAAAAACAATGTTCAATAGATAAAATCAAAACCTATTTATTCAAAGAGAACAGATAAGAGGTGATAACTGGTTTAATTTTTTATTTATTCATTTTCATTACATAAGAATCAATAAAAAAGTTTTTTAGAACATCTATTACAAATTTGAGACGTTTTTCACAATCCCACAACACTAAAATTTGTCAAAAAATCAAAATTATGAATAGATGAACCAAATTTTGAGCTATGAAGTTAACAGTAAATTTTCCAACATCAAATACATTGAAGTTTTAGTTGTTGACATATTTCAGTGTAATTCCAAATTGGCGACTAAATAAAGTTCAGAAATTCCAAAGAAAATATTGGAGTTAAAAAAATTATTACCCTGCTAATATGAAGTGCTGAATGATGTATTAATGTCCATTTTAACTAAATTGTTTTTATAAACCTAATAAGATTTTGTCGTTAAATTCACAAACTAAATAAATAAGTTTCGAAAAAATCAATAACATAAGAATTTTTTGTTACAGATTTGAGTACAAAATTTATTTAATATTTAGTTTTCAATACATGTTTACAAAATTTTGTTTTAAACCTAGATAATACATATACGTATATTATTTATTTTTAACCATCTTGAGCATGAATTTGCCTGGAACCAAAAATAAAGATTATTATTCTGCTGAAGGCATATTTTACTTTTTATTTCTTGTTAAATTAAAATGGCCAATAGTTTGGTAATGAACTATTCAAAATAGGATAGTGGTTTTTTGGAAAGACTTCGACTTTTTCATACAGAAGAATTTTGTCTGGAATGTAAGGATGCTTCCAAGCCAGATATGAAGAGCAGTAGATTTTAGTTTTCCCGAGGTTCATCATTATGCTAAGATAATCTTGTAATTTTCTGTAAAAGAAGAATATTAATATACTTTTGAAATTATGTAAAATGAAATAGAAACATTAATTAATAAAATATACTGGGTTCATTATTTTTTGATGCAGGTAACACTAAAAACTCATTGATACTAAATTGGCGGTGTACATCCATTCAATCTGTATATATGTACCATCACACCATTTCCCTGTTGAGGTAAGCAGACAGGACAGAGCAATAAACTCTCGAATTGTAATACTATAAATTCACTCTATCAAAAGTTGTGATACACGTGTCAAAATTGAGATATTGTAATAGAAGGGGTTTTTGAACTTAATAGAGTGTTCGGGATCAAGAACTGAAAAGTTTATCAAAGAAAACCCTGAACAGTTACAATTTGAAATTGATGATTCAGAATAAATGACTGCCTGTCTGATAGCGTCTTTACATTGGATAGTGATACTTTATTGCTGATTTAATCAAGTTTTACTTAAATGCATTTTAATATAACTTGCTGGATTCAAGCAATCTGATGTAGTGGAACCTAGCAAACGATAAGCAGTGTTTGATATATTTGTCGGTCAGTACTAGATACATCCTGATGGGGGGGGTATGGGTAAATAAAATGTGGTAAAAAATGCTGAATAGTGGAAGATATGTACTCTTATCGCCATAATAAAATATTTGAAATTTTGCATTGCCAGAAGCAAAAAAATGCTTAACTAGGAATATTGTGATGCACAGATTTTTTAACAGAGGATGAGGACATCCGAGTGTTATCAGTCAAAATATTTTTTAATTGATGTGACATCTAACTGGGTTCTGCTTTACACATACAAGGTGCATTATGAAAGTCCATCATTGCTTTATAACTCAAACCTGTGACCAGGTATTTTATTGTATTAATTTTCTCACGAGAGGGCTATTATGGTCGAGTTAACTAATATTCAAACAGAGCACACCAGGAAATAAGGTATACCAGCAGTCAATATATGATTTGCTAAATTATTTATATTGAACAAGTACATGTTGAATATAAATTGTTAAATATAAATCCCAATTAAGGGTAAAAAATTCTCACATAAATGGTTTTCTGAAAAGAATTTCAAAAGCAACCGTTCCAGCATCATACGAAAAATGAATATCTAGAAGAGAAGATGGAAGGAAATATAAAATATTCAGCATCGGTAAAATGTGTGTTTGAAACTTGTCATAAACCAGAGGACTCCTTGTTTTCTCTCCTAGTACATGTGACCATAGATACTTGTACCATTATACACTAGCTCTAAATAAATATACCATAAATTGTATCAATTTAATCTTTGTCATCCTTTTGATATCAAAGTTATATGAAAATTGCACTTGAATCTGACCTGATCATTTGCATTGACAGGTTAATAAAACCAGTTTATATTTTTTAACTCATTCCATTAATGTTAAATTTTTTTGTGATTTATTAAAAATATATAGTGCCATCAGAAAATAAATAGCAACATTCATATTTTTTCATGATTTGTCAGATTGCTGTTATGCTGATTGACTTTTCCACTAGATCGGACTTAATTAACTTGTCCGTATCAAGTTATCCTTATTAGTTCCAAACGTTTTAACATTCATTAAATTTACGAGTACATTTTCTGAAAATGAAAAATTTCAGATAGTTACAAGTTGAAAAAAAATACGGTTTGAAGATTTGTTAAATCTAGATTTCCAGATTCTCAAACAACACTTTTATGTATTTTAGAATGCAGTTTTTATTGCCAGGAAAGTTACAACATTTTAGAAGGCATTTGACTATTTTTTACTATTACTGTATATTTATTAAGCTATCATGGGAGTCACAATGGTCAATCATGAGCTACACGACATAATGGAATATATTGATTTTAAGGCATTGTTTTCACTTATAGTAGATAAAATTTTAATTAATCAGCATAAGAATATGTAAAATACACAGGTGAGGATTTAGATGTAGGTATTCTGAATGTGTCTTTTGAATTACTGTGTTTTATACTTGCCTCTTGCATAATCATACATTTTAACGACTTCTGTTAAAAATATTTTTACGTCTGTTTCTTTTTCTTCTTTTCTGTTAAAAAAAAACAACAAATATATAGAAAATTTCAAAGCATTTTTTTATATACTAAAAATAATACAAAAAATATTGAACAGGCCTTGAGAAAATGCCACCTTGTTAATAATACAATACATAAAAACTCTCAAATTAATAAAAAAAATTGTAAGATTAATATGACCTGACCACTGATTCCCAAACAGGAGGTTGGTTGATCAGTTTCCAATTGTGAAAACAATGCTTTATTTTGTCATTTTTAAGGGGGGACAACATTTGACAATATTTCCATTATTTTGAAAAAGTTTTCCCCATAATGCTAGATGTATAAAAAATCTCTGAGGCGTTGATTTAGAATTATCCAATCTTTTTCTTTCTTTTGTCCTGTGAGGTCTGTCACCTGGATCAACAACCGTCACATGTTACCCTCCTAGAATTCATTATTAATGCTCATTGAGTGAAACCACTTAATTATTAAATGAGGGGAGTGAAATTAAATATTTGATCTGAATTAATTCTAAAGTTTTAAAAAAATATTATTGCTTATGAGTGTATTATTTACACTAAATGGAACATTATGTCGTATTAGTTCAGATAGATAACACCCAAAATATTTAAAGTCGATAATACAGTATCCTACACTTCATTGGTTATCATCGGGAACAGAAATATACCACAAAGTTGTTTACAAAGTACATAAGAACTCTATGTCCATTATAATGGCCTCCAGGTCTGGAAAGGTTAATTTGTGTTATTGTATTATACTTTTGTTGTATACAGTACAATCTGAAGGGCTTATTGTTTGTGGCAACATCTTCCAACTAACCAAAAAGATGATAAAAAGCCTTAATTGAAAACTCAACTTAAATCCTTTTTGGGTTCCAGCGGGAATCAAAACCGCAACCCCCAGGTTGTATTATTTAGTTCCACCAATAATTTTCTGTTGAGAAGTCGGCAATAAAAAAAAATATTATTTTTCACACGATCTAAAATAAAAATGAAGGTACATTACCATTGATCTAGAATAAGAGTGCATGGAAAGCTATCTTCTACGTCCCCTGTGCTTCCTCCCTCTACTTCTTGATTTTCTTCTTGATCTTCTTCTTGATCTTCTTTTTGATCTTGATCTACGTTTCTATTCAAAAAGATACAAAGCATGAAGGATCAAACATTTAACTTATACAATTCACGGTAATTATCCAATCTTATACTACAAAATAAGAAATAGCTACCCTAGAGCAATAGTGCTTCAGATCTCTTTAAAAGTAGTCCCCCTGTGTATCGGACGTGTGGCGTCACCCTTGTGTGTGTGTATGTGGTACGATGAAATAGACAATGCTGTGTAGATCTGGAGGGAAATTCACCCTAATATTTGTATATGTTCCTTGTATGTAAATCTGATATATGTTCTTGTATGTAAAATGTATGTTTATTTGACTCCGATCGCGTTCGCGACCGCACTGGAAATAAGTGACTTGGGGAGCGATGCGATCGGAGTAAGTCGGGGGCCAATCGGCGTAAGCAGGGCCCAAACCCCGAAAGTTGTTGTATTTCGCGGGCAATGGCCGCTTGTGTCGGCCGACTGACCATTAATATAGAGGGCCCCCCGATTTTGGAAATTAAAATATTCTCAGTACTACCGACTTTACCGTGTTTTTACTTTGAGACCCGCTACCCTGCTTCGACTGCCTGAGAGGAATCTCTCCCTGCTCTTCTTCTTCAATTGGATCTTCGCTACGGAATTCACTACCTCGATTCTCTGAGCGCTACGCGGCAACCAACGTGCCTATCTACAGTCTTTGTACCCGTCCGGTACACCCTGTGAAGACAGCTTCTTTTTCAGCACTCCTATTTCTCGAAACAATTATAAGGAGGGGGGCGGCGAATCATGGTGGAGCAGTCAGCTTCTGCTTCACAGAGATGAAACCATTTTTTTCCTCGTTACATCTTTCAATATCCTCATAATTCTTATATAGTTATCCTTGTACACTGTATGACCTTGTGAAACGCACTGTATTGCACTTTGTATACAGTACAATCTGGCGGGCTTATTGTCTTTTATTACTTGTGGCAATCTCTTACAATCAACCAGAAAGTGTTTAACGTGTTCCCCGCGGGGAGCACAAACGCCTGTGATCTGACCACAATCCAAGTTTCAAATCACAAATACTTAAAAAAAATGACACAAAACCGGAATAAAAATGGAACTAAAATTTAAAATAATCTTTATTCTAGCGACATCTCTGAAAACCTTGTCAAATAATATATTAGTTTATGAGGTATTGTTGAATAAACAGAGCGCCGAATTTTTTTGGTTTCTCAATATTTCCAGCATTAACGACCTGTCGCGCGGATCGAGTCCTGCGATGAGTATCTCTTACGTAAATAAACATAACTAAGTCTCTCTTACGTAAATAAACATTACTAGTGCTATATGCATTTGATTGGGTGAGTGTCATGAAGCATTGATTTGATCGTAGCATTCCTTTGTTTATTTTACGTAATGTTAAGTTTATCTCCTTTATTTAATGAGTCTCCTTAAGAGTAATGACTATTATTTATTATCAGAAAATAACTTAAGTGTCATGTTTACTTGGTGTTGTAATCAAATATCAGTGGTTCTAAACAAAATATGTGTTTAAACTTAGAAATTAAAAAACGCTGAAATTGTGCCGCGCACAGGATTCGTGGAATTTGATTTTTAACGCGGCGAACAGGTTAAGAGGCCTTAATTAAAAACAAGACTGGAATCCTTTTCTAAAAAAACATTAATTCCAGCGGGATTTGAATCCGTAACCTCCAAGTTGGTAGACAAGCGTCTTACCAACTAGGCAATGGAAGTCGTATTCATGGTAAACAACACCTTTGTAGTCAAAGAAAACAATAAGCACTGTCCTGACATTGCTCTTACTATTCTTCATTTAAAATTTTCCACTAAGAACACAGAGCTTTTGTCATAGGAATATAACCATGATTGATCACCAGTGCTGACCTTTTTGAGGTAAATCAGGGTTGTTATTAGCCGTTTTCTACACAATTTTTCTACCAAGAGATCTATTTGCTATTATGTCAGAAAGCATGGGTTAAATGTCGAAGCCCTCAGATCTTGAACGAAAATTTCAGAAATAATTCTTTCAACTCTTGTACTGTTAAACGACGATTTTAAATAAATGCAGTGTTTACACATTTTGAATAATTCTGGTTGATTTAGGTCTGCCAGGACTCGGATCCAATCGAATCACGGCTCTCTTTAAACTGTAAAAAAATACAGTATTTACACATTTTGAATAATTCTGGTTGATTTAGGTCTGCCAGGACTCGGATCCAATCGAATCACGGCTCTCTTTAAACTGTAAAAAAATACAGTATTTACACATTTTGAATAATTCTGGTTGATTTAGGTCTGCCAGGACTCGGATCCAATCGAATCACGGCTCTCTTTAAACTGTAAATAAATGCAGTGTTTACACATTTTGAATAATTCTGGTTGATTTAGGTCTGCCAGGACTCGGATCCAATCGAATCACGGCTCTCTTTAAACTGTAAAAAAAATGCAGTATTTACACATTTTGAATAATTCTGGTTGATTTAGGTCTGTCAGGACTCGGATCCAATCGAATCACGGCTCTCTTTATACTGTAAAAAAGAGACTTGTGATTTTTGCCCATAGACCCTAAAAGCATGCAAGTTTCTGATAATAAACAGAATGAAGTGATAAGGGATGAATGTGAACTTAAGACTGATGTGTTAAATAAAATGAAGAAGAGTGCGCTGAGATGGTTTGGGCATGTGGAACGAATCAATGACGAAAGGCTAACAAAACAGATATATAGTGCAAATGTGAGTGGTAGACGTATGAGAGGAAGATCAAGGAAAGCATGATTGGATCAAGTGAATGATATTCTGTAATAAGGAAACATAGAAAGTCAGATAAATCATAGATGTTGTATAAGAAGGTGTATGGGTGTAGAACAGGTGAAGGATGTGTATATGAGATAGGAAAGTCTAGCACTTTTTTCTCTCTACCTACCCCAACAGGGAAATGTTGGGATGGTATGTATGTATGCAAATATATACATACCCTCACACCATTTCCCTGTCGGTAATACACTTTTTGTGTTAATGTTTCAAAAAAATTGTCAAGTTTTTTGACACATTTGCTATAATTTTTAAATGACTATATTCCTGTTCAATATTTTTATCGTACGTGAATGTACTATATATGGACTATTCCACATTTATTTACACTATTTGTTTTATTTAAATGAATCATGATGAATTTAAAGCTGTATTTAATTAGAAAGTTCAATTGTAATTTTTATTTTTGATATCATCCTGTCGTGTAATTCATGACAGAGCATAGTGACTACCATGATAGCTCTTGACAACTCCTCTCCATCAATCTCTGTACTCCACAGTTTGAAGGGTAGTTATTAAGTGCAGTCCCGTTGTGTCTCTCACTTGGTCAGGCAAACACATTGGAGCTCTTCCTCTTGTGCATTGTCTTTCTATGCTTTCAGGGACCACGAACCTTTCCAAACTGTCTCCATGGCTATGAGCAATGTACACAAAGAATTGGAGGACTCGTCTAAGGTATTTTGTCAACAATTTGTTAGCGATTTTCAGTTCTTCGAGAATGGAAGCGTTATTTCGCCTTTCCGTCCATGGAGTTCATACCATCCTTTTCCAGCACCGCATTTCAAATGCATCTATTCTACATATCTCACTTGCTCCTTGAATCCAAGTCTCCACACCGAACATAAATATTTTTTTATGTACTATAGTAAAAAAATATATTTATAGATTATGGATATGAAATAAAACTAAAATAAATAAATTACTTTATGCTTTGAACAAAAGGGGCATATTTTTGTAATGCGTGGAAATGTAACTTTTTTCTTGGTCAACCTTGTTTTACACTGATCAACCTCAACATTCTGTTTTTGATTATGCCGTTCAGGAGAACTCCCTGAAATGAAATAAACCTGGTTATTAAATGACATTTTTAACTAGTCTTATAATTTTATAAATTTAAATCAAATCAGGTTGATAAAAAAACTTCCCCTAACTCAAGGAAACAATATACTCGTAACGGTATGAATATTTTCAGAAACTTTCATTACTGTAGCCGGTGTTTTGGAGAACAATTTTCCAATAAACAGATTTTGTAATTTTTGCTTTACGCGCTACCGCTTTGTAATTCCCCCATTTATAATTTTTTTCTCTTGAAATTGTCCAACAGTTATAGGTTGAAGTTCAAATAAATTATACATATAATCTATTAAAGGCAGAAAACTAAGAGTTAACAAACAAAAGTCTGCCTGAAATGGAAAGTAGATTAATTAGAAAAAGCTGAAATTTATTTTGTAAAGGTGTTTCAAAATGTCGACAAATTGATTCTAAATTTGTAAAACTCAAATGATTAAAAGGGTTTTCTAACATGGAAAGTGAATAAAGAAGATATAAAGATTGAGCATAATTGAAACTGATTAAAAAATCAAAATAGTTTACAATATTTTGTGAGGAATTTAAGATGTTGGCAATAATTGATGATGAAAAAAACGAGGGTGATTTAAGACTGGGGACTGCTAGTTGAGTGTTATGTATTTATTTCACTGAGTAATCCTTAAATAAGAATGCATCATCTTTACAAACATAAAAATATCCAACACCATATATTTACCTACTCTCAATTATAGGCACTTTACGTTTAATCTAAATGAAGTACGAAGTTGAGAATTCAAGTAGCGGAGGTGAGATTTCTGTAGTGGATAATGGAGAAAGAGTAAGATAAAAAAAAATCTAAGAAACTCTGACACCTGATAATCTGAGCATGGAACCCTTTCTTATAAAAATAGATAGTTCAGCTGCAGTGGCTGGGGTGTGCCAAAATAAAGAAATTTTTAAGACCAGCCAAGAAATAAGGTTTCAGGTAGGTAGCCACACAAGGAGGTAAGGAAGTAAAAAGAGAAAAGCAGTTGTGTAAAGCGAGGCTGAGACCGAACAGGGTCGAGTTTTAAGAGTGAAGGACTGTGCTGGCGAGGTTGCAATCCCGATCTAAAAGAAGAAAAGAAAGACAATTACGATGGTCATAATAATCAATGTACCATTTCTTAATATTTGTATGTCAAAATCCTTCAATGTTTATCAATATTTAGTGTTAACAACAAGAGCCTGATCAATGTTTATCAAAATTTTACAAGACTGATTGAATGCTAATTATCTCGTGTCATTAGAACCAAAATTTTCTTGAAATAAGATTTAAATGTAAAACTAACAAACAAACAAAAGTATATTCATATTTTTGATATTAATTAACATAACGATTTAATATGTTTGTGTTATCATTTCGTTGTACAGATTTCAAAGGACATTTGACCATTGAAATAAAAAATTTAAAAAACACTGAAACGAACTCCAAATTGACTACTATGAATCGAACCCCAAATAAACTGGTAAAACTAAATATATGCTAATGACACCATCACTTTTAACATAAATAATAATTACCTGATTCATCTTCACTGGCGATTTCCATCCTTTTTCAAATGCATCAAATAAAAAAAATAGTATTAAAAATGGGGATAAAAATTTCACTATATATTATCTAAGGCATTGAAAAAACAATTGATCCTCATTTTTTAATTATTAGGAATATTAAAGAATTAAAAAATTAACTAATAATTCCCTTTTTTAAAAAAACTATGTAGTTAGGTACATTAAAAAAAATAGGCATTATTTATACTTTTTTGCACATTATTAACATTGCATAATAGCTTTGATATGGTGACACAAATCATCCAAATGAGTGTATTACCTATTAAAAATAAATTTAATCAAATCATTTGTTAAAATGATGAAAAATTTCTCCATTGAAACAGAAGCACTCTGGACTTACCACTTAGAGCAAGGATAGCCAACCTCTTTGGGCTGTGTCAATACCGGTATTGAATAAAGGCTCACAACAACAACAAATGTTTTTTTTTAATTGACAGGCATATCAAATTTTAAAACCTGAAAAAAAATAAACATTCTCCAAAATCCAGCATTTTACTACCAAAGCTACCACACACTCTTGATTATTATACTTTTATGGCACCTAATGGGACTAAAGTAGCCATTTTTAAGTAATATTAAAATCATATTACATAAATATCTAAATAAATATAAAAAAGTATTGTTTTGGAAACCCATTACATATAAAAAATTAAAAATTGTACCTTTATTGTATTTTTTAAACGTTTATTTAAATATAAAATTATATTACAATACTATAATTTTGAGTTACATTGAAATAAGATTTTTATAGTCTGATCTAATTTTTCTTCTTCGTGTCGAAAATCTAGATTGTGTCGTTATTATTGAAAATATACTGGTTTGCATTTTTATTCCTATGAGATCAAATTGGAGAAACAACTTCATCCCGAAGGCAAATCATCATGTTTGAAATAATCCCACACCCTGTTAAACATTTCAGAAAATTGTGATGAATTCCATTGTTGATTTATGATGAGTGACGAGGCACATTTTCATTAAAAAGTTTCATCAATAAGTAAAAATCTTCATTCTAGGGTATTGAAAATTCAAAACAATTTTATTAAAGTTCTCTACAATCAATTTGAGTGACGGTTTGGTATAAAATATTCATTGTTTAAGTTCAGGTCTGGAGTGAATATGTGAGAATGGTTTATATGATATGTGTAGCCGTGTGTAACACACGACAGTTAACACTGCCATTAATTTGTATATACATAAGCTGTAATCATTAATTCAATATCCCTCTAATCTCCACCTTCACACATGTTTTTAATTATTTTGATAAATATTCAAACTTCGATGGCTGTATGCGGTAAGGGACAATATGAGAGCTTGCAATTTTTATTTTGTCAATTTAAAATACATATCTTTTTAATTATTACTCTCTTTTACTAAGTATTGATTTAACGAAAAAATAATCCGCGGGCTACAACTGGATTTACATAACGTATTATATATATTTTTTTCAACTTGTCATTATGAAAAATACTGATATCAATGTTAAGCTGCGATATTTTTCTATTTTAAACGAAATGATTGTGTTATAAAGCATAACATTGTAAGATGTTAAATTGCAATAGATAATAATGTAGATTATACCTTATTTATGTTTTTACACTACGACATATTTAAATCATTGTCTATGAGTCTTAGGAGTTCACGGCCATTATTCAAAGAGAGAGAGAGAGATTGTCTATGAGAATCATCAATCAACACTGGCGTATACTCCTATATAGTTATACTATATAGCGTATACTCCTATATAGTTCACAACCACTATTTAAGAAGAAGAAGATTGTCTAAATACTTTCCCTTTGACCTTTAAGAAACAAACAAAAATAAGCCTCCCTGCAGTCTTCCCTACCTGTTGAGTCGCAATAAAACTTCCATACTAAAAAGCATCCTTCATTTTACTAACCGTTATAAGACTAATTTGTAATAAAAAATATGCATAAATATGCACATCGATAATCATTTAAATTGAAATCATTCCCTCGCTTACCACACATTTAGTTTTCATCTTATTGTAAACATTCATTTAGTTGTAAACTTTGTAGTTTAGTTGCAAAATAGTTTCAATCCATAGTATCTCATTAGATAACAATAGTCTCGGGCCGAGTTAATTCAGTATACTCAAAATATTAACTACGAACGCAACAACCGAGTGGCCGAAGTCGCCTATGTGAGTAGAATTATTGAGATCCTATGAAGTGAACATCACTCTACACTGGCGTATACTTCATATATGAGTTCACGCCATTATTCAAGAAGAAGAAGAAAATTGCTATGAGCATTGAATGTCAAACTTGAATGAAAATGTGTAAAACAAATTAATGTCTAATTGGATTTATTTTAATTATAAAAATTACACAAATATGTGGTGATCTATTAGTTTTGATTTGTAATTCTATCTTTTTATATTTCAATCAGTGTCAAAGGAATATTAATTATTAAAATGGCTACGTTAGAAGATAAAATTCTTGGCAACAAATTGGAAAATTATTGTAGCAGTAGTGAAGATGAAGGCGAAGATGAAAGTAGCGATGTCGATGAACCAAAACAATCGAACTCTCATACGACCGCAGAGCTGCCGAAGCCTGACGATTGGGATGGAACTTCCAGTAACACAGGGCCCAAAGGTGTTATCAAAGATTGGCAAAGATTCAAACAATTGGAAGCGGAAGCTAAATCCGAACAAGAACGAGAAAAACTGGAGTTGATGAAGAAGCTCAGTCTAACCTGCATGTCCAGCAAAGAGGAAGAAGAATACAAGAATAAAAAAGAAATGCAAGATGAATTTGATGAATTGTTAAATGACGATTTTCTACTTCAATATCAAAAACAAAGAATGCAAGAAATGTTAGCACAAGTTGGGCGTCTTCCCAGATTCGGTAAAGTCTTGCAACTGAAGTCTAGGGGAGAATTCTTGGAATCGATCGATTCTGAAAACAAATCTGTAACAGTCATCATTCACATATACGAAGAAAAGATTGCCGCCTGTGATGTTATGAACGGGTGCTTAATATCACTATCCCAAAAATATCCCACAGTCAAATTTTGTAAACTCGTCAGTTCGTTAGCCGGTATGAGTAGGCAATTTAAAATTAACGGTGTACCAGCATTACTCGTCTACAAAGGAGGACAAATGATAGCAAATTTCGTAAGAATCACAGATGACCTGGGTCATGATTTTTTCGCAACGGATGTAGAAAGTTTCTTATTAGAACATGGACTGCTTCCTGATAAAACATTTGTACCAGAGATAGTGCAACCACAGGCGAACACAGCTGACGATGATTCTGATCTGAGTTTAGATTAATACAAGTTGTTTTTCTTTGTGTATTTGAAATAAAGAGGCCTGTATTTATAATTCCAGTGAAACAATGAATTTGATGTAGTAATAAGTTTGTGTGTATAATGCATTGATTTTTCGTGTTAAATTCTAAATGTTGGAGATAATTTTGTTTAGGAAATGGGAGTACACCTATACCTCGCTATACAGCCGCTCTTAATACGGTATTTCGCTATAACGGCCTTTTTTAATAATGGCACTTTTTCGATTTACGGCCCACAATGTTTCGTTATACGACCAAAAACAATGCTGTACTGTTAAGAGTAGTACTCATTGAGATTATTTGAATCGACTCATGTCGCGAGTCAGAATCCGCACTGCATAGATTCATTATTCGGATTAAAGCCCAGACGCTACTACGCGATAAAAAACCGTGTCCACACCAAGATTCATGGTGCGATTCAGTCCTTTGCGAAAAATGACTTAGGTTGCTCTCTCTAGAATTTCCCTAGCTCTTTTTTATATAATTAAGAATAGCAATAAGCGCAATAAAAAACGACAAAAAAGATGGTGGATTCGAAAATTATTTCATGGTGGGAATAATCTTTTGGACACGTCAACATGTTTGACATGTTCTTCATCAGATTAAAACAGTTTTTAAACATTTTATTATATGTTTACATATGTGCGTATGATTTCTTTTGTTTTTTAATGTATATGTCTATTTTTTTAATTTCTGTTTATTATTACATTGTTTTGTACTTTTATTTTTATGTGAGCATTTTTATAAGAAATAAAAAGAATAAAATGCTTTATGAACTAAAAACTATATTATTTTATAAAAAATTGGAACAGATCCAATTGAATTTGTACGGGTTTGTATCAAAATAATTGATTCGTTTTACGGCCAACTTTTCTGGAACGTATCTAGGCCGTAAAGCGAGGTATGGGTGTACCTTAAATAAATCCTGCTAAAATTATGGCGTAACTTTTGGAAACTCCCAAATTTGATGATTAAATAATTTTTTTTAAATGTGACTAACATTTAGCTCATTCATTAATATTTGTGAATTTATAAAATTTAAAAAAATATAGTTGGTGTGAAAATTGTTTGGACAATATTTTTACTTAAAAAGAGGCGAGATACTTTTCATTGAATCAGAAAAATCATGAAATCTGTGATGTCAGGTGGTTTTGAAAGTTAATATAACTTGCATACTGATTCTAGTCGCCTATATTTCACTGCAAATGAATTTCATCAATGTTTAATTAAGCTTTATGAAAAAGGGCTGATATTTTAAAAGAACTGAACCTATGCATTGTCTATATCATACTCGTAAAACTATCAATTGCGAATTTATTATATAAAAAAGCATTTTTTTTTTAAATAAACATATAACATCTGAAATATCAACCTAATATTGATTTATTCACAATTTGTAAACCGTCTTGGCTATATATTATAACAGAAAAAGTAGTTCCATTTAGGTGAATTTCTCAAATTACTTTGTATCTTGTAAAAGCCAAGGCTAGGTCTTGTGTAATAATCGTGTATAATCAGGTATTGTGTAATAATCAGGTATAAAACTGATGGGAAAATAATTCTAAATGATTCCATAAAAAATAAAATATATTTAATGCCTTATGCAGCAATAGCAATATCTAGGTCTACTGCCAAAACATTATTAAAATAGATTTTTATAACGTATAGTTTTTAATTAGTTTACCTCAAATTCCATAGAAATCCATAAATGTTCATAGTTAAGTAAAAAATGTGTCAAGTTTATAAAGTCATATGTGCAACAATAATTCTTACAATATATAGTTTGATAAAAATAATTATAAAATATTGCCTTTTTTTACATATGGCGAGAACTAAATTCAACCTGTTTAAATATAACTTCTATTAAATTAGCAAGTGGATGGCCAAGGAGAGCGAATAGATAACGATTCTATCAGCTTAGTAAATAAATAATAAATAAATAAATACAGGTTTATTGATAGCAACATAGTATGTACATAATACATTTAGACACATTTCAAGAACACATTAAAAAACAGAAGCTATCAAAAGGTCTGGGCTCATCTAATAACATCTCCCCGGCCAAGATACACCCCACCAATATAGGGCGAGCCCAGCCACAGGGACACCAGATGTTTTTCAGCCCACACGCTTAAACACGTAGAACAAGAAGAAAAAAAACAGAAAATAAATAGATGACAAAAAAAATACATTCAAGAGAGAAGACATTAAAAGGTCCGGGCTCATCCCACAAACATTCCCCCGGCCGAAATACACCCCATCAATGTAGGGCGAGCCCGACCACAAGGGCATCGGGGGGCTTCCATCCCACACCCCCTCATATCTAGATTAAAGAATAAAGTGGCTTCACCCATTTCACAGTGCACACTTCTCACCGCAATAATTTGATCTTTTTCAAAGTATGCTTCTTCAATATTTCAAAGACCAGATATAGTTTTGTTTTATAGAGTACATACATAACATCTTCATCAGGATAGGCAGAGAGTACAGAGTGCTATATTTTTGTTGTAATTCTAATTTATATCAAATATTGTGTAATGGGGTTTAATTATTCTATCCTCGGATTTTTTCTTTGCCTTGTAATGAACCATGTTTATTTTTTATTTCATTGATGTAATTTGTACGAAATTAATTAAATTAAAAAGATTTTTATAAAATAAGCTAGAAAATCTGGATTTTTTTACAAAACTAATAGAAAAAGAATTAAATATGTTTTAGAAAGTTTAAACATCATTTTGCTCTACAAATGTAACTTGTTATTTTAAGTCAATATTGAAAATAATTTCCAAATTGTAGACTATGTTTAGAAAATATTTATATATACCCCTGGATTATTTTTTATCTAATTTTGGATAAAATTGAAATGTTTATACCATAATGTGTGTCATTCCTTATACACTTATCCCTTTAATAACTCCACAAATTAATTGTTATTGCTAATGATGCAATACTCTGTAATGCCTGCCAACTTTTTATATATACGCCCATATGAATAAACTCAAACTTCAGTTTGATAAGGCGATTGCATAATTAAGCACCACTGAATAAATAACATATAAAACTGTGAAAATACTATTTGATTTTTGAAATTTCCCTAAAATTGAGTTCAATAAATATCAACCACTTCAATAATTCTATAAATATATTTTTTTTCTTATCTGTGGAGAGTAGCACGGTGCAGATTTTGAACTACACAGTAGTCCAGTGTGTGAACCTTAAAATGCTTTTTAGTATTTTTTTAAATATTGAATTAGCATACCACATTCATGTATATGGCAATAACGTATTTTATGGTTCAAATCAGTCTTTAAAATATCCATTCTGTTATAAGTCTTCACAATTAAATGTGGGTTAGATTATTTTTATCCATATACACATATTTACCACCTTCACATTCATACATCTCAT
Source organism: Odontocerum albicorne (assembly GCA_949825065.1). Classification (NCBI taxonomy): domain Eukaryota; kingdom Metazoa; phylum Arthropoda; class Insecta; order Trichoptera; family Odontoceridae; genus Odontocerum; species Odontocerum albicorne. Next base: position 5,965,769 of record OX463845.1, read on the forward strand.
TTATCATAATTTCTCTGACTTATCCTTCCTTCAAAATTTCTCACATTATTTAGTCCATTTCCTTGGTTTGATTTCTCCATCTAACCCTCCACTCATATTCATATAGTAATTTGTTTCTTTATTAATTTTTTCTAAATGTCCAAACCAAACCAATTTCACAGTACAGCAGTCCCCGTTATCTACAGCAGTGGTCTCCAAAGTGGGGTACGCGAGTCGATACTTGGGGGTACGACTAGTGACAGAAAAAATAAGATAATTTATTCACGATTAAGAAATACTAACTTGTATTTTTAAATTACACTATCATAAACATCAAATAGACCAGGAATTGACATTATTTCATTTAAAACTGCCAATTCATGACATTTTTACGTATGTATATATATGTAGCGCAAACCCCTGTATATAATATATTCAGGAGTTTGCACTATAAATTTATTCTGTCTTAAGGGTACGCGATTAAAAAAGTTTGGAGACCACTGATCTACAGTTTTAGTTACCTGCAGTCAACCGTAGTTTGAAAATATTAAATGAAAAATTCCAACAACCGTCAAAAGCATAATGATACAAGTATGTCACAATGCATACAACATTCACATATTTCTAATGATGCAAGTATGTCACAATGCATACAACATTCATATATTTCAAAAAGAGAATGAGTAAAATACAATAAGATATTTTGAAAGAGAGAGAAACCATACTCATGTAACTTTTATTAGTTTATTGTTAATCTCTTACCCCACCTTATATATAAATTAAACTTTATCATGAGTATGTAGGCATAGGAAAAACATATATACAGGATTCTATGATATCCGCAGTTTCAGGCATTCACTGGAGGTCCTTGAAATGTATCCAACACGGATAAACGGGGACTACTGTATTCTTGTCCATCTTGTTTATTACATCAGTTCTTAGTTCATATTCATCATTAATCACTTTTATATGTAAAGTTTAAAAATAAAAAGAAACCATCTTGATATAAATCAGATATTAATTCAAATGTGCTCATAAAAAATAGTATATTAAGTATTAATTTTTTGTAAAATAAATCATTGTACTCAAAATTATTGTTTATCACTCCCTTATTACTTCTCATGCCATAACAAGTCTCCAAGATGTTACCGATTTCCAAGAAATATCCTCTAGTAAATTGGAGGGGAAAAGAAAGACAGTGGGCAGTGCAAGAGATATAAGGATGTACCGCATGAAATAGTCAAAATTATAAATACTCAATACAACTGGAAGCAATCAGTAGATCAAGCCAAATGGTGTAAATCAATTTCTAGTTATCAGAGACCAAATGGAGAAAGAAACAATGACAAGCTGCAAGTACTGAAGCCCTATATGCAACAGGATATACCTATCACAAATTAGCTTACATATTTATCTCCAGTAGTGTCTTCTAATATACTCGTCACGATTAATAAACATTCATTCATTTAACAATAAATATATTCAAATTAAATAACTAAAGTTTCAAGTACTTCATAAAAAAGAACAATCTTTCGATACATAAAGTTTATATAGTATGGACTTTTAAATGTATGACATCAAATGTCTTTATAGATAATTATGGTATAATTCCAAACTGACGGTCCAACATGAAATGCACACGTAGCATACTCGAATATGGCTCACAAATCTGGAACCCCCAGTACGATATATATATTAACAGGCTAGAATCAATCCAACGTAGATTTGTCAAGTATCTTCAATTTAAATGCAAAGAATACGACAACGATTACGAGGCCAGATGCAGGCGACAACACCTCCTACCACTTCGCGAAAGACGGAAATTAGCCGATATTATATTATTAACGAAAATAGCACAATATCACATTGATGCCCCAGAATTACTCTCAAACATAAACCTTAACGTCCCCAGAATCTCTGCAAGACATACTAAATGGCTGAACATCCCCTTTAGTGCGACCAAATTCATTCTTTGTAAGAGCATCTAACTTCGTAAACAACCTGGAAGACTTCCCGGAATTCGATTTATTTAACTCTTCTACGAACTCGATTAGATTGCGCATATGCGGGAACTGGTTTGGTGTGGATCTCTGACTGTCTCCTGGTTAACAATTTTCAGCATTACTTAAAGCCTACCTACTACCTTCTTACCAATCTCCTAACATAATTAAGTGTACATATTGAAACCATATGCGAAAACTGTTAAATGGTGTTTCGAAACCCATAGATATCAGTAATAATACCGACATAAACACTATGTTTTCCTAATAAAATAAAATTAAAATAAAATACCATGTCTTACACCTACAGAGAGGAAATCATTTTTAAAAAGTTGTACTCCTTAAGTGTATCGATTCCATTTTAGAAGTTCTTACAATGTTTAGTCGATCCTCGGGTAAACAACAGGTTCGGTTCCAACCAGGTGATGTAACTGGAAAAATATCTAGAAAAGCTGACTTCATTTATCTACTCGTGGACTATACCGCAATCATAATTTCAGTAGTGCATAAGTTGTCAATCAATCAATTTTAGTTGTGGGATACATACACTAGTAATAGTTAACATTTACTCACCATCTGCTTCCACTATGACATATATAATTGTATTGCAAACTATATTCATATTAAATTAACATTAGATATTTGAGATTCTGAATGAGAAATAAAACAAAGTTGATAGGTGTGGCTTTTCATCAATAATTTATTCCTTTTTATTGTGATTACATTTCGTCATGTTTTCAAAACAGTTTCCTTAACACATTTTATTTATTGTTTTATAAAATTTATAACCATGTATGTATTGATAAAAATATATTTAGCTTTTATTTATTTGTCATCAATATAGTAAATGCGAGGGGGGACAAAAATCACAGAATCAGGCATATGGTGAATAAGTCTGTGTGACATCATATAGAGCACATATTTTTAAGATCACAGATGTCCCTTTTGTGACTGACCCACCATAGCAGATATTAACACTTGCTACCCTGTGATGGATAGTGAGTGACCAGGACTTATATTTTATTTGATTATTCGACATTTTAATACATGATAAAATGATTTTTATAGCTAAAACCGAAAAATAATTTTAATTTAAAATATACATTTTTCACTGGACGCTTAGCGTCCAGCACCGTGGCTGGCGGATTTTTTTTAGCACAGTAAGGCAAGTGTTAACAAAAAAATGTGAAATATTGTTTCCTACAAGTACATAAACTACTGCTAAAATAGTGATTACGTAGGTTTTTCAAGACAAGTAAAAACCTAATCTTTAAAGGCCTTCGAGTGATATGTGCCTTTTAAGACAACCATATTAGTAGAAAATTTATTAACTGACCACCCTTGAACCTATATAATAAACATAAAATGGCTAAAACTAAAAAAAAATCATGAAAGGCTAAGTCAAACATCAAGACAATGATGATTGCATTTTGCGACATTGATAGATAAACTTGTCCATTAAAAGTTTGTTACCCGAAGACAATTATTTTAGATTGAAATGCTTAAATGTCTACAAGAAAGCATCAAGACAAACGTCTGGAAAAGTGAGGCACTCAAAAATGGAGTTTGCACTTATGCCGCCAGGTTTACACGAGCTTAGTACTTATCGTTTGTACTAAGCTGCTTAGTGACAAGTGAGAAGAAATCGTTTACACGTTGGTGTTAGGAAGAGGTACTCGTATAAGTAGCACGACATCCGTCCGGAATGGACGACCGCCGCCTTGTTTTGAGAAATGTGTTCAAATACCAAAAAAAGAACGAACATGTGCGCTCACTTGCTGTTTCAATTTGTCACTAAACACTTGCCGTGGCTGTTTAGACTCTGCAAGCGACAAGTGCTTAGTTGAATTGTGGTGGGGGTAGCTGCTTGTGGCTTAGTAAATAAGTCGGCGTCCTATTCACTTGCACTTGCCAGATTTACTATTGCTTAGTACTAATATGCTTGTTTACACGTGGATACAAGTGCGAGTGAGAAGCAATAATGACAAGTAATAAGCTCATGTAAACATGGCATTAGACAATGCACCTGCGCAAAACAACATTAGAAGTGCGGAAATTTTAAACAAAAAAAAAAAACAATGTTGGTATTAATTCGTATCCTCATTAATCACCATATCTCATTTGTTGGATTTTTTTTATGTTCCAGAAATTAAAATGAAGACTGCTTTAGACAAAAAAATATTTTCAGCAATGGAAGAAGTGCTGGGACAAGTGTATTTCTTCGCAAGGAGTACTTGAAAGAGTGCTATTAGTTTTATGATAAAGAAAGTTTTATATTCTTACATTTTTTAGATTCCCCCTCGTATGTACTTCAAACATCTATTTGCATTTATAAAATATTTATCAAAACAACATTTTATTTATTATTATACAATTAATAAAATAATTATTGAAAAGAGAAGAAAAATTATGTGAAGTAGTCAATATTTTTTTTTATAGTGAGGTTTGATTTTTATATAACATTTGTATTGCATTATTACAAAATCAACTGCACTTTCGTAACAAAGTTAAGAAAAGTTAGTAAAATTATTCCAATTATATTTATCAGTTTCACTTTTCAAATAATTAACTTATTTTATTTTCACTGGTAATAAATTTTTATGAATATCGATAACAACCAGCCAATCCAGGCCAACATTGTACTCAGTATTCGAACAATTTTACAGGCGACCTTAAAATTATTTTACAAAATAAACATCAATTTTTACGTGCAATTATATATATTTTATACAATAATCATATACATTTATATTTTGGGTTTTGTTAAAATATTTTTTACTTTCGTTTTAAAAGAATCAATATTTCGAAGTCGTAATTAACCCTCTACGAAAAGTATATAAAAAACTATTATTCTTATCTGAGAGGAGTAGCACATGTGTTTTGAACCAGTGACTTTTTACAGAAGTCACATGCGTTAATCAGAAGCCACATGCGTTAATAGTCTAGTGCAATTACTCGAATACAATGATTTGTCTGAAATGGCATGATATACTATTTTTATAACATATTTTTGTTTAGTTATATTACACGTACATCAAAAATAAAAGAAATTAATATTTATCATTTCATTAACTGTTTTTATTGAAAGTTTATCACAAATTGTGAAACAAAAAGTGTTCAAAAAATATCTCCTGAGGATGACAAACATAAATTGGGAATCATTTCTTCCTAACATAAATAAAGTGAAATATAAATTTTTAATAAAGTAAATAAAACACTTATTTTTTATTTTGTATTCACCACTGTTTTATTTGAGTTCACTACCGGTTTCAAATACCTCAATCTTCCTTGTCATGTAAAGTTGAACTAACTGACAGTTCAAAATCACCTGATGAGGAAGACGGAGGTCTTCGAAACCGGTAGTGAACTCAAATAAAATGATGGTGAATACAAAAACAAATAAGTGTTTTATTTATTTTATTTAAAATTTGTAAAAATGACACCACAAAGTGAAACAAATATTTTTTTCTAAGATTCAAGAAATAAAATATTTGTATTCATAAAAATACTGAAATAAAGGAAAAATGGGATTTCAGGGCAGTATAGAGTAGATTACGATGCCAACACCACAGGTAAATACTAATGCTCTTATGTATATTTTCCTTAACTTTATAATAAATATGAGCACAGATCTCGAAAAAATTGATCTCAGAGTATTTCACGAATGCATGCTTTATATGGACAAATTGTTTTGCTTTAAAATTACATTATCATTGTAAAATTACATTATCAAAATGAATAACAAATTTCAGGGACACAGGTATTATGGGGCACAAGTTTGATATTGAGTGTGTATAATAAATTGTAATGATTTGATTGTTATCATATGTTTGAGGCAAAATTCTAATATAGTAAAATATACCTTAGACCAAACTGAGTCTGAAAATGAACTGGTGTTTAATATCACTGTAAATCGTTTATAAAGTTTTCAAGGAAAGGTTTAGTGAAACAGTTTTGTCTGTTGCCACATGCTTCGGCTGGAGATGAATCTGGAAGGGTGTTTGAAAAACGAACTAAATCTTTGCAACAGTAATTTGTTTTCTTTTTAATTTTTATTTATTCATATAGGCAGTGTTTTTTTGTTAATATGTTTAATTTAAATGTTATCTACACTTTTAATTTCATAGAATTATTGACTTTTCAAAATGAAATGCTTTCACACTTACTAAATAAAAATGTTTTTTTACTAAACACAAATTTCAAAACCAATTATACCTTAGTAAAAAAATCTTATTTTTAAAAGAATTAGCTTATTTACAGAATGTTTCGTTGTCGTCTATAAAAATGAAGAGTTAAAAATAATTTAAGCAGCATTCGTGGATTAGTCTGTTGCTATTCTGCAAAATGATATGATAGACAGGAATTAACTTAATACTAGAGAGGAAGCGACATTCATAACTCGCATACTTAACATGAATTAACACAGATCTACAATCTGAACATCGTCGTTATTGGATTTCCTCGGTTTCTTAGAGGGACGGGATTCGCTGTCCTCATCAATGGGTTTACGCTTTTTGCAAGTATCATTTTTATTCTGTTCTTCCTCCACTTGATCATCATCTTCCACGATTTCCATATCACTATCGTCACTCTCATGAGCTGGGGGTTTACTTGATTCACCGGCTTCTGAATCATTTTTGGCTGCAAAAATAGGTCAGGGTCAATTTTACATATAGATAAAATATACTAGTAATTTTACAGAATTTAGATATTTTACATTGAGAAGGCTTTACTGTATCATAAATAAACTATTTATTTCAAGTCGCAGATTCATTTGATAATACAGTAGAGCGCCGATTGTCCGGGGCTCAATAATCCATGAGTTGGATTAATCATGGTCCTCTGTAGTACAATTTTTTCGCATCCCCAAAATTAATCAAAATTTTTATCGACGTTCACGTTTTGAAAATTACAAAGCAAGGACCTAAACTGTTATTAAATCCATGGTTAACATTATACCAATTGACTATTGCTTGTAAGTTAGCGGTGTTTCCCCGTGTCCACACAGACATGAAAACATATGGATCCAGGGTTTCCCAATGTAATTGCCGCAGTATTATACTGTCGTTTAGCAGTTGTACCTGTCAAACATTGAAAAAGCTTGTTTGTAGACGCATCTTGTATAACAAAATTTATTTAGCGTTTAAACTTACATACATTTACCTGTTGGGGTAGGCAGAAAGGAAAGGTTGCCATACTTTCCTAACTCAACACACATCCTTAGCCTCTTCCACATCCATACAACCTCTACGACTTTTTACTTTTCCATCTTTCAGAATATTATTCGCTTGATCCAATCATTCTTTCCTTGGTCTTCCTCTCATACGCCTTCCACTCACATCTGCACTGCATATTTGTTTTGTAGTCGGTCTCCATTGATTCATTCCTTCATTTCAACTCATAAAATGTTTAATTCAATAACTTAATTTGATTTTACCGTGTTTTTCAATTATCCAGGCTCAAGTGTCCCCCAATTACCACGGATAATCGGCGCTCTACTGTTCATCAATCCTTTGTATCAATGTTTGTACAGAATTGTCTTCGCTTATAGCTTAACAACTTGGCTTTATAGTCGAGTCACTATAATAAAATATGATTTTCCAAATAATTGTTTATCTTTACCTGCACCATTTCCATTAGTGGCACTTTCTTTAGGCTTAAGACTCTCTGGATCAGCCACAATTTCCAATTCTTTTACTTCAGAATCATGTTGTATCACAACACGAAGTACATAATCTTGGTGGAAGTCATCAACCTAAAAATTAGATTAGCATTTTTAAAAGACCATCATAACGATCCTTTTTTGAATAATTGTAAAATATCTCTATGAACTCTGTGATTTGTTAAATCCCATGAATTTTTTCCTTAAGTTTAAACAATACATACGAGATATGATCAATATAAACCTGGACTGGCTTTAAAAACATCTTTATTATTAAATAATTACATTTTATGTAAAAAGAAAAATAAGTAAATAAAAAACTTATTTTATATATATTTTTTTTTTGTGTTCACCACAGGTTTATTTTTAGGTTTATAACCGGTTTCGAAGACCACCGTCTTTATCGTCAGGTGAAGATAAACTTTACTAAATTGCTAAAAATATATTTCCTGTGTAAATAATATAATATAAGAGGAATGAGGTAGGGGGAGAGAAGTGGGGAGAGATGTGATACAATGGTAAATGGGGCGGGGAAAAATTAAAGTGTATCTTTAGGGCAGGTCAAGTATGTATATCCAGGGGGGGGGGATTTAAATAGGAAACATATTAAGCAGAGGGCTTTTCAAGAAATAATTACATTTTAAGCTGCATCACCTTCAAAATAGTCTCCTCCTACATTAATACAGTGAATCTAGCGTTTCTGCCATGCTGCAAAAACCCCCACAGTATTTTTGTTAAGCAATGCCTGCGATTCAGCTTCCTATCTCTTATACCTTCTCAAAACGTCGTCCCTTGAGCTTCAATTTCATTCTTGAGAATAAAAAGAAGTCACATGGAGCTAAATCCGGTGAATAGGGACGATGTGGAATGGCAGACATGGTGTTGGATATTGTTGACCCGTTGCTCCTTCTGGTTGACCATAAGCAACAGGGGAATAAATTTAGCCGCAATGCATGTTCAAATTGTCGGTTAAAATTGATTGAACTGTGCCAAACCACATTCCAACCATGTTACAAACTTCTCTGATTGTTAATTGTCAATTTGCATGAGTAATTCTCTGAATTTCAGCAACAATTTTGGCAGTTGTGCTGATACAGGGACGTCCCGGCTTCTCATCGTCAAGTGACATTGGACTATTTTTAAGATGCGAATATTACTCATAACATTGGGTTCGGACTCATGGTTTCATGACCGTAAGCCCGGCAAAAAATTACAAGAGTCTCAGACCCTATTTTTCCTAGTTTTAAACCAAATTCGATGTTCGAGTGCTGCTCGAATTTTGCATTCAGGAGGGTTCAAAACATGTGTTAACAAAATTGCTTACGAAACAGATATGAAGATGCACACAGCACAAAGATTTTTGGCAGACTGAATCACAAGGCTTAACGTAACTGACAACTAGAAGCATTAGTGTATACCCCCCACCATCACGGTGGCATAATTTCTGTCCGGTTTTATATTGATCACACCCCATATGTTCAAGAGTAGTTATGAATGTCTTTATGGCACAATCAATGAGTAAAAATAATGATTTTACATAGTTCACTACGGAGTTCTGTTGAATATTGAATTAACAGACTGTTAATTCAATATTCAAGGGACCAAATTTCACCAAAAAAATTAATTAAGAATTATACGATCACTAAAAAAACAATTTGAATTACGAATTATCGTTGTTCTAATTAACAGACTTTTACTGTATTCTTCATGATAAATTAGGCTCAAACTTAATTCTGCTCTAGAATCCTGAAATTCGGTGCCAACAACGTGCAGAAAATTAATGTTTCCTTGCCTCAAAGAACATTACAGAGGCATTGCAGTGAGAAGACTTTTTGTAGTTAGAACACATTCATTGAAGTCTATGTTATATATCTGATAGGGTGTGGGCTGAAAAACATCTGGTGTCCCCGTGGCTGGGTTCGCCCTATATTGGTGGGGTGTATCTTGGCCGAGGGTATGCTATTAGATGAACCCAGACCTTTTGATAGCTTCTGTATTTAATGTATTATCTGCAATTTATGTGTTTTAGAAGTGTTATTTAAATATAATCTGTACATACTATGTTGCTATCAATAAACCTATTATTTATTTATGTGTCCTAAATTTGTAGAAGTATAATATGAAAGCTTTTTTTCTTGGACTCATCACTGAATACGTTCCAGGAACGCAGGAATGCCATCAAACGCCTCTATCTAAGTCGGTCCACAGCCTAGCAATCCACGTGCTTTCACATTAGATTGAGAGTGTGAATCTCCCTATAACAGCGGTGGTACGGTGTAGAATGGGTGTTCGATAATTGAGTTTCTTGAACAGTGATTATTAGCATACTTACTTACATACATACCTTCGAGCCCATTCCCTTCTGGTATAGGCAAAGAAGACAGACTTTCCTATCTCAACACACATATTTTGTCTCTTCCACATCCATACAATTCCTACAATTCCTACGATTTCTCATACTTCTTACTTTTCTTTCATTCAATATCATTTACTTGATCCAACAATACTTTCCTTGGTCTTCCTTTTCCATGTCTTCCACTCACATTTGAACTATATATTTGGTTTGTTAGTCTTTCTTAATTTATTCCACATGGCCAAACCTTCTCAAAGCGTTCTTCTTAATCTAACTCAAAAATCAACCTTAAATTCACACTCACCTCCAATCACTTCAATCCGTATTCAGTCATACATTGTCACCCCATTTGTTATTTTAAGTGCATGCATTTCTACAGTATTTAATTGGCTCTTTTCAGTCTTTTTCCACGTCCACGTTTCCCTTCCATACATCAGAATCGGTACTAAAATACTGTTATGGACTATTGTAGCACTAATTATCGAGATTTTATGAAAAGTGTTAGTCTTTCTTCTAATCTAATCTAATCAAACCTATAGAAATTAATCTAATCTAATCAAACCTATAGAAAATAAAATAAAATGTAACTGAATAATATATAAACAACCCAAGTGTTTAAACCAAATTGATATTCAATTAATTACATACATTGTAATTTATTTTATCAAACACTGTTTATTCCACTTTTTTGTAACAGTATAACCCTACCGGTTTCAAGGCTTTTACCTCATCTTCAGGGGAACTTAAACCTCCACAACGTTAATGCCTTAACTATAAACAATGAATTACATACCGTTAAGACACTGCCATCTCCAACACCCAGCTCATGCAAAGTTTTTCCCACATTCTGCTCTGTTTCCCCTTCCTCAGAAGAGACCAGCACTACACCCTGTCCCTCAAGCATAGCGTCAGGAGCCACCATATTGAGCCGACCGATGAGAACGACTGAGTTGAGTTCACCACACGTGAGCTTGTTCACATCACAGACGAGAACTACTGATGGTTTAGGTGAGCAAACATAGCATTTGGGATTTGGTGGGTTCAATCCTAAAAGAAAATGAGGAAAAGAATTCATTAATTATTACCAGCCACTGCCTATCTACTCGGAGAGTTACAAAGCATTAACAAAAGAAATATTTAATACAATGATGCATCAAAGACATGGAATGTTTCTACAAATAAATGAGACTTTAAAAGAAGGAAATGTACAGAGATAATTTTGTTGCAAGAGATCATATGCATCATTATCTTAATAGTAAAACAGGGTTACTCATAAACCCAATTATATAATAAATCATCTTTAGATTCCTATCTTAACATACATTTCTAACAAACAGTTATGTGATAATTTCTTACTCTATCAAATATTGTAATATCAGATATTCTATGCAAGGCATGCATTTCTACCACATTTATTCTTCTTCATGATCTTCTGCTACATCTTAAACTCAGCGCAACACCTGTCTCATATTGAATGCAGCGCTTAAAGAGGATCCTGTTAACTCCTTTATTTATTCCATCCATCTTACAGGATACCTTCCTCTTGCTCCCATTCCCTCAACTGTCCCTGTGATCACCAGCTTCTCCAGACTATCATCATTCTTTCTAGCAACATGCCCAAAATACATTATGATTCTTTTTCTGCATGTTGTCGAAAATCTATCAGTAATTTCCAATTCTTGGATTATAGGGATGTTGGTGGGCCTTGCGTCCATGGAATACAGAGCATCCGCCTCCAACATCACATCTCAAAGGCATCTATCATGTATGTTTCCTTCCTTCTCATCATCCATGTTTCCACTCCATACTATGTTATGGAGAATATTAGAGACTTAACCGGACAGGTTTTGGTTCTTCTCAGTAGACCAATTAGTCCATGTCCTTGTCAGACTTGTTATAGCTGTTTTTGCCATTCCAATTCATTATCACATCCTCCGTTCCTCGAAATAAGATCGCCTAGGCAAACAAACTCCTTGAATTTATTCTGTTCTTATCATTCCTTCTCAATAACCTGACTTTGCTTCCATACATCAATGTTGACTCTAGCACACCAGTATCCACGATCATTTTGTAATAGATTTACTGGAAAAAAATAGTACTAAGTGGGCCACTGACCTTACCAGCGTCTTTCGAAAACATAGCAAAATTCCTCAACTTGTTCTAATTTTCAATATCACCCCCATACATTATAATTACTCATAGAATCACCCTTTTCAACAAACTATAACTTTCGACCATTCTCAAATCCTTTTCTACATTTTGAAGACATTCTTTCAACCAACATTGTTGACATATTGTTATACAACAATTCTCAACCAAATCTGTCATTTTCACGCCTATCGTTTCACGTTGTAGACACTTTAGGGACGGTTGTCCCGAATGGAAAGATGATGAGGTTGATCGTTGTTTTAATAAAACTTGTTTGAAATCGGAATATGGAAAGAGATATTTTATTGTTAAACGTCAGTATTTATAATATTTGGAATGTGTGTAGAAAGGCGTAGAAGATATGTCGCTGTCTCGTTCTCGCTAAACAATAACAAGCGGCTCGCACTGTGATCACAGGGAGTGAGGATCGCTACAACACAAATCAATATAAATACTGAAGAGTCATGGAGACAACATTTTAGATATAGATGTAAACTAAATTTCTAACTCGAAGGTTAAACAATAAATTATTACCTCTTTCAGGTACAAACAATTGTCCACGGTGGTTTGGCTTCAACCTCAAATAGACAGACTGGCACTTATTTAACTGCTCCAGCAGGATGTTGAAGGCGTGCATCACCACAATGCCGGCTACAATGGCATTAGCAGTTGCTATTGCGGGAATTATATTTCCTGCCATTGCTGAAAATATACAAAATTTACTTACTCCAGATATGCTGACAAATAATAAATGAACACTTGGATTAAAAATGATTTATTTATGAGTATATTGGCTCAAACAATACTTGAACTTTAAGCTGAGTGTAGAGAACTCTGAAAAATAATTAATGGACAGTGGAAAAGGTAATGTAAGCAATTGGAAGTGTTGTAGAATATTATCTACAACAGAGCATCCATCAGATGTTTTATTTTGTCAATATACCAGAAAGATTCATTTCGGAAGTCATTAAGTCAATAAGGTAACCCAATTTTTTTTTATTTTGAACCAAGATAAAGAGTAAATTGGTTATTACTCTTCAATAGAGGTATCTGTTTCATCGTAATTTATTGTTTACATCAGAGGTCTCCAAACTTTTTAGCCTAAGGGCCTGACTCCTCCACCAAGTCCCAAGGGCCAAGACCTAGCAAGCTCATCATACCAATATACTGTAGTTTTGAATTACGCGCAAATTTTCATATTGGGACTAGCCGGCGAGTGAGATATCTATGGCGCAGGGCCCGGGGGTGGACTCCGCTCCGTTCGCGATTTCGATTGGTACTTGGTACGGGCAAGTGTCAAGGGCATTTCACTGCGGCAGAGATAGTCGATGCGCGAAAAGCGAAATATAGTGTGACTAGTGTGTTTTGTGACTAAAGTCGTTAAATAAAAAAATCTGATTATTATTTTGTAGGATTTACTTACATTGTAAATTTTACAATGTAATCAAAATAAACTATGACGGACCGGATACCGGGCATATCCGGCCGGTGTTGGCCCGCGGTCCATAATTTGGGGACCCCTGGTTTACATAATTATATATCAGGGCTGTCCAACCTGTTTGTAAAGGTAAATCTTCTTAAGTACATGAAATGAAAGAAAAGGTTTACTTAAAAGCATGTCGCTATTGATTGATAGATCACGATCAACTGATTGGGTACCCCTGGTGAATAAAAAAACAAGAGAGACTAAATTTTGTATAATAAGAGACTAAAGTGGACACTCTCAAATTATGAGTTTGTTGCCTCTCATTTGTTATGACCCCAGTAAACTTGGGCTTTTGTTTGTATCTTACTGAGGACATATGAACATAAAAATTTAGGCCGATACATTTTACCGGTTGAATGCTGACTTGAATTGAATTCCTTTGTGAAAAAATCTAATTAATTTGATAAGTTGTGAGATCTAATGATGAGTATGTACCATGTCGTAGTGCATCTATTCAAATAAATCAACAGCCCATCCCACAACAGTGATGGGTAACCTATGACACGTGTGTCAGAGGTGACACGCCAAGACATTTTGGGTGACACGCATTGTTTACGGACGATCTTCGCCCAAGAACGAGCTATGCGCTTTCTTCGCTCGTATATTTTTGCAGAATTTCAAGACAGCATCTGGGCTCAAGAGTTCGTCAACTTGAGGTCCAAACTCATGAATCTAGAAAGAAATCGTTTGGATAATGAAGAAGAGTGCCACTACGAACAAGATATTTTGAATGCTTGGAACCGATTACCAAACACTTTTGACACTGAAAAATCTAGCAATAGCTTTACTCACAATATTTCCCTCAACGTACTTTTGTGAGACCTTATTCTCGGCGTTGAATAATATTAAAACAAATGAAAGAAACCGGCTGACTGATGAAGTTTGTAACGCTTGCTTATGTACGAAATACCAACCTTCAATTGAAGATTTAGCAAATGCGATTCAGCAACAAAAAAATCACAAATGTAAATAATTATTTGTTTTTGCTTTTTAATAATAATAAATAAATAGTTCAAAAACAAAACTCTTTCATTTACTAGGGCTGCAAAAATTATTAATATTCCTAGATGTGACACGGCACCAGGGTCAAGCCAGGTTTTTTCAGAATTTTGACACGCCGAGCTAAAAAGGTTACCCATCACTGTCCTACATACATCTATCAAAAACATATATAACAAATCATGACCATTGTGAAAATACCAAAGTGTCTGGTGAAGATTAATCCCAACACCATTTATTTACTCATTCCATTCTCAACAAGTATTATTCAATTAAAAAAAAAAATATTCTATTAGGTGTACAAATAAGTTTCCGCCGTTTTTTATCAAAAATTGGGCATTTATTGTGAAAGAACGGAACCTCATGTTTTATTCGAAGTATTGCCCATCGCTTGCCACTACTTTTTCCCATCTTTCTGGCAGCATACGGATACCGCGTCGGAAAAATGATTCATCTTTTGAGGCTATCCACGAATCGACCCAATTTTTGGTATCTTCATATGATGTGAAGTGCTGCTCAGACAGGCCATGCGTCATCGACCGAAACAAGTGGAAATCAGAAGGCGCAATGTCTGGTGAATACGGCGGGTGGGGTAAAACTTCCCAATTGAGTGTTTCCAAATAGGTTTTGACCGGCGCCGCAACATGTGGACGAGCATTATCATGCAGGAGAATAATTTTGTCGTGTCTGGAGTAGCAGTGGGCGCGCTTTTCCTCGAGTGCTCGATTCAATCTCATCAATTGTGCTCGGTAGACAGCCCCAGCAATGGTTTCGTTCGGTTTGAGCAACTCATAATACACGACACCAAGCTGATCCCACCAAATACACAACAAGAGTTTTTTTCCATGAATATTTGGCTTAGCTGTAGATGTTGAAGCATGGCCAGGGGTTCCCCATGATTTCTTCCTTTTTGGATTATCATAGTGGATCCATTTTTCATCACCAGTGACTATACGGTGCAGAAAACCCTTTCGTTTATGCCTGGCAAGCAGCATTTCACATGTGGAAAATCGGCGTTCAACGTTTCTCGGTGTCAGTTCATATGGAACCCAATTTCCTTGTTTTTGAATCATTCCCAATGATTTCAACCTATGTGAAATTGCTTGTTGAGTCACTCCTAATGTAAGTGCAAGTTCTTCTTGCGTTTGGCACGAATCTTGATCCAATAATACTTCCAATTCCGCGTCTTCGTACACTTTCGGCCTTCCGCTACGTTCTTTGTCTTCGATGTCAAATTCACCGTTCTTAAACTTTTGAAACCACTCACGACAACTTCTCTCACTTAAGGCAGCCTCACCATATGCTTCTACAAGCAATCGATGCGCCTCAGCTGCAGATTTCTTCAAATTGAAGAAGTAAATCAAAAGTTCCCGCAAATGACGCTTATTCGGCTCAAAACTTGACATTTTCGAACACAAAAAAATGTTATACTGATAAAAATTCACTAATATTTCAAGGTCATGTTGTTGACAGATGTCCAACCTTACGATAATGACATTTTACATCTCACAATTTTAACCATAACTGACTGGTGGCGCCAACTTTTGTCAAACGGCGGTGACTTATTTGTACACCCAATATATATTTTCCTGTCTCAATAGTCACATCAGTAAGTAAAGGGTTAGCATATAGAAAAAAAATGAAAAATAAATTGAGTTAATCTACTATTACAGTTTCTTAAAGGCCCTATTACAGTTTTTAAGAAGAGAAAGCACTTGAATAAGAAATGAATTATTGATTAAATAACAAAAATGGAAACGGTAAAACTCTTACATTTAATATCAAAACGTGTCTTCTGTGCAATACCAAAGATGTAAGCCCGAATGTTAGCACAGGCAGCCACGAAGTCCATAGCACTCTTGTCGTCCTTGTCCCAAACCAGGTGGTCACCTTCGTTGAGAGCCGTAAAGGAGTCCTTTAATGCGCAGCAACTATCAGCAAATACCTGAAAATATTTGATCAATATAATTGAACATTTGTTTAAACATTAACACATCGATCAATAAGTCTCGGGACTAACCAACAGATCGCGCCTCTAATAACAAATCCATACCATTTTCAGTTAGTACCAACCTTAAGAAGTTACGTGTCAAACTTTCATAACATTCCGACATTGTGTCATTGAGTTACAGTGGTTCTAGTGATGCTTCTTTTGCTATTTTCAAAACAATGAAAAAAAACTAATTTTGTGTGTTGATAAAACATTGCTTTTTAATGGGAAAAAATACCGTTTAAACTCAGCGATGGCTTGAAAAGTGTTATCCGGGCTCTGCTCCATCGAAAACAACCATTTGTCGGTGGTATGCTGATTTCAAACGCGGCTGTACAGACCGCTCTGGTCGTCCAAATGAGGCTGTTACACCAGAAAACATAAAAAACCCTCAAAATCGTGATGGAAAATCGCAAAGTAAAGTTGCGTGAGATAGCTGACATCCTGAAGATATCATTTGGTAGTGTTTACACTATTTTGCATGAACAAAAGGTCATGAAAAAGCTTTTTTCGAAATGGGTGCCGCGTTTGCTCACAATGGAACAGAAACAACAACGCATCGATGATTCAGAGCGCTGTTTGGCACTGTTTACGCGAAATAAACAGGAGTTTTTGCGTCGGTAGCGTTTGAAGGCAGAAATTGCAAAAAAATGGCCCCATATGAAGAAGAAAAAAGTTCTCTTTCATCAGGACAATGCACCGTGTCACAAGTCGATGGTAATGATGGCCAAATTGCACGAGTTGAACTTCAAATTGCTTCCGCACCCACCGCATTCTCCAGATTTGCCCCCCAGCGACTATTGGCTGTTAGTAGACCTCAAAAAGATGCTCCAGGGAAAGAAATTTGGCTTCAATGAAGAAGTGATTGCCGAAACTAATGCCTATTTTGAAACCAAAGATAAATCGTTCTACACGGCTGGCATAGAAAAGTTAGGAAAGCGTTGGAGAGAATGTATCGCTCTTGAAGGAGCCTATGTGATGAATAAAGAAGAATTTTGGCAAACAAATGTTGTTTTAGAAGTTAGTTCCGGGACTTATTGATCGATGTGTTATATAATTAGTTTATATGTATGCATCAACTTATTTATACGAGTATGCATAGACATCACAGAATGCATTTCTAAATTATAAGAATCGTAATAATGTAAATCCTAGTCTATTGCATATGGTTGTTCGGAGAGTAGTTTCGTATTTCTAAGATAAATGTTGCAAGGACAAAACTTTCATTCTTAATTTCATTATAGTATACTACTCATATTAAGTATTATGAAAGGTAATTTAAGATTTACCCGAATCACATAACGTTTTTTTGGCACCATTTTAAAGATGGAAAACCACATCAATTGTTTTGTCGAAGCTATGTTTTTTACTACTGCAAAGGAAAAAATTACACAAACCATAAAAAATAAATATGGCAATGATGCAGTAATCGGTTGTGTGTCAAATGTGATTTAAGAAGTTTTGAAATGGTGATACGAAATTCAAAGATGGTGTCCGCTCTAAAGGCTATTTATAACTAAATACGACCAAATCAAGGTTTTGATTGAGAATAAAAATACGAAATTACTTTCTACACCAATATATTGATGAATAATAAACACTATTTTATTAACAATACGTAACATTTCACTGCAGAAAGAATTGTTGATAAAATATACGTGGGTCGTCCAGAAAGTAAAGAACGTTTTGGCATAACTAAATAAAAACCAAAGATATCAACACAAAACTTGATTTACAAAATCACAGTACCTTACTCTATTTTTCAATGTAGTCGCCATACCTGTCAAGGCACTTATTGTAACATGGAAGCAATTTTTCAATTCTGATGTTATACTCTTCTACCGCCAAAGATTTGATCCAGGATGTCACTTCTTGTTTGAGGTCTTCATCGTTTGTGAACTGTTTTCCATCCAACAATTCCTTTAGTTTCGGGAATAAGTGAAAATCACTTAGTGCAAGGTCAGGGCTGTAAGGAGGATGTCCAAAAATTTCCCACTTAAGACGTTGAAGTTCTCGCTGTGTTCGTGCTGATGCATAAGGCCGCGCATTGTCATGAATCAAAACCACCTTTCCCGACAACATTCCACGTCTCTTGTTTTGGATGGCGCGTCTAAGTCGTTGAAGAGTTTCACAATAGGCCTCTGAATTTATTGTGTGTCCTCTTGGCATAAACTCCACCTGGATCAAACCCTTTCTGTCAGAAAAAACTGTTGCCATCACTTTTCAGGTGTTGAGATTCGGTTTTTCTTTTCCGAGCACACATTTTTTTGTAGCCAAGGTCCTCTGTCACTATTTCATGTAGGAGCGATCGTGAAATTTGCGGAAAGATTCATGTACTATGCTTAAAGTTGCCCATAAATTTCGATAGGCCGAACTATTTTGTGCATTCAGAAAACAAATGACATTACGCACTTCACATTTGGCGGGATTTTCGATGGGTGCAGCCATTTTGAAAGGTTACAGAACAAAGAAGCACGACCGTTCAGCAACAAAACTCGGCTCGCACTTAAGCGAGGAAAGGAGCTAACTGGTGCGCATACGATCGCGGTGGTGGGGGATCGGCGCAGGGTGTGGTGCGCGATCGTTCTTTACTTTCTGGAAGCGCCTACTATAAACCTAGTTGGTAAGATGCTTATCAATGATCAAGGAATTTAAAGCCCCGAGGACCCAAGGTACTAAAAAACAAATTAGTGACCCAGTCTACTTAAAGAGTTTATTTGGTAACAATACTTGTGATCATTGTTGCCCTTCCACATCTGATAGTATTGCCAACACTTACGATGACAAACTAGGAGGAATGAATGATGAATGAACATCTCAAAGGCAAAAGGATGATCATATTGTCTCTTTTTAAAAAAACTTGTACTTGGACTACCAAAAGGGCCATCATAAAGCTTCGGACACCCAATATCTATACAGTGGATACTACAAGCACCCGAACATCCTTCTCATGCGCCAAGCTGGGAGTGTAAGTGGCCGTAATAGTAGTTATGACTATATCAGAAAAGTTGACTTAATAAAACTAAAATCTTTATAAATCGCACCTTTGCACATTCAGCAATGCTCCAGGTGCGCTGATCTCGTAGACCACTTTCTTCATGGCTGTTACTACTTCCAGCAACTGAAAAAGAAGACAATTTTGTTATATTTTATATATTGTTTATAGTTAAGACATTAACGTTGTGGAGGTTTAAAGACATTGTAGTTTATTTTATCAAACACTGTTTATTCCACTTTTTTGTAACGGTATAACCCTACCGGTTTCAAGGCTTATCAGTACCAGTTCGAACAGAATTTAGTCTTGTTTGTGCACCCCTGAAGATGAGGTGAAAGCCTTGAAACCGGTAGGGTTATACCGTTACAAAAAAGTGGAATAAAGTGTTTGATAAAATAAATTACAACAATTTTGTTAATTTTTCGAGAAAAGATAATTTTCTGCAACACTACTATAGGTATTCAAGACTCCCTTAACAATCTTTTGACAACACATTTTGGGTCCAAATGGTTTACTGTAGACCCGAAATGTATTGTCAAAGGATTTTTTTTAACAAAGATTGGAAAATATAAGGCTTTTCTATTTAATTGCTTGACACTATTTGATAATTTTTGTCTTTTATGATGTTTTCGTCCATATACATTAAGAAAGAAAACCAATTATATTTCTGTCTATTTAAGAGGAGATTTTATTATATTGAGCTAGAATAATGTGTTCAATTAAAAAATGAAAAAAAAATGTACAACATACCAGCATCGGGCAGATTATTAAAATCCAGTGGAATAGGTGGCCTCCTGCTTTTCCACAAGTTGTCCATGGACAGCAGGTACTGGATGTCATCCTTGAAAAGCTTGCCAAACAATTTCCCTGGGTCATAACCACAGGAACGGGCCCAGGTCCGTGTGCTTGTACGCTCAACATTTCCCTGTTCAAGATAATATATCTCATTACATACAAATATTGATATACAAATATCCTTAGATACACTTCATTCATAAGAAAAGAAAGATAATTTAGTTATCATTTAAATAAAACTAAATTTGTTTATCACCATTTGCAACCCTCGCCACTTCATCAATCAGTCATTATCAAAATGACTACATGCAGTATCCAAGGTTAATGGAGTTTTCTAGTCCAAGAGCGAACAGAAACAAATTGTCTTATTTAAAAGGTTAATGTATACTATTTTTTTACTTCCTAAAATCCTTTTAATAAAAAAAAACACATATTTTTATTTTTTTAATATGTTAACAATTTTTGGAAATTCCAATGTAATTGGGTGAATTGAAATAAATATATGGTTTCAAAATATAAGTACAAGAAATGTTTCTAGGATTAGAAGAGCTGGAATACAATTATATTATTTCAAGGAGACATACCATAATTTTGTTTTTGGGTTAAAAGAAAATTAATGTAAGTTTTATTATAAATTTGGGTTCAAAGAAAATTATTGTAAGTTATATTATGAATGTACCGGACAGGTACAAAGACTGTAGATAGGTGGATGGTTGCTGCACAATGCTCGTAGAATTCAGGTAGCGATTTGAAAGCGTCAATCACCAAAAATTAATTGATGGCGAAATATTCTTTCGCCGCTACGCCACTGCACTAGGGGCGGGGCTTGTCACTGCTCGGGGCGGAGCCTGTCGTGGCTATTCAAGATGGCTGCTCGAAGCGGCTCCAGTGGCGTGACGAGTGAAACGAAGATGGTTTGTCGAGTAGAGATTCCTCTGTAGAAGTTGAAGAAGTGAAACACAGATGTAGTCCAGTAGAGAAGTATATATTTTGCCAACTTTGGGCCCTTTATATTAATTGCCAATCGGTCATAGCAAGCGCCCGTTACCCGCAAAGTACAACCATTTTCGGGGCCTGGGGCGCTGCTTAGCCCGACCGACTTTTGCCTCAGTCTCGATGCCTCGGCCGCCAGCACATTTTCCCGTGCGGTCGCGAGCGCCATCGGACTCAAACAAACATACATATTGACATATAAAATAGCAAACATTTACATTGATTATACAAATAAAAGAACATTAGAATGACACGATACATATAAAAGGTTCATACATAGATAAAATAGACAAATACATCAATTATATATATATATATATACAGATCTACACCTACATGTCCTTTTCCTCATATCACATACACACACACACGGGTGACGGCACACGTCCGATACAATGAAAATTATTGTAAGTTATATTATCAAAATTAATGTAAGTTTTATTATCAATATGTCAAGAGTGATATTATATATGTATAGATAATGTAAATGTTTTATTACATTTGAATTTTTTTAATAGCAAAAACATTTCAATTGATAATAAACTACTACTGTCCGATAAATATGTTGTATGCGGAGTCTGAACCACACAATCCTTCATTACTAGCCCTCATTAGTATTTCTTTGCTTTGAACCCATTAATGTAATAATAAACTATATCTCTTTACGACACAGTTGACTGTGTAGTTTTTACTTATGATGCAATCTATATTCTGGCAATAGTTTTCGAAATCATTTAAGCTCTGTACAATTTTACATATTTGGATTAATTGTCAATTTTTTACCAGGCTTCAATCACAGTTTGGGAAACAATTATTATTGGCCCATATCAATAAAGAAAATCCTAACCCAACATTCACTAATCCCTTATTTATCTATCATTCCTATCAAATATTTAGAAAAAGGGTAACTTGATTGCGTCAGTTATTAATTTTCTACCCTTGAAACGTCAAAAGAAAATAAAAATTTATGAAATAAAAAATGAACCTGATCATTTGATGTATTGGTAGTCAGAGCTCTTTGGCCAGCTTCTCCGGCAGCTTCAGGATCTTCCGTGTCGGGAGACACATCCTGGTCAGGATCCTCCTCTCCGAACAATTGACTAAAATTAGAATTATGCAAATTTATTATCTAACTCTAAAGGAAAAAATGGACAAAATATAAATGCAATTAAAAGTAAAAATCACTAAGTCTAATAAAACTGTATCAGACATATGCGTCATTTAGAATATGATTGATGTATATTTTCTTGTTTATTTTATATTTAAAGATGTTTTGTTTGAAATACTTGTTGGCCGCACACATATCGAAAGGCAGCCATCCACCTATTCTACAGACTTTGTACGGTGATGTACAAAAACCATACATATTATTGTTATTTTTTTTAACTACTGTATATTTATGACCTTTGTAAACGAGTTAGTAAGATGCCTGTCTTCTGACCCACGGGTTGTGGGTTTAATTCCGGAAGAAACCCAAATTTAAATGAAAAGGATTCCGGTCTAGTTTTCGCTTAAGGCATCTTAAACTTTCAGAGTGTTTCAAAGAGATTGCCACATAACAATGAGCCAGTCAAGTTGTGTACTGTATACAACGAAAGTGTAATACAATATAATTCACAAACTGTAGTCTCTGTCGTACAAATATTTAGTTATCATAACAATGAAATATTATTTGTAAAAGACGTACAAAACAATTTATATAAGATATGAATGGACATAGAAGAAAAGGAAAAACCGGAAAATTTGGAAAAATGTGTTAGATACAAAAGTTGTGAATATTTGGAAATATGCAATCTCCATCTCCGCCTTTATGTATTCTAAAAGATGTTTTCAAAATGGAAAATTTAATATAAAAAAAAAAACTCTGATTTATGTTAACAAATACTTACTTAAACAAATGCTTGGCCCACACAATACAATGAATGGGTTCTGACGGAGTGTTCCGAATTGTGCAACCTGGGAATGTTTTCTGTGTGGCTTTCGGTTGACACTCATAACACTGAGTGAGAGACTTCTTAATCAATTCAACCTAAGAATAAACAATACTGTGATAAGTGAAACAGTTTAACTTTTGTTCAATTATTGTAATGCAAGTACAGATAAAAGTTAAAATACACCAAAATCTCTAATAGTTTATTACTTTCACTTGGAGTATACTTCCTTAACCAAGTATCAAAAGACTAAAGACAAAAACCTTTACTAATCTTCTTATGATGATAATTTTCAAAATGTGACACATGATAATAAAAAGGTGGTATGTACATGATAATGAAGAGGTGGTACATGATAATTAAGCACTTTGGAGACAGTCAATAAGAGTGAAGTTTTCTGTGGCTGGTTCTTTAAGTTATTTAATGCATTATCTAAATATCATTCACTTGATCTAACCATACTTTCCTTAGTGTTCATCTACCACACCTTTCACTCACATTTGCACTATATATATTTGTTTTGTTGGTCCTTCTTCATTCATTCATTCTACATAACAAAACCTTCTCAGAGTGAATTTCTAAATCTTACTTAACCCTTATCATGGCATTGTAACACAGGTGTTACACTAATTTAGGGATTTTTTTTTAAATCCAGAAACTGTAACGTAATTTAAAATATGGCAACACATTCAAATACTATACATGCACTATTGTGTGCAGTGGTATCATCTGGTGATAAATATTGACAACGCTACAACCTTTCAAACGACATCGGGTCAACATGTCTGGACAGCGTGGGTGCGTTTTTAAAATTGGGGTAAATAATCTAAATATCTTATTAATCACTACATGTAAAGAAAATTTTATTTGTTGATAATACAGCTATATAAATGTTGTTCATGTTATAGATTATACAATCATTTTAAAGCCCTTTTTGTGTTTTATAAAAATTGACATTTCGGCAATGTAACATGGGTGTTACATATAAAAAACTATAAGGAAAAGTTGTGATTTTTTTTCCTCAATTTTCCTTCATAACTTACCATATAACAAGGAATCACCAAAGAAAAACGTTAATATTTGGATAAATTGAACTTTCCCAAGATAAGGTTTAATATATCAGCCTTTTATCTCTAATCCTATGCTCTACTATATGTATGTTTATTTGATTGCTTTGTTTTGTGAAATCTACCTTCCTTAGGACAGGCATATGCCTAGTTGGGCAGGGGAGTGTTTTGTATAAATCTTGCAAAAATTAAAAAAGGATAAATGAAAAAACAAAACAAATTAATAAATATCAATATAAAAATTTCAACAGTTGAAACATATTGCTCTGTTAAGCAAAAAAAAACAAACCTGGCCAGCATATCCAGCCGTCCCGCTCTCAATCAAAGGAATGTCAGCGGCCAAACACATTCGGTTCACATGATTCCTGGCTGCTCTATTATCTAGAGCATTCATCACAAGGGAAAATGTCTTGAAAAAACTCGCACCATATTTATTTCTGAAATTCAAGCATAAAATAGTTTTAAGGATGTAAATATAAAATAAAATGATGTCAAAATATTATCTAATTATTTTAATCAATATAAGTTAAATAGTGGTTGCTTGTGTAAGAATGATTTTTTCTCAACAGATAAAAATTGTCATTTTATTCTGTAAGTATGCTTGATGTTTTCTTTTCTGAATATAATTTCAGAAACTATAGTTAATACACGAACACTTTCAACCAAGAAAATGTTTATCCTTTTCGTTTCGGATGATGATCTTAGATGCTGATGTATTTCGCACCACAAACAAACCACAACAGTTTACTTCTTGCTTTCTTTTCCACAAATGCATCTACAATGTCATTGAAGTCTATATTCATTATTATGTCTGATTCTGTTGATGATATTGCTAATGTGTTTAGTCTATTTTGTTTTAGCATGGATCTTAAATATGCTTTTAATCGTTTTAATAATGAAAAACTTCGATCTGTGAGATAGTTTGCTAATGGTGTAGCATTTAATAGTCGTGGTTATAATTAGCTTTTAAATACGAACTGAAGTGAATGCATTCCATAAAACATTCATCTAAACTGTTCTTGTTCATATTTTTATAACCTATTTATAAATCTTGGGGCATCCTCTTTGGCTTGGCAAATACCTAAGTTTGCCTGTTAGCAAACGCGGTTGTGAGAGCAGGTAAGTATCAAGTAGTTGTAACAATAATGATGGTAATCAATACCTCGTAATCTAATATGACAGCCTCCGTGGTCGAGTTGGTAAGATGTCTACCAAACCAGAGGTTGCGGGTTCAAATCCCGCCGGAACTTAAATTTTTTTAAATGAATTCCAATCTGGTTTTCAGTTAAAGCCTCGTTAACATCTTTCTGGTTGGTTGGAAGAGGTTGCCATATGAAAATACGCCCGCCAGGTTGTACTGTATACAACAAAAGTGTAATACAGTACAATGATGGATATGAAATGGAGGCTAGGCCATTAGATTGGGTACTTCCCCAAATTTGACACGATAGGCTATCCTTTGTGATTGAGTATGATTGGCAGTCATATTGTGGATGAAAGACCCCTGTGGGTGTATTGATTTATTGTTTACAAGCTATTGCACTTAACCAATCAACTACACAGTTTTAGTGATAACACCCGAAGTTCCGATGGCAAGATCAAAGTTCCAAACTAACAATACAACAACTTAAAAAATGTGTTATATATGCACTGGCATCGAAAGCAGTAAAGATTTCCCAATAATTTCACTATATGATATTATTTATAAAAGTTGTACAAATACGAATTATTTCTTGATTACTTGAATTGCTCAATATCAAGTTTATAGAATATATGTCTCACTGAAACCTACGAAAATGAGTATAGTTATTCAACTATAAAACATTGAGTTAATAAATTAGGATATTAAAGTAGCCAACAAAATGTAAAGGAAACTTACGATGTGATGCTGTCATGATAGGCTTTGATATTGACATTGGGGTTGAATTTAAGTGCGCTGGATCGTGCGACATCGGCCTTCGATTTCCCTACATGTTCTTTGTGAAATAAAAATTGGCGATTCAAATTACTAACATCAATTGTATCCAGGTCGATCTAAAATAAAAATATATGCGATTAATAATCCATCAGTATGTCAAATTACAGATTGAAATAATAAGGTGAATACTCACAATTTCAATATCGCTGAAGCCAGAAAGAACGAGATTTTTAAGTAATTCACAACCTATTCCTCCTGCTCCAACGACTAAAACCTTGGATTTTAGTATAGCTTCGCTCAAATTGTTTTCAAACACACCGGTCACACGTGCCGCCATGTTTACGAGACGCCGAATTACCAAGGACAAAACTCAAGCCAACTCGAGGGAAGAAATTGAAATACTCGCACTATATATAAATATGAGCTGTTATAACATTACTAAAGGATGACGCTCCAATATGTGGTACCATAGATCAGTAATGTTCAATCTGGGTCCCGTGGAACGTTTTCAAGGATTCGACATTTAAAAAAAAAAAAAAGATTTTTGTTATATAACTTTACAACACTTTTATTGTTTATTTTTACAAAAAAAATTGATACGATACCACTGCCATAAATGGAACATTAGCGAAAATAAATTATGAACTGTGAATGAAAATTATTTGAATACATAATTTTTATTATTGAGACTTTTTTATCGAAAATTACGATGAGAAATTTTAAAATATCGCATTGTATTACACTTTCTTTGTGTATGGTGGTGGGTTTATTGCCAATATTTTCCAACCAACCAGAATGATGTCGACCAAGTCTCAAATTAAAACTGAATTGGATTCTTTTTTGAAAAATCTGGGTACCTACGGAAATCAAGCCCGCAAACCAAATGGCTGAAAGGCATGTATTTTCATGTATTCGTTAAAATTGTCAAAAAATTGTATTAACAAACATTGAACCCTTGAATTAACGTCCAAATTAACGTTTACAATCGAGAAAACAAATATTTAGAGCTGAAACATTATTAATGCAGGTAAATTTAGTTCAATTCGCTTTCATTATAAAAGAATAATAATTCAAGTTAAATTTATTGTAATAGTATCAGTATGCTTAAATTCCAAGAATAGATAATAAGGTCGATAACATTAACACATACTCCTAATATGTTTTGCTTCATTTCATAAAATAAATATACGAGTATGTAAACTTATTGTATTATACAACACTTTCGTTGTATACAGTACAGCCTCGCGAGTTTTTTTACTGCGTGGAAATCTCTTACCAATCAGAAAGAGGTCTGAAATGAAAAATAGACCGAAACCCTCTTTAAAATAAAATTAGATTCGCGAGAACTTCCTTCCAGAGTATGTCAAATTTGTATTTCTTCTTCTTGAAGAATGGCCATGAACTTGTGCTTGAATACAAATGGAAATATTAAACGAATCTGTTTTCATGCTTAAAGTTCAACAGCGATCTTCAGAGATTCACCACTAAAGGTTTGAATAATATAAGAAACACAAGCCTGAAGCATTTCCATTGAAGAGGTGAGGATTAAATGACACTCTTCACGATAAATTCTACACTTTTTTTCTTCGCATGATGTCATTCAATCATAACAGCATTCTCAAATGGTCAGTGTGATTCTTTCAGTGTGGTGTTGTGCACTAGTGAATACTTGAACTAGTTATTTACTAACATATATATTCGTGGTCTGAACTTCACGTTCGCAAAGTAATGACTCTTTAAGGTTTCATAAGTGCATCAAGTAAGTACAGCGACCACAAAATTTGCGGACTCGGTAGTAAACCACTTTAGATTTTCCTTGGGAGATTATCTCCAGTTTGTTTTGCTGTTGACCCCATCATGAGGTCTTTATTTTTGACTGATTCCTATTATTGCGGAGACATTTTTTTCTTCGGACCCAGATATGGGAAGGAACTGATATATTCGTGTAAAATAGTTGCATTTTGCATGGACATTGTATACTGAATGTGGCACACTGAAAACCTATAGCTGATACAATACGAAGATAATATATTTTTTATGTTATTTATTTAGATCAAAATGCATATAGGAGTTCACGGCCATTATTCAAAGAGAGAGAGAGAGAGAGAGAGAGAGAGAGATCGCCGTCAAGTGGGAATTCAGCCTTAGATCACGCTTTGTTATTTCGCTTTTTACCTACGTATCTGCCAGAATACAGCCGAGTTATTTCATGTCATTATGGTGGTATGATTGTTTTAACCAAACATCAAGCTTGCCGCATACAAATTCTCCGATTTCGATTTTCTTGTGTAGTTGTGTTATTTTATGTTGTGAGATGGTGATTATGAGTGTTTACTAAATTATATGTAAACGTCAAATATTATGTTCGCATATTTTTATTGTTAAAGCGCGCATAGTGCCTGCACAGATGAGGATTGCGGAATTGAAAATGGAAACTGCTAACACGGACGCAGTAAATCTCGGCGTAGGTGAAGTGGACGCAGAAATCGGCGAGGAACTTAAGCAATTAGAAGAAGGCAAAGATTATGACACTCGAAGTGAGGTTTCTAGCTCTACTTCTAGCGAATCCAGCGGACCCAGCATCAGTACGGTGAGTTCCAAGTCGTCTACAGATCCTAAGGAGCGCCGCTCGCGGCACAAAAGAGCCCGACCGAGAGACAAGAAGAGTCCTTCTCCGGAAATCAAGAGGCCTCGCTCCAATGACAAGGCTAAGAGTTACGATTACATGACCAAGTTGAATTATTTGTTTCGGGACACTCGATTCTTTGTTATTAAATCGAACAACGCGGAAAATGTCATTCTTTCCAAAGCGAAGGGCGTATGGTCGACCTTGCCCCAGAACGAAGCCAATTTAAATCAAGCTTATCGCGAATCCCGAAATGTGATATTGATATTCTCCGTGAAAGAGAGTGGCAAGTTCGCCGGGTTCGCGCGACTCCACGGGGAGTCGCGGCGGGACGTGCCGGCCATCTCGTGGGTGCTGCCGCCCGGGCTCTCCGCCAAGGCGCTCGGCGGCGTCTTCAAGGTGGACTGGATCTGTCGCAAGGAGCTGCCCTTCAGCAGCACCTTGCACCTCTATAATCCGTGGAATGACGGCAAACCCGTCAAGATTGGCAGGGACGGTCAAGAGATAGAGCCTAAGGTGGCTGAGGAACTTTGCCGCCTATTTCCTCAAGACGAAGCGATAGAGATGACGCCCATATTGCGCAGGTCCAAAGAATCCTCCAAGAAAGCCTACCTGCGCAGCTATCGAGGGTTCAAGACGCCCATTTCCTCGAGAGGGAACACTTTCCGGAGCCGTGGCGGGCCTTTCAGAGGCGGCAGGCGCAAGATGTACCTGAACAGCCGCAGCCGACTCGGTGGCAGCAGCCGGGAGCGGCGGCGGAGCGCGTCCCCTTACTCTCGCGAGCGGGAGCGCCTTCCTTCTTGGTTCCACGGCAGGGAGCGGCCCTACAGCGGAGCGGCAGCTGCCGCCGAGGCCTATGTGGCGGACTACATGCGCAGTATGCAGCACACGTTGCCGCCGCTTCCCTATGCGCCACCACCCGGCTTCAGCACGTCCCTGAGCTACGAGGCACTGCCACCCCCGCCTCCACCACGCTACTACGAGGGGCCACCGCTACCTGAGTACCCCGGCTACACAGACAAAAGGTCGTACGACCGCTCGGTCGAGGAGTTCCTGTGGCGCACAGGCACCGGTGAGCGCTCGCGCGCGCGCTCCCCCGCCCGCGAGAGGACACACCATCGCAGCTACAGGGATCGCCGATGATGTGTCTCGCGTCTCTTTAGTTCTAGGTTTTTATGAACTTGGCGAGATATTAGCCATATGTGTAATATGTAACCAATAAAGTGTTGAAGCGAACTGGACTTTTTTTGTATTTTGTGGTGAATAAGCTAATTCCTCGGTTTGATAGACTTTTATATGATAAAAGGAATATAGCCTGATGGATTCTTAAAGGGATATGTTTATAAAATGATCTCTAAATGATACGTTAAATCGATGCTGTGATTATTAGAAAACTTTATTTCTATTTTCATGAACGTACCTGTTGAAGATATTTCTCTTTTCTACGATTATTTAATTCAATGATAAGTACGTACAAAACATTGATCACCTTCACAAATGATTAAGTTCTCTTTTTCTATAAAATGTACATTTTTATAATTCATATAAACAATAAACCGAAGTGACGGTGTTTTTAACCGGAAGATATAAAACGGACTATCTGCATACCTGATTTTTCCTATTTCCATTTTCGATCACCCAGTGAAATGCAAGTTCAGTGAAACAGAACATTTCAAAAATTCAATATAATTCACACTTGACTACTGAACTGTTAATCATCACTATCTAATTTTAAATATTCTCAACTAACCCATATCATAAAATGATATTTCTATATTACTTTCTAAAATCAAATAATATTTTTGTTATAAAAAAAGTGTGGAAAAATGTTGCCACCATATGGTGTTCAAAATATTTGCTTTATTAGTTATTTTTATCGCCTGATGAATATTTTTGCAACTATCAAATCACAATATCTTTTTTATTTTGTTGTCTGAATGTGTACTTCAGTATTAAGTATACTGTGATTTTAGTTATGTTAAGAATTATCTAACCAAGTTGTATTTTCATGAAAAATTTGTTTCACTGTCAGCTATTTTCTTTGTGTCTTATGCCTGGAAAGATCATTTTGGCCTTTAATTTTTATATCTTAAGCAATTTGTATATAATTTACATTCATAATGTTTCTATCAAATTATTCTAAAGAAATTTGTTGTATTTGCTGAATATTAATAATGTACAGATTTTTTTTGTCTTTGGAAAACACTATTTAAGTTTAGTTTTTTACGATATTATTTAATTTTACTATTTTATTTCTTTGTGAAAATTCCACTATTAACATTATCTACTTAAGATTTAACCTAAAATTTGTTAATTTCAATTAACATTCCAATTACTGCAGCTTTCAAGTATATTATACTTTGTGTTGTTTTATCGCCCACAAGGAACGTGACCAATCAGACACCCATCCTATATCGTATTGTGGGGTTACCTTAGGAAGATTCATTGGAGGAGTTTTATGACATCTCTGCTTCTGATTGAATGTTTAGGGTAATGATAATACCATACTTTCATCACAAGTAGTTGTTAGTTGAAGTTGAGTTTTTGCCTATGGCAACAATGCAAGCCATCAATTATATGTGTTTGTTTATAAACAAATGGTAACTAATATCCATTGATATAATTTTCAATTATATACTTTTATATTTTTCCCATATATACTCGAATCGGACAGTATCAAAAGTTGCTAAGATGATGGTCCATAATAATATTTTGATGCCAAATTTGATATATGAGAGTAAAACGTGGTCATGAAAAAATACTGATAGGAGCTGAATAAATGCTGTAGAAATGTGTGCATGAAGAAGAATACATGGAGTGACAGAATACGGAATGAAGTGATAAGGGATAAATGTGAACTCGAGGCTGATGTTTTAAGGAAGAAGAAGAAAAGCATTCTGAGATGGTTTAGACATTTGGAATGAATGAATAAAGAAATAGTAACAAAACAGATATATAGTGCAGATGTGAGTGGAAGGCGTGAGAGCAAAACTATGAAAAGTATGGTTGGATCAAATAAGTGATATTCTCAAAGAATGAAACTTAGAAGTTGTGTATGAATGTGGAAGAGGCGAAGGTTGTGTGTCAAGATAGAAAAGTGTCGCACGAAAGGGAGATGGCGTGATGGTATATATGTTTATCCCAAATTTCCTTTTATGTAAGCTACAAATTCGTTATATAATTTTAATAAATATATCATTTCAAGTTTATAAATCTAAACATTTTTTTTAGAAAATGTTACTTCAAATCACAGACACCTTATATGGCCATTTTATCCCTATTTTGCCTGATGTGTATATTCCAGCTTTAATTCCGTAACTCATAATAGGCATCAAGTAAGTTTATAAATTATAACTTTATAGCCTATCGTTTATAAATTATAACTTTTTATCATAATTTTTATTGAGATACATAAATGGATTTCAAGGAATGGCAGCTTCTGTTTTATCTTGTTTTTATTATTAAAATTTAGATAATCGACCAGATCAGTCCCTATATTTGCTATTTTTCCCCTAAACAAGTGTTAGGGTAATTTTACAAACCATTTTATATTGATTTTAACTATTTATATTGATTTTATTAAGTGCAGCAGTATACGTATTTGTTATATATATTCGCTGTTCAGTCATTTGAGCTTTGGATTATGATTTCAGACAATAATGAAAAGTGCTTTTTCATTGCCTACGTTACTTTTTGGTAAGTGTGGTTTTCAAATATTATATAGGTATATTTTATTATAACACGTCTAATGCATGCAAGAATGACCGGGACCCTTTTTTTACTTTTTGGGTGACATCAGGAATCGAACCCGAGACCATAGGTGGATGACATGTCTTACCAACCAGATTGAGGCTGTTGATTATAAATAACTGATTTTTGTACATAGTCAAATTTTACAACAATAATTGGTAATATCAAATTGAAAGTCATCTGGAGGATATACTTTTTTTGTATTCCTAATGAGATATTAAACTCTTTATTTTGGAATATCTCTAATTTTTTTTTTGCATTTTCTGTAACCGTTTTTAGGTTCAGAAAATTTATAGTGGATGACTATTTGAAAATTATTTTAAGTACCTGGCGATAAGTAATACACATCGGGTTTAAGAAAGAGACTGTCGGCCATAATCGGCTAACTTCGGCTTTGTCGAGTAT
Source organism: Odontocerum albicorne (assembly GCA_949825065.1). Taxonomy (NCBI): domain Eukaryota; kingdom Metazoa; phylum Arthropoda; class Insecta; order Trichoptera; family Odontoceridae; genus Odontocerum; species Odontocerum albicorne. The sequence continues at coordinate 5,998,866 of OX463845.1, forward strand.
TATCATAAGCTTAATCTTTTTCTTTTTATGTCATTATAAGCTTAATCTTTTTCTTTTTATGTCATTATGAGCTTAATCTTTTTCTTTTTATGTCATTATAAACTTACTCTTTTTCTTTTGAATAGTTATCATATGTTTCTCTTTTATCTGTTGATGTTTTTTTTTCTTTATATACAGACATTCCTTGAATATCGTACATAATTGGTTCCTGAAAATGTGCACGAATGTAGAGCAATATTAAAAAAACATGAAAGGTGTGCTTTATTATTTTACATTGGAAACATAGGCGTAATATTCGTGAATTTCAAAGTATAAACACAAAATTTGTTTCATAGATGTATTATTAATCAAATTAAGGAGGCATATTAAGATAAAGTTAAATACTTTTTTTCTTTTCTTGATAGTTTTATAGCATGCTGTGTCTTTATGAATCGGCCCACGTATTTGTGATATACATTCTACATTGACATCACTTTCTTCCGTGATATTCAAAAATTTATCAGTATGCATGAAGTCTTCATTCATTCTTGAGTGTCAAAATCTTAACAATGGGTTCTCTTCATTACCAGCTTCTATTTCAAGTTTGTAGTATTAAACTCTTGTAGGTCAATTATGTCTTCGTTTGACAAAGGTTTTGACTACAGTCAACTCAGTAACATATTCGTTGTTGACATCCATGTTTAATTCATTCATTAGATTGACAATTTGAGTTGTAACGAATAAGAAATAGCTAGTTAAATGTACAAAACTCAATTAGTTTCAAGTAAATGTACAAGTACGAAATACGAATTGTACGAAAGTCAGGGACTGCCTATACATAAGTATTGCTTAAAAAGTTTTTTCTAAGTGCTCCACTAAGTACTGCAATAATGACTCAATACATGGAAAATAGTAAACTTGGTTAAACATTGTAAATAAAATCAATTTTCATTTTAGTTTCGTTCGACTCGAGTATTTTCAATAAAATACAAATTTATATTTAAGATATTCAAGAAAAAATATTACGTATCGGTACATAATTCAAAGATGTATAAAAAAACTGCATATCTTTTCATATCTAGACTAAATCTCTTAGTTGGGTTCTTGACAAGACAATTGAGAGTAAAAGTGTGTATGTGTATTTATACCCTTTTCTAAATTCCAAAACTGTGAATACATTTTTGGTAAGAATCAATTTGAATTATTTTAGTAAATTTCTAAAATAATTCAAATTGATTCTAAACATTTAATTAATTTTCCTTTACTGATTTGTTCAGATATTTATCTTGGCATCACATCACATCTACCAGGCTCTGTTTGTTTTTTCGATTTAGAATCAATGGCCATGAACCGACACCTCATGTCTGACATTTCTCGACATTTTTTCAAGGGGAGCTAAAAACTAATAATCAAAATACTCTGAAATCAAAGAAAATTAAAAAGCTTATTACTAGTGAAATATTTATTATCACTTGAAAAATCATTTTTCGAAATTGAATATGAATTGACATAAATGTTTGATACGAGTACATAGTTTTTTTATTCTAATTTAATGACAATGTAGGAAATTCAACACCAGTTACATATACATTGCGATTTATTGTTTGCTATGAAATCTTAATTTTAAGGAAGAATAGCAGATAGTCCTGAAAATATTGTCTATAAAAGTTCAAAGTGTTGCGAGTATTTGTGTTGCCAAAGTAATGATCTTTTTTGAAACAGCTTTAACTATTGTAGGGCTGGAATTACCATATTTATCGATCAATTATGATTCTCGTGTTCATTTTTCTACTTTCTCTTAGGATCTTTTTGGAGAGGGACTTGTGATGGGAATGCCTAACAAATGCAGACAAAACTTCTAAATATTAGGGATGAAAATACTTTAACATACATATTTATATTAATTTTTAATAAACCTTATATGTACATACAATATTATCTCCCGCAGTTGATATAACATTCTTCCGCCTTGGATCCCGCATTATCAAAACAGATTTTCAATGCCACATCTAACCAATGTAGTTGATTACTATAGACCTCAGCCATTATCGTTTAGCTATACTGAAGGATTCATATTGGATAATTCCTTTGCAATTCCACTATATAGACAGAAAAGACTTTTTTACCATTAGGCTCAGTTTAGAAATTGGCTTAGCTACCTGTGTTTTTCAAAGCCACTTTTTTATGACCTTAGTTAAAGTACATAATCCACTATTCATCCCCAGTCACAAGGTGTTGTACAAATTGTAAATAAGCTTCTAATTCGATTAAGTCTTGACACATTCGAACTATCATGGATTTGGTTTCATTACTTAAATCGTGAGGTATACACATACATTTTTTTTAAATGTTCTTGTACGCTTGCTTAGAAGTATCTGCAATCTGTTGAATAGATTTAGTCAAATTTGCCTCGACTTCGCTATGTAAAATGCCATCGACCACTTTCATTTCTAGGTTTATTTTTTAGAATTAAATTTCTGCTTTTAAATTCTTCAAACCAACGTTGACACTGTCAAACATTTAGGCCGAGGCCAAACCAAAGTGCTTCGTTATGTGCTAAGCTTGATTTTACGTGACTCATATACTAGGTGACTTTATGCCTGGCCACACCAAAGTGGTACGCATAAATTCATTTGACAGTTGGGAGCGGTTGAGTCAACACACGATGTCACTCTCAAAACTAACCAATTTCATTACAACTTACCATCTTTATTACTTTTTGTGCAACTTCATTCCAAAGTGATTTTATTACAGGTACATTTTTCTATAATTTGCTCGATGGGTTCCACAAAGGTTCCCTTTTATACACAGCTGGCATTAAAACTTCCGCTATCTTGTAAATTAACCAACACTTCTGTTCGCTAGGAGATTCACTAGATGACTAATCGTCATGCAACGTGGCTCGAAGCGTGCAGTGTGGCCACTGCGATAGTATGCGGTGCGTTGGTTCCCTAGGATATGCCGTCTAACTCGCAACATAGCTCTAAGCATCAAGCGAGGCTCCTACCTGTGTGGCCGAGGCCTTAGTGTTTTTTGCTGCGGTTGTTGCATGTTTTTTTTTATGATATTCATATAACATTCAATTTCATAAAAATTGTTTATGTGGCACAAAGTCTTCCATTTGAAACGCGGTATAAATTTTTATTTTTTAAAGTTATTCTATAAATGTCCACTGATCAATAGAAAACTTGTGTATTTGTATTTATGTGCTGTATTAGATCATCATGGTTCGAGTGTAGAGGAAAGCAGGAATGTGTCTGCATATGACCTTGGCATTTGTCTCACAACTAAACTTGCAGGGCGTTTGCACTTTTGTGCCCCAAGTTGACCCAGTTAGGTTACGCAGGAGATTTTTCCTGGTGCAGATTTTCTATTTGGTGTTGCAACAGTGGGTTCTGTAAGTGAGGCATCGATCCAGATTGTCACCCAGGTATTTTGGAATGGAGCAATGCGAATGTTTGGTTCCCTTCCACCACACATTGCGTTCCTGTTCCGCTTGTCTATTGTGCAAGTGGGGAGTAAAAATGTTAGTTTTATCAGGGCTAAACTTTAGGTAGTTATTAGAGTAACAAAGTCTCGGTTCTTTTAATGCTAGCTGTGCCTACTCCTCAATTTATTTGTATCTGTCACCCTATATTGCAAGTGCCAGATTGTCGGCATATATGAATTGCTTATAATTTTCTTATGATGTTAGTCGTTAAATAAATAGTTTTAATAAATAGTTTAAATATCAAAAAGCACTGGTGATAAGACACTTCCCTGAGGGAGTCCGTTTTTTTGTTTCTCCATCTTTTTCCCAGTTTCCGAGGAGCTTGGCAATCACCAGAATAAACCTGGTATAATTTATTATGGCATGTATCTTTAATAGGGGTAACCTGATGTTCACCTTATCAAATGCGGCAGAGGCCAACAAAGGCAACGCCTTTGTTTTCATGAACAAGTGTAATCAAAGGGTTGTTGACCTCATCAAAATGTACATATTTGATATTGCTCATCTTGGAAACACGGGGATTTCTGTCTATAATTTATCCAACATTAATTATCTCTTGACTTCCACGTATTAGGTTATGTAACATTGTTTTTGTAAGTAATTGAATATTAAAAAGATGTATCCTCTAGTCACTTCTTTATCATAGAATTGCGAGCACTCTCTGATGACTCAGCCAGTCCAACTCTTCTGGTGTGTCCTGTACACAGGTGTATCCTGAACCCCTCCAGTGAGTGCACGAATGGGGCAATTGTTGACTTAGTGTTCCATGGTTTATACTTGGCCATATTTATGTTACATTGCCTAGACTATATTGCCCCATTTTTGTAGTAAGTAGGTATGTGTGATTTGTTTGGGTTTGCTTTTCGTGTGTGTAAGCTTGAGGTCCCTACTACAGCACAGTATTTAGCTTTAAGGTGGACCAATACAACTGTCACAGTTATCCAAGTTTTCGTGTCAGCCATTTTGCTGACATCTTCAATGTTGCATTCTATTCAGAAACACATCTAGATATTTCGGATATTGTTAATGCCTAACTGGCCTTTGAAGACAATGTTGAATTCCAGATTTATTTCAACACTATTTAAGGAAATGCTGAGGTCACAATTATAGACACATTGGGTTTGAGTCACCAGTTTCCTATCTTTTTCATGTCAGTGTTCAAGATATTTCTTGCAGTTTTCACATTTTACACGGACAGTTAAGTGCAATATTGTCCGCATAAACAAACTTTCTACTTGGAGTTTCTCTGCTGTATACAAATATAAGAGAGCTGGTACTGGCATGTATCCTTGAGACAGACCATTATTTAAAGTGTATTTCTTTTTCTCCCGAGTGAACTCAAAACATTTGGCAGTAAGAAATGTCTCATACCTCTAAATCTTTCCATTTTCCAGTGTTAGGTATAACTACATCAGCAAACCTTTGTACCAAACCCTATAATATGCTTATGTCAGGTCGATGAGTGTCACAGCTGTTTTTCATTTATCCTTATGCATGTTGTTAGTTAACCTGCTCCAATGTGATTTGGCAGTTAGAGCACTTGCTTACAACAGCTAAGCTCAGCTCTAAAACTAATCTACACAGGTGAGATAAAAGTATATAAAACTGAAATGATTCTTCTCAAGATTATTTGCTGTAGCACTTTGTACATGTTAATTGGCTTTTAGCTTTTGGAATCATCTGCTGGTTTGTATGACTTAATAAAGCGACTATCTTTGATTGTTTCTAATCGAAGAATTATCTAGATTCAAGAATATCTTGAGCTTTTTTCTGAGCTTAGGGCCTGTATTTTTTAGAAACTCGAATAGTATTCCATCCAAACTTGCATATTTTCCAGGTTTACTATCTCTTGGGACTATGTTCACTTTCACTACTGTGGTGTTGTCATTTATAAAATTACTTTTTCCATTTGGACTTCAGTGCTGAATTTTTATCAGCTGGATCAATTTATTTTGGTTCCTACACTGACATTTTGTAATACCGCATCATTTTACGGCGGCGTAGCTTCTCTAAATTAATTCGTACTATGCATCATTAACTTCTTTATCAAACTAGATCTTCACTTATCATCTTTGAATTGGATGCAAGTTCAATCGAGTGCCAATTATCCATGGTAATTGGGGGATACTCGAGCCCAGATAATTGTAAAACACGGTTTATACAAATTGAGTTCAACATTTTAAGATTTGAAATGCTATTTGTTATCAAAATGAGTACATTTTCTCAATATTGGACAGATACAACCGCTAAATGCCGGTATCATATTGTGGCAATTAGACACAGGAAAACTCCGTCAAATTACTGGCATTAGTCAATTGGTGTAATGTAATCCATAGATTTTATAACAGTTTAGGTCCTTGCTTTGTAATTTTCACATTAAAAATTTGTAAATAAATATTTTTAGGGATTACTAAAAAAAAAGTACTACCGAGGACTATGGTTAATCTAACTCATGGATAGTTGAGCTCCGGATAATCGCTGCTCTACTGTACAAGTGACCTGAGATAATTGTGCCTTATTAATTTCACTAATTAAAAAAAAAATAGACGTGAACTTGACTATCATATTTTATTTTATGGTCAATTGTGATAAAATTATTCAATTTTACTTCTATATATTAAAATTTATCAGGTAAGTAGAACAGTAAACTCTCCATTTACGCAGGTTATTGGTTCCAGAAAAACAGTGCATAAATGGAGCCATTGAATGGTATGTAAAAATAGGTGATCATTTTACATATATCTAGATATTTTATTCTTACTGAGTTGAAAAAGCTTTAGGGATTTTTTAACAAGTGAACGAAAGTGGTTACAGATAACTTATAAAACATTTTGATGATGGTTACAATTTATTTATAGGAAAATTACAAAACTTCCAATTAACTGTACATATTCAAACCCACTCTCGCTTGAATCTTCCATTGTTGATAAATAAAATAATACGATGTTACCAGTAGCAAAAAATAAAAACATTGATTTAGAAGACAATTTATTACTTAACCGTTTTATTGCTGAACATTTTTTTCAATACTATAAAATGTCTATATATTTATATATAAAACCAAACAAAAAATCATATATATATATAGACTCAGCACTCTAACGGTTAATAGATTAAATGCACTAACTACTATGCATTTAAATTTTCAAACAATAAACTGTATTAAAATGGATTAGTGTAAATCGAGGGATTACTGTACAAGGCCATTAAGTTGAAACTGACTAAACATAATAATTGTCAATATAAACTAGGACTGCTCAACCTTTTTCGTGTCGGCTACTTTTTTAAAGGATGATGCAATCGATTAGTGTACAGGAAGAATACAAAATTATAATCGGGTGTAATAATTTAATATTTATTGTAAATATTATATTATTATTATTTAATATATATGAGGTTTGATAAAAAAATAACGAGAAAAAAATTGTGGGCTGTTTGTTTTTATTTGAGCTCATCTTTTTTCCTCACGGTAATACTGTCTAATGTACATTTCAATTTTCAGCTATGTTGGATGGGGTAGTTTGTGTTTGACAGGCAAGTAAGTATTTACAACACATTTTGGCACATTTGAGATTTTTACATTTAAAAAATGATGACAAAGAATTCGCATTAAATTTTGTGTTAAATAATAAAGTGCAGGATGTGGTGCAAATGTTGGAGAAGGCTTTTAGCGGATGCTATATTGAAACCAAGGGTTTTCGAATAGTACTAATATTCTCAAGAGGGCCGTGAAGATAAGAAGAAGACTGGGCGTCCTAGCACATCAACCACTGATGAAGATATGGAAAAAATTAAGGATATTGTGCTTAGTAATCGCCGAATCACTAAGTTGATTTCTTATACGGTTCATAATTTTTACCAACGTTTTGGACATGAAAGGAGTGGCAGCCAAATTTGTTTCAACATTGTTTAATTTTCAACAAAAACAGCATCGCAAAAACATTGCTGAGCAAATGTTGACTGAAGTTGCTGATGACCCAAAGTTACTGCAACGTGTCATAACAGGTGATACAAATGTGGGTGTATGGAAACAATGACACAATGAAAGCTTCCTAAAGTGTCAAAATTGAAAAAAGCACACCAAGCTCGATCAAATGTCAAGGTTCTCCTTACTGTTTTCTTCGATTACAACGGCATAGTCCACTATGAATTCTTACCACCAGGCTATACGGTCAATTAAGAGTATTATCTTGAGGTTTTACGCCGTTTCGTGAGGCAATCTGTAGAAATTGCAATCAGAATTGTGGCCAAACAACTTGGATTTTGCACCACAGTAATGCACCGGCTTTCACTTCACTACTAATTCATGATTTTTTTTACTAAAACCAACTTCGTTGTGATGCCACAGCCACTGTATTCATCAGATATGGCCCTCTGCGACTTTCCTGTTCTTGAAGATGAAGAGGGGCATTGAAAGGACGTTTTGGAACCATAGAGGAGATAAAGGCAAAATCACTGAGTGAGCTTGAAAGCTATCTCAAAAAGTTTGTTCTACAAATATTTTGCGGAATGGAAAAAACTTTGGCAAAAATGTATTTTATCCTATGGGGACTATGAAGGGGGCAATATTAATATTATATTAATGATTAAATAAATACTTTTTGATAAAAATTAAAATTTTCATTATCTTTTGATCAAACCTCGTATAGTATTAAATTTACACATTAATCATATATTATGAGAGAAAAAACTAGGAAAACATTTTCGAATGTGCTGGTGCAAGATCCAAGCTACATCAAGGTATACCGCGCTAAGAAGAGCAACTTTCCTATTTGTATTTCACACAGTTCCTTATATTTGACATTTAGAACACAACTAATATCTGGTTGTCATATTTCTTATTAAAATCGACTAAACCATAATATTTTTTAGTATATGTAATGGAAGAAAAAGTATGGTAAAGAGCATGCCGCAGTTGATTGGTAGATCATGATATACTAGTTGGGTACCCCTGGTATAAACTTCTTATAGTATTAATAATGTTGATAACATGTTTAAGTCAATTCGAATTATTGAAAAAAATTGATGTTATTTTAATTATGAAAGAATGGTGTATTTATTTATCTGTGAAAAGATGGTTTGCACGTTCTATGAAATATTAAAGAAATTGTGATTTGATTTGTTATGCCTAAATAGTTTTTGTGTATTTTTTCTTTACAAAAGTTTCCTATTTTCAGTGATTTTAAATGATTCCTATATTTATTTTAATTTTACAATGTTTATAAATATATTTAATTTGTAACTTCATAATAAGTAATACATAATAGCATTTATAGTTTATAGTGATCACTCCTTGTGGCATTTTATCACAAAGTGAATCAGTATTGAATTTTGAAGTTATACCATATATTCGAATATTATATATTTAATTTTTTGTTTTCAATCTCAAATGTTTTCCTTTTCTTTTATATTTAACACATATATATTTATATTAATATATATTTTGGTATATTTATTTCAAATAAGATTTTTCCTAAAAATTTGAATCTTGAAACAATATCCTATTTTGATCAATACACTTTTTCTAAACTTTTGATACTGAAATAAAAATATATTTTTTTTATTTTGTTTTGGTGATATGAATAACTAATTTGTTTTTAAGTGTTTTCTCTAGGTCAACATTTCTGAAGGTTGGTATTTAAATTTCAAACCCAATATAATAGCGCTCTTCAACGGAGTCATTTCCATTTCACAGAAGGAATTCGACCGAGGAACATAAAAAGTGGACTTTCAGAATTTTATTTTTAAATTGTTTTCACAATTTTCCATATCGTCTCATGTGGTAACTGCCAAGAGTTGTATCGGAAATGTTTTTCTGAGTTAAATGGACTTTAAAATTTGACAAATTTATTTATGTCTTTGTGCTCATATTTTTTTTTATCAAAATTCAATACCATCGGAGACTTCCCGACTAACCTTGGTTTTTATTTTTACTTGCATTTAATGTTTAAAAAATCGAAAGTTTATCAAAATGTTATCAGCAAAAATTAATTAGGGTACATAAAATTTCCAAACACCTATGATTTAGATGACTGGACAAATTTTTGGCAGTAAACGCCAGTGATGCACGTAGAAGTTTCCAAATTATGATACTATTGCAAAAAAGACTAGGCAAATTTTCAGAAAATTGATTTTTTGTGTGTTCCTTTTCTTCAGATATTTTACTTAAACTCTTTCAAGAAATACATCGAGTAGTTATACATTATCTTTCCTGACTGGTCTGTAAAGACATTGTGCATTTTATAACAATTCTTGAGAAGAAAGGCTGTCTGCTCACATTACTATTTAGGATTTGTGCCATTAGCATGAAAACAAAATCAATCTAGTCGACATGTGTGATAAAGAAAAATGATAGAATGAATGCAGTTTAAAAAATATAAGGAGAAAGGCATACTTAACACATTCACTGCGATATGTATTTATAGAATAGTGTAGAGGTACTGAAAAAAATATTTTCGAAACCTTAAAATCTTAAAATATTCGGTACCATACAAACAAAGAGAATCGAATGACGCGCAACGGGCGTCATCAGCATCTCTACAGAAAATGTGTTGACGCCCATGGGCGTCTTTAGCAGTGAACGTGTTAAACGATTCCGTCGAAAAGAGGCGTCTTTTTCCGTGGTGCAACCAAGGGATTATTAAAAAAATCAGTTGAAGGGGTATCTACTTATTTTTTCATTCAGTTTTTTCTTTTCTGTTAAGAAATACAGTCCTTTGGTATCTATGGAGGGGGGATGCTTCGAGGACTCTCCGCGGATACCAAAATCTGCAGATGCTCAAGTACCTACATGCATATAACACGCACATCTGTATACTTGAAATAATTTGTAGATTACTTATACCTACAATATGAATGCTATGTAAGTTAAACTATATTGTTTAGGGAATAATGATGAGATTTTTTTTTATATGGTCAGTACTTCAGTTGAAATCATTGTAAGCCTAATAATACAATATATAGTGCAATATGTCAGCAACGACTTGAGTTTACTCAAACACTTAATAATTGTTTTTGTTTAATGACCTGAAAGAGATGTGTAGAATAAAACATACAGCAAATTTAAGTTTCCCATTTTGAGACTTCAAATATTTTCAGTATGCGGTTGATAAAATTCTTAGATACAGATAGCAGACTATTAAATACAATAGGGAGAAAAAATTAAGTGTTTTGAAAATGTTTAAGGGGGTATTTATTCTGCTCTAGAAATTTGAAAAAATCTATTTTTTTTGTGCAAATTAAAGTTTAGACCTTTAAGAATATGTTCTCAAAAGGAAATTTAAAAATTCACAATATTTACGAGTTATAGCTATAAATGAGGCAGCAATTATGCTGCACCGGATTGACTCGGACAATAATCTACGCACAATACCCAAATATCTGGAAGGTCTACATCTGTCGTAGGTATAAATACATGTATATAATACACAATACCCAACTACCTGGAAGGTACACCTGTCTCGGGTATAAATGTATGTTATATACCCGAAATATTAGGGAACCGAAGTTCGTAGTAACGTATTCTTTTGAAAATCGTTCATTTCAGTTTAGCTTCAAGCAACTTAGATGTACGTCTGCTGTTCACGATTTGAAAATAAATAATTTTGTGTGTAAAATGGATAGAAATAGTGAAAAAAGAAGTAATTTGCATGCGGATCGACAGAAGAAAAGAAAATTTAGAGGCAATCAATTTACTGTTGAAGAGGATACTAGTTTTACTGGTGCATCAGCTGCAAAATTAAGAAGAACGGGAGACGAAGAGGTTATTGTTGAAATTAATTTTGGAATTCTCTGTTTTTTTGACTACTTGCAAGCAAGAAATTAAATTTTCACAAACTGCTGCTCGTGAATTGGGATTCAAAATAGCATTACAATGTGGTTGTGGCGATGTATGATACATAAATTCATGTCCATTAGTTAACAAAGTTTTTGAAATCGAAGAATAGTAACAGCTATGAGACTTGTAGGAGTTTGAAAAGAAGGTATAAATATATTTGGTAGTATGATTTACATTGTGCAGCATCAGCTTATGATAATATTACAAAAACTGTTGGAAGAAAAAGAAACAATGTTAGAAGTCATCAATTTGATATGCCTTTGGATTTGGGGTTAAAATGCTATTGAAGCTTATCTAAACAATAAAATGGTAAACATGTGCCACCATTGTAAAATGCCCACAGCTTAAGACCTGTCATGAAAAAAGTAGCTGATAAGCTTACCATAAATCACCATTTTTAACCTTGCATACATACCTTCCTTTGTGAATCCACAACCTTATTCCAGCTATCGTTATGCTTCCGAAAGTAATTTTCAAATAGCCTGTAACTGCTTCATCACATTTTGCTTGATCTGCTCGGCATTCTCGAATATTTCCTTTTAAGAGCAGTTTCACTTTTTAATAATTGCAGGGAGATAGATATATCGGGGCTTATGAATATGGTGTCGGGCCAAAAAATCCAAGATGAGGTGTGTGTGTGATCAGGTGCATGATCACAGTGAAACTGCAAATACCACGCCTAGAGGTGAGATTGTTTTCTCATCTCTTAATACTTCTAAGTATCACTTGTTCACCATCCGACCTTTTGGAGCAAATTTATGATGTACAACACCTTTGTAGTCAAAGAAAACTGAACATTGCTCCATCTTTGATGCACTTTCTTTTACTGGCATTTTCCACTCGGAAACTTGGCTTTTATTTTACAGTTCACCTTCAATGTTTATCTTTGAAGAAGTCAGTGTCTCAATGGGTTTCGGGACCCTTGGCATAGAGAATAGAAGATTACACTTCTACCCAAAAACTCCTTTTTCTACCTCGATATTTATTATGCGATGAGAAGTGCAGATTATTGAATAGAGAAAGATAAAAAGGGAAAATTTTAAAGCTGATTGAGACTGCACTCAGTTGAGAACCGCTTATGTACATAATTTTGAAGTTTATTTCCAGTGATTTTGTTATATGCATATGTAAACAAGATAACAAGCAACAATGTTTTACCAAGTATCTATATTGTGACATTGTACTGTAGTTTAATTTGCACATATTCTAATTTATTGCAGCAGTTTATATATTGATCTAATAAGGTCAAATAGCAATGATAAGTGAACGCAATATATGTAGTTTAACAAGGACAGAATTTATAAACTGTGCATGTGTAATAAAATTGTAAGTTAACTAGGCTAGGAGTTCATGGACTTATGCAGTCATTTTGTTTTATGTTCATTTCACTTTATTTTATTTCCAAGTGATATTGATCATTCTAAATTTTCAAGATTATATAAAAATGAACAGTCCTGGACATAATTTAAAATTGTAAACCAAAGTAGACAATGAAATAAAATCAGTCGGCTACTTTGTCTCATTTTTGATAAAGGTGAATATATATATATGTAGTGACGACAAGGTTACAAGCTGTTTAAAACTTAAAATCAACAGTTGCAAATGCAGAGATGGTAAACATTCATTCATCCTATGATAACTCAACAAATCCAAATTGACAATATGGACATGTTGGGCGTGGTCACAAGATTATTAGTTTTGGCCCCAATCGAGCCTTCAGAATACTGAAGTAGGCAATCTTTTTTTAATTTATGGCATGGAAATATGATCATTATTGCCAGGTTCGTACTTATTACATTACAGATAATTCACTTCTTTTTGTAGAATGGTGACGAGCCCTCTCCATGACAACTTAAAAAAAAATTGCCCATTGCACCAGATAACTTCTTTAAAAATAACACCAGTGAGGAGATACAGGTAATGCTATAAAAACAAAAATCAATCACCCAACACAAAAAAAGTATCTTTAAAGCTGCTGGAGTAAGCAACTAACAGTTTGCCATCACATGTGTTGAAAACATTTGTACACATCTAATGTCCAAGTACGAGTATTGTTACCAAATGAACTTTGACTCCAGAGTAGTCCTTTTTTTTTTTTTCTGGTACCATCGGGAGTCGATTCTGAAATCTCTAAAAGATGAGCGTTTTACCAATTAGGTCATGAAGGTCCTTAGACTTAAGATGGTAAACTGAAGAAAGATGACTGATAGTATGATGAATAATGGAAAGGTTAAACAAGATGCTTCATGGCTCGATTAGCTGGCGGTTGTAATGTACAGGGAACTCTATTTACGAATGAGTTCAGTTAAAAAAAAATCATATGTTTTATATTTATTTTGCTGGCATCATTTAGTGGCCAAAGATACCTGTTTCAATTTTACATCTCTCAATTAATGTGACTAAAAGTTCTCTTAAATGGCTCTAAGCCATTGGCCCTAGAGAAACACAATTTCATGCCATAAAGCGAGCCACTTGAAAAGTTTGATCGATCCTACCTGCCTCTCGACCCAACTAGATGGTTAATACTTGAGAACATCTCCCATAGGGCATATCCTAATGCATAATTCGTAAAATACGCATTCTCTATGCTAGCAGACATTTTAAAGAAGTAAAACCACGTACAAAGTATTAAATTGTCTAGTTTATACAAGACATTTTATAACAATTCATTTAGGTTTATCAAATAGCGTATAAAGAATGAAATACTAGGTGATTTTATTTTTTATTTATAACACTGGGAGATTAAAAAGTTTGTATGAGTTGTGACATTAATCATATTAAATATCTGTAAATCAAATATAAACAGTTACCTGTCCTGTCATTCCAATATAAAGTTTTGAACTAATTATGAAAAAAATCACTTCAATATTTAGATATTCACCATATACTCCTATTTGTTTTAATTTTGCTACTTTAAAAACTATTTCAATTCCAATATGAATTATGTCATAGAATGACGTTAAACAATATGACTGCTTAAGAGTGTTAAAACTTATTTAAAATATATAGCATTGTTATATCTACTTTTCAATTGAAAGTAGCATACTATATAGTCTAGAAGTTCACGACTTGTAACATGTCACTGGGCATTTTCTCCATTTTTCACACTAACATATATAATTTTCTGAAAAATTTTTAATAGTAATTTCATTAGATACAGGCTAACCTCGCTCTAGGGTGCTTTGAAAATTTACATAATTCATATTTATTTTTTCCTTGCTTCATCTGACCTGATTGGTCCTTGCTTCATCTGACCAATACAACCTTATGTAATGTGTTTACCTAAATAACTTGCTATTTATTAGAATTGAGGCTTATATTAAAGTTGATAAAATAATTAAAATAACATCATTGCAAGGTCGTATTGGGGCAAATTTGTGAGCTGTCACAGGACTCATCCTACATTTTCTGAACTATAGTCTAGATGAATTTGAAAATCTTTTGTTTATTATATCATATTTTTTTCTGCTAGTTCAATCTATCTAAACATCTTCACTTGGGTAATTTATTTCTTAATCCAGCAGGATTAGACAGGAACATCAGCAGGAGAGACAAACAGCAGTTTGTCTCCAGAATAACCGGATTTTTAAAATAATCTTTAAAAGTACACTTATTCTAAGATGATAGCTGAGCCGACAGCTTTAGTTTTGTAATACATATATTAGATATTGAATCTAGATTGTTCTATTGAATGATAAACAAAAAAAAATGCACCTCAAATATGATTGGTTTCTGTCAACAATTATTTTTATTATGAATAATAAAGCCACAAAAAATACACAAGCAATAAAAGTGTTTCTTGTCCACTAGGAAAAACAAATAAAACAGCACTCTATGACTACCCTATTATGACCAGTACAGATTTTGTATAGGACCCCCTAAGCAAGCAGTTTTCAATTTGAGCCCCCCCACCCCTAGTGCAGGCAAGCTTAGTTGGCGTTCCTAATATTTTTTTTTACTTTAGTTAATTTGATTAATGAAAAAAAATATTTCAACTCAATACATGGCCAAACAATTTCTAAAACAAGAGAACAAAAAAAACGCTCGACAAATATTTCAAAGGGTGTACGGAATAAATCTTTTAAAACATTCGTAATAATTATAATTCATAACCGAGAATTAATCTTCCCTTTAGTTTCGTACACGAAACAACATTCAGTAAAAAGTGTAATTTGAATTTTTCATTTCCGTGCAAATATTCTAGGTATTTTGTCGTTTTATTTCCGTGGCGCATAACGAATGAAATTCGGATATCCGTATGTTTACACAGACAAATCGATCAAAATATTTTGACTTATGTTTGGGTAGGTCGCATTTATATGTAGATGGCGGTCCCTAGGCAGTTTTGAAACTTACTTTCCCTCCATACGTAATGAAAAAAAATGCTTATCCCTTCGTTTCATATGACATATTTCGCCCCACATAAACAACTACGGTTTACGTCTTGCTTTCTTCTCTGCAAATTCGTCTAATATCCCATTTTCACGAGAAAAGCATTGTATTATAAGTAATTTTCTTCATTACTAGACAAGATTAAAATATTCATTTTATAATAATTTATTTTATTCATTACATACAATGGCGTGCCGACTTCAATAAAAGTAAAGGTAGGAAAACCATTTAGACAGTCGATCGGGGCGTGGTTGTTATTGCGACAGGATTTTGAGTACTTGGGCTTTCAGGATGAATGACGAGTAGAAAGGATTTATGTGAGCTCGTGAGTGTGGGTCTCTTCTTGTTGTTTTAATTTTGGATGTTTTTGTGTTTCTGTGTGTTTTTCTTTTTTTCTTCTTTTTTTTTTGTTTTGATTTTTATTCTTATGATTGTGTGCGGTATATTGTGGGATGAATATTTTTGGTCTTTCTGGAGTGATAATGTGTGAGGAGTTGAGTTTCGCAAGATGTTTCCAGTTGTAGTTGAGTGTCACTGTTTGTCAGGTTGATGAGAGCGTGCAACGGAGTTTTTTGTGTTATCAAAAATCGGAAAGAAGTATCGATTTATTTTTTCATGCTAAATATCCTCAGTGAGATACAGGCAAAAGCCTAGTTTACTGGGGATACGACAAATGAAAGGCAACAAACCCAGATCCATTAAAATTATATGTCCAAATCAAATTACCTGTTGTTTTTTCTCAAATTGTGTATATTTCTTGTCATGTTTAATAATAATAATAATAAGGAGACACAAAAGAATACGGATACATTGGTACAGCATCGACGACTAAAACAAATGAGTAACTGTCCAAGCATAATTTACTTGAAATGAGGAATTTAAACATTTCACGAATGCCACCAGAGCAGGGCCCTCAAGTGCAATGAGTTAATGTTACATAAATAAGCTGTTAGTGTAACCAAAGAAGGCAGAACACGAAATATGTCTATATTTTTCTTCCTTTACCATACATCACTTAAGTTGACGTTTTTTGACATGCCCATACCACTTCTAATTTATATTAAGTGTCATATTGCTTTACTCAAACATCATATTTTTCACTGTTAACTTTAAAAAAATACTATTCATCCTATGAAAAGAGAATAGCGATTTACTACTGAAATAAATCAAAAAGATAGGTAGGAACCCTATTTTTTCTCCTCAAATTTGTAGTCTTCAATCGTAGTTTCCCATAAACCTTGTGAAATTATTGCAAATAATCCAAATTCATTTCACTAATACATTGAAATTTCTTTGCGTAAATAATTGGAAAACCAATTATATAAATAGTCTTCCATTTTTTCAAAAGATGTACTTTGACTTAATCCTTAGAAATAAAAGGAATAATCCAAGTTAATTAATGTGTTATTGCCTCATGGTCTCAGTATTAGAATTTAAAATAACAAACGATATCTTCTCTCTCTCTCTTTGAATAATGGCCGTGAACTCCTATATATTAAGGAGTATACGCCAGTGTCAAGTGATAAAAATGATCTCTTAAACTTAAGTAAAAAATAGTACAATCCATAGATTTTTTTTTCAATTATGAAAAGGATTTAAAGTATTAGATAATATTGGGATACTATATTTGGAAAGGAACATTGGGAGAAATATATTTATCTAAAGAAGTATTTGTATTTAAGTATTCAATTTTCACAAAAACTTATCCACCACTGTCGATAGTATTTCATGATAAAAAAAACTTGTACATACATTAATATGAGATTTGCGAATACCTGCCACATAACTACTGAAAAAGACGACATGAAAAACGTACCATCGGACTACATGCAAGAAAAATGTACTAATAATTCAGGCGTAATTTATTCTCTCAAAACCCAAATTAAAAAAAATTCAAATAAATAAATGCTACTGCACTAAGTTTAATGTCACGTTATAAAATGTATAAATAAATAAAGCCCTACGTTATCAAATTCGGAAAATTATCAGATATGAATTTGACCTCTTGAAATATTTGGTTTCTATATCATGTTGTATCACACGATGTGGGTGCGATACAATTATTCAGCTATTTAATTCGTATTAGTACAACAGCAAGATGGATTTTTACCTTTGTCATAATTATTTATAGGACTGGTAATCATTTTTTTTTAAAACAGCTTTGGAGTGGCAGGGTGTAGTTTTAGGAGTTTTAAAGATCCTTTGTTTTCGTGTTGGGTGGTTGATTTTTGTTTTTGTAAAATTGTCTTTTCACTGGATGATGTTATTGTTGAAGTGGATTGTTTTTGTTTCATGTATGCCCACTCACTATATATTATCAAGACGACAAAAGGCTATTTGGTGTGACAGGCGAGAATTTTCGAAGTTACTATGCTCGCTAATAATTTCCTCCCACTCATAGGAAAGAAATATATTTTCTCCGTAATTGAAGAAAAGTACAATACTGGCAATAGGATTACATTTTTATGCCATAAATATTTATGATTTTTTTTTCTTTATTTATGGTTCCTTTTGTCTATGACTCCCTCATCAAATTCAGTCAAATCTGCCATATTCTGTTTCATTGCCCGCCGTTTAATTCGCGGTTATATTGATTGTTTTCTGTTCTCAATTGTAAATTCTCGTCAGTCTTCAAAATGCGTAAGCGAAAAAACGTCAAAAAGGCAGAAGCTGACGATTCCGACGGTTCTGGTGTGGCGGACGAGCCTGAAGAGTTTCAAGATTCCGGCGAGGATTGGACGCCAGACGCCGAAAGCGTAAACACATTTTTTCATTCAAAATACACCATGTTTTGCTTTTTAGCTCTCTCCTTCCCTTTTTAGCACTCTTGTTCATTATGTACATATCTGAATATCATAGTTCAAAATGACTCGCTGAATTTGAAAATTTGGTATTTGTCAACACTTTGTAGACAAACGCGAAGCGTCTCTCAAGTCGATCTGTAACATGATCGGTCTTAAGAAATATCGTTAAAGCGAATCGAGTTTGAGCGGGAATGAAAATCTGAAATATACGGTTTTCATAACATTTTTATTGTTAACTCAATTTAATAATGGGAATTGGTTAGAAAGAAAATGATATTGACGTTAGTGACTACATCAAAACAACGTTTCTTCGGTGTTTTGACCATTCCTACGAGTGTGACTCAGCGCTAGTTTGGGATTATATAGATGCTCACTAAACTCGCTTCAGAGAAATTTGAAGTCTCATAAAATCCTGTTTTTAATTTTTCTTGGTTTATATTAAATTTTTTTCAAAATACTCAAACTTGGATTTTTAAAAGTGAGTTTGTTGCGGTGTGTAATGCGTAATATATTGGCATTATTATTAATTCATTTTTAACTCAAAGTTATCTATTTATTTAATTAATTAACGACACAACAGTGTCTTTATATACAAATGAACATGTGACAGGTTATACAAGTACTTAAAATTATTGACAAAAAATACAAAAATTAAACTAACATGAAAATACAAAAAGCAGTAGTAATAATAAATTACAGTAATTTTTTTTAAGTATTTAATAATTATATGTATATTTAAGTTATAGATGGAGATGGGCCAGTATAATTCCAAATTATAGACTTCTCATAGATACATATATGTATAATGTAAATTAGGCTACCCCACAAATATTTTGGTATACATTTAGATATAAATGATTTACTGAAATTCTTTTAAATACAAGAGTTATGAAAGTATAATAATTAAATATGTTTTTTTTTTATTGCTCAAGAATGCTATTGAGCAAATATCAATTTATTAGTTTGCTTATGGTACCGTTAAAGTAGTTAATAGAATAAAGCCAGACTTACGACTCTGTAACTCCTAGATCACGTAACCTTCGGCATAAAGCCCTATGTGGTGCTGTCAAGCAGCAAATACCTTAACATTTGTAGGTTGTAATCAATATACATAACCTTCAGAATTAGATTTTTGATCAATTTATATATCATTGATCTTTTCATCCATTGCTAGTTTGATCTTTCCAAAAATGTTGATGGATTACCTAAAATCATTGTTTCTCAGATGATTCCTTGAAAAATTGTGTCTTAGTATTCTGTTTTCATGATCATTCTCTTTGGTCTCCATGTTTTACATCCAAAACTGAATTTGTATATCTCATTGTATCAATTTTTGTTTTAATAGGATAACCCGGTGCGAGGTGCTGTAGGCAAGAAAAGGGCCTCCAAGGGAAGTGTGAATAGTTCAGTTAAGAAAAAAAAAAAAGTTTCCAGTTCCGAAGAAAGCGAGGGGGAGGAGGAAGAAGGGGAAGAGGCAGAGCAGGATGAGGAGGAAGAGGAAGACTCGGAAGATGAAAAGAACGGATCTGATGGAAACAAATCTGACTCCAGTCAACAAAAGGATGTTCCAAAGT
This sequence comes from Odontocerum albicorne, assembly GCA_949825065.1. NCBI lineage: Eukaryota > Metazoa > Arthropoda > Insecta > Trichoptera > Odontoceridae > Odontocerum > Odontocerum albicorne. The sequence goes on from OX463845.1 coordinate 6,018,942, forward strand.
ATTTCCATGTGAGTATTTTATTTTGATTATTAATTTTGGTAAATAAATTTAATTTTGTGTAAGGAAAATACTTACCATATTAACTCATTTTTAATACATTACAGAATGTTAGTAAATAAAAATAGTTATGCTTCCTTTTTTGTTTATGATGACTGTCATTTAGTATTCTTATTGAACGACAGTGGGAGTTATAATTATTTTATTCAGGATATTTGATTATAAATGGCATGAATTAAAAAAATATATAAAATACTGTTCTTGAAAAATGTAAATGTATACATCTATCTAATTCAAGCTCAACTTCTCAAAACTCACATTTCACACATTCTCCTGAAACCGGTACCTTGGACAGGCATAGCCGTAGTTAGAGATGGATTTGATATCAAAACTAATGTTTTGAATAGGGCTGTTTTATTTGATACTTTCTAATCTTGATTTATTTTTTATTTCAGTCAGGGAATTTTGTACTTCTAAAAAGTGATGTCAAATGGGATGGAGATAATGTTATATCCAAACCCGGTGATGTCAATCTTTGGAAAATCGATGGAAAAGCTTTACTCCAAAAATACATCCCCACCGAATCCAACGGAAAGACTTTACATAAGTGCACATGTGTAGTAAGTTAATTTCATTTACTTAATAAGTAAAAATTTATAAAATATTCTTTAAAATGTATTCATATAGATTCTAATAAAAAAGTCTTCAAATCAGCAGCCATGAACTCAACGAGCTGTACAATGAACCCGCTGTCTTCAAATATAGAAAGATTGGAATACTGCAATTACCGAGGCACGTGCATTGGAGAAGTTCCGTATTTTAAAACTTCTCAACTAGTTTTAAAATACGGAAGTTCTCCAATGCAAATAAATCAGTTGTCCAAGAATAAAATCTTCGAAAAATAACTGGTAAAGAGCTGTTCAGGGCTGAAGTTGATGGACACATTCTGGAGGCCATGAACCATTCAAGATTGCAGTGTTATAGATGGTGATGAGAATATAATGTTCAATGATATATCTTCGAGTTTGTTGACCCATGACCTTGAGCATCCCTTTTTAAGGCGTTTTTGCAGAATTACGTATTACAAATGTGCTTTAATTTTGAAAAATTATTACTTTCTCACGGATATGTTACTTTTTGGGAAGTAACTCTAGAATTTATTAAATTTCAAATCTGCATTTTAACATTGTGTATGCAAAATAATCTTTATTTTTATATACGAGTATCTGTGATTGATGAGCCTCTATAATTGATAAATAATTGACTGAATCGTTGAATAATTCACCATTCACAATTGCACTCTCATATAATATTTTTTTGTCAACAGTATTCTGGCTGGAATGTGGACAACCGGGAGAACTACTACCCCATCACGGAGATCTTGGATAGAAATCCCAAAACTGATGTCAAAGAACCGTGTGTAGCCATAAACCTTGCTGACCTGGGCAAGGTCAAAGACAAGAATTGAAATGAATCTTAATCTTCTAAGTTTAATTATAAGTATCATATTTTTTCCATATGTGACCGTGACCAAGAGAGTTAATGAAGAAATCTTTCAAATATTTGTAGCCCATTTTTATCTTAAATGTTCGGTTCCTGATTCTGCACTATGTACCGTAAGGATTTATAAAACCTTAACTTGGTTATCTCAATTTTCATACAGAATTAAGAAATAAAATACATTATAAATACTGGCATTTGTCTTATTTAATTTGTCCTTGTTACCCTTTTTGGTTAAAAAAATAATTTTAATTTCAAAAGAAGTGTGATGTGACAGTTTTATGTATGAGTCCAATTAAAAAATGTACCATGACAGCCACCGTGACCTAGTTGCTAAAATGCTTTTCATCCATCCAAGAGTATTGGGTTAATTCCTGATTGTACAAAAAAAAATAAAAAAGAATTCCAAATTGTTAACAATACTCGCACATGTGTGAGTATTGTTTCCAGTCCAAGTGTGGAATCCCAAATAAACAGTAGCCATCACCTCCCCAGCTGACAAAACCATCTTTGACTTACTTTCACCAGTTGTCCATTGTTTTGCATATGCACCCGGCCGTCTTCCATTACAATACCATGGATATTTTCAATGATTTCTATTGTAATGGACGCAATTGAGCATTTGGAGCCCGATTTCATCTTCGATGCCTGTATGACCACATTTAAACTCATTTATCTAGAAATAGATAGTCCTCAATGTTGTTGCAGAGTCCCCAATGTTGTTGCATCCAATTTGGATTGGATCTGCGTAAACTTGGCTGTAAACTTCTTCAAATAAAAAATATTTTATGATGGTATGGAATTCTTTTTTTCAAATGTCAAAGTTTGATTCAGATGGCTTCATCTGGCCAAAATTTTGGCAGAGGCTGCTTAAGAAATCCTTGTCAGCACTGAAGTCACTTTATGAATAGTGGTGCCATTTCATGGAAATTTACCAAACTTTTCAACTACCCTCGTTCTTCATCTTTAAACTAAAAGAACGACATATTAGTTAAGCCCTATTAGAAAGTCAACGGTAATGATAATATTCTAAGTAGAGTTCATTGATAGAATTCTGTATACCATCACACAATCAATTTCTCCTTGCGAGTATATACCAGCAATTTTCCTAATAGTTTGAAAAGAGTATCATAATTCTGATTCCCAAAACTGCATAAACAATATCCTTGAAAGACTTCCATTCTACTGATTTTCTCTGAATAATTAAGAGAATAGTTTATACTCAACTCAACTGTCACCCAATTTAACCCTTTGCACTCCTTAATAATTTTTTACGTATTATCAACTCCTTAATTAATTTACAAAATAAAAGTAAAAAGGGGGTCTCAACAAAGTGTATTGGAACAGTGTAGAGTGCGTAATTTTTTTTATTTTATATTAGTAGTAAGGTAGTAAATAAATAAAAATGTATAATATATACTCAACAAATTTATTTACTAGAATTATTTATGATTTATTTACTAGAATTAAGTATGGTACTTTTTAAATTATTTCTCCTAGATGAAGGTTGGGCTTCCTATCACAATAGAATGTAGTTTCTTTTCTCCCTCTTTTGACCTTCCGATTGGAACACACCATACAGTCCTTGTGTTGTTATGGGTAAAAATATAGTTACTCTTCCCATCCAAACGCTGGATAGTATCGTCTGTGGACAATCAGCCCAGTTTTTAAATTGGTGTTTTTTATATGATATTCTTTGCATATTTTCCTTCGTAGCATCTTCATTGAATAAAATGTATGAATTCACAATACATCACAAAATATTTTTTTCCAAGATGTATTGCACTTCTTTTCGAGGACACAGGCACTTCACTGCTGATTATATGTAGTATAAGTACTTGAATCATATGGCAAACTACCTGCAAACATCATAAAAGTATCCCTTGGACCTTCAAGGAATACCGCTATGTCTATTGTTATTTACTGCGCACTATAAATGACTGTGTTGGTCCTATTACAATAATAAATTGTAAAACTGCATAGAAAGTCTAAATATGACCAATTCAGTCCCTTTTTAAGTATTACAAAGTATTTGAAAAAAAAAAATCAGATTTATTAATTTAAAATTATTTTAGAAATTGCGTCATATTTCGAAACTAGCTCGACATAGGAGTTGATGTAAGAAATACTATGTGGTAGAAATACGAGGTGGTAAGGGTTAAACTATTCAGTACCATCTGGATTTAGGTCTGGACATAAGTACTTCATCTGTGCTAAAAAAAGATCACTGATAATCTGAGAAGGGCAATGAGCTCCAAATTGTTAACAATCTACATCTGTACTTTATTTGCATTAGTTGAATTGCTGATTGTTGGACATTACTTTGTTCTCAAGCTATTTAAAAAGACGAAGGCAATAATCCTGCAAATATCAGGATCAAAACTGATAGGGCTGAACTCTCCGTTGATGCTATTCTTTCACTAATCGTCTTCTATATTCATCTGTAGCGAATAGAATATACCTTAAAGCATAATGTTTATTGATTTTTAAAAGGCACTCTACACAGAGGAAATATGGATGTTAATCAAGGCACTGAACAATTGTCACATAGATTATCAAATACGCAACTTTTAAAGAAAATCTGAAACTATTCCACCTCAGGCATATAATTCCATGAAACGTTCCAAAAAAGAAAAATAGGAGTACGAGGGTGCCTACATTTCCCCCATACTCGTAAGTCTGGCACCGGAGGATAGGACCACTCAAGAAATTAATATTGATGGAAAACTCATAATAATAATAAAAGGACAATTTATATCGTGCTGTTTAGAGAGCAAACTCTCCTCGAGGGCACTCGAACTCACCATTATTGACAGATTAAAAATATTACAAAATAAATATATATAAGTTAAGTGTAAGGATAGGAAGGTCAATTTCAATTCAATTCACCCTTCTTTTAAAGCTCAACAAGGGAACATAGGGAGGCCACAAGTTTTTTCCATTCAGAGCGGTGTTAGCAATCTCCCTCCACGACATTCCTAACGCTTTGACTTCATTGTCATAGGAAAAGTACAACGTGAGAGAGGGTCTTCCAGGCTGTCGGGACCCCAATGGACAGAAAAACAGCGCTCTCCTTGGCCAACTATCATCGGGCATTCTCAGAACATGTCCCAGCCAGGAGCATCGCCTCTCCCGAATTACAGAGATGACAGACCCCTGCCGGGTGTGCTGGATAGGAGGGTAATGGCTGGCAAAAGCTGTATCATAACAACCCTCATATTGAATTGATTTGGAAATCAATTTATTGGATGAAGAAGAAATCGGCCATAAAATTCTATTCCTCTGCGAATCCGAATGTTTTTTTGGGAATCAAATCCGAAATTCCCCTGGTGGAAGATAAACATTCTACCATAAAAAATGAATAAACATAAAAAGTGATAATATTTTTATTTAAAAGTTATACAATCTATATATGTAATTCTCAATAAATAGAAATTATAAATTATCAACACGTAGAAATTATCTTCTGCAGTTTTTTTATATTTTGGAGTCTATTGTATTATACGACTATATCCCAGAGACACCTCCTTATGAGTATTAATTAAGTTATACTCGTATCAGTTCTTTCTACTCATTAACATGTTGCAATTATATACTTAATACACATACATATCTCTGTATGCAAAATCAGATCAAAAAAAAATATCATGAATGGATTGATAAATGAATCATTTATAAATTTTGTTTTTTATTACCTCATTCTTATTTTTCAGTTTGTATACAATAAAAATATTTTTATTTTAAAGTTTATGTACATTTATAGTAAGTAATATTATGTCAGTTTTTACTAAGTATTTGAATCACTTTCTTCACTGCTACTAAATGTTGGCATTTCTTCATGATCTACTTTTTCTTTTCTTGCATTCTCTAAATATTGATTTTGGGCATTTATAACATCAGCACTTGTTTCACAGGATGCATATGCTTCTAATAGTTCTGCATTCAATGATAAAAATGAATGACCCCATGAAAATTTGGACAAATAGAACTTTGCAGCTTCAATGTGACCTGGAATAAGATGTTGAACTTATTAATTATTCAAATACAGTTTTGAATTAGTTTTCTTATTAAGATAACACAATTATTAATATATAAGATAGTGAAAAATTATAAAAGTGACAAACAAAATAGCTGCTGTTGGGGCACTGAAAATACACAAGTGATTAATTACTCACAGAGTGACAGTGTGGTGTGGAATTGGTTCAAGTGTGATTGGACCTATTTCTTTGAAAACGCTGTGGGTAACGTTGTTACTGTAAACAACGACCGCTACAGTAAGAAATACTGTCACATCAATTGGATGAATTGAATTTGAAAAACATGTAGTTTCAGCAAGATGGCGCTACATGTCACACAGCACGAGCTACAATTGACATTTTAAAGATAATGTTTATAAACCAATTAATCTCAAGAAGTGATGATATCAACTTCTTGAGATTATCGCCAAGATCTCCAGATTTAACAGCTCTAGATTTTTTTTGAAGGGTTATCTTGAAAAAAGTGTATGCCAACAAAGCAACGTCAATTGAACATCTAAAGAATAATATTCCAGCTGCAATAGTTGAAATATCCCCAAAATTGTGTAAATGTTATGAGAAATGCTCATATTTGTGTAGCAGCAAGTGGGCATTTAAACCTGATAAGGGGTGCAGTAAACAGATGAGTTTTTGAACTGAAATATCTAAAACCAAATATTTGTGATAAATCTGTATCAAAGAATGTACAGGAAAACCTCGTTTAAAACAATTAATTCAGTCTGTAATTACCTCACGCTAAGCGAAATCACATAAATCGGATTGCATAAAGCGAGGTTTTCCTGTATTTAAATATTCATGTGAATTTTTCATAAATAAAGGATATGTATAAATTGATCACCTGATATATACATGGCTGCTGCTATAGCTTCTACACAACTTAGCTGACATGGTTTACCATAGTTGATTGGGTTTGCAGCTACTAGGAATGGCAAAAGTCTCGGATGTGGAGTTTTCATTTTGTGAAATGGAGTTTCATCTATCCTCGCCCAAGAACAGTCCACAACAGCTATGCCGCATGTTTCCATAATTTCTTTGTCTTTTGGGCTTACACATTGTTTACCAACTGGTGTTAAAACTAGACCTGGAAACCTGAAACACTTAAAAAGTGACCAAAATTTCTTACCATTCATCAAAAGTTGAAAATACAACCAATATTAATGACATTATTGAATATTAAAATATGTTACATTATTGAATATAAATATAAAAAGGAGGAAAACTTAAATGGTTTTCCTACTTTTTTCAATATTTCCACAGTTGTTACTCTATTCAACCTTGGATAATATTTCATGTTCTCTCAATAAGTAAAATTTAAGAAATAGTGAACAAAATCACTATTTCTGAATCCTATATTACAAGGTTATTTAGAATTATAACTAAAAAATAAATTCGATATTTGCATTTTTATATTTTTTTCATTCATATGGTACTACTCAATATATCTATAATAGATATAATAAATATATGGCCAGGAGACAACTTTGACTTCGGCCCAATTAATATGGCCTTCGGATTTAGAACCACTGGAGAAGGCACGGAACTCGCAGTTAGTCATTCCGCATGTTGACGATACTACCGTATGTGAAGAGTTAACACTCATATATGACTGATGCATGTTTACCAGACGAAATCTTCTTTTGCCAGACTGACTGGCAACCTTTGTTTTGGGTACCATTAAGAATTAAATCTAAAAATGCCAGGTGCATGTTAAATATTTTATCAACTAGAGGTATAGAGGTCACCTGCATTTTTATTGAAATGTATTTATGGCGTTGCATGAGGGCATTATAGGTTTTCTTGTAACACACGACTTAGAAGGTGATAAAAGTCATATTTTGATGTAATTTTATTTAAGTTATGTGTAAAGTAATATTTATGGGATTTGTTGCAAATACAAGATTGCTTAAAATAAAATTATCTCACACGAACAGTAATTTAAAAATATTTTTGAGACTATATAGTAAAATATTGGGCTATAAAATAATTCATAAGTCGTACCTTTGACCTAATTTCAAAGTTTTAATCAGTCTATGTTTAGACAACTTTCTTCCTGAACATTTTTTGGGATCACAATGGTTCAGATCCCACATGGCAACGGGGAAATTGGGTTCACTTCCTAATTCATTTTCTTCTTCAGAAGAATCTGTTTCAGTAGTTAGAGAAAGTTCATTAAAAGATTCGGCGTAATCATCGGCATTTTTAGTTTGGTGTCTTTTGTTCTTGCTTATATTTTGTCTCCTTTTATTTGAAGACATGACGTTTGTTATGATATTATAACAATATCAACACGAATACAATAACGAAAACGCACTTGTTGAACTGTCAAATCACAATAGATTATTATAGTGATATATTAGTCAAAAGAGTCAACCATATTAGTGCTACGTGTTAAAGCCGTAAAAAGCCTAGTATAGCGGAATCCACGCTACAGCATTATAAATAATTACAAAACGTTTTACAATTATTTATAATGCTGTAATTATTTATATCGCCGTCAGTGTCAAGTGATGTTCACTTCATAGTATCTTGGTAGTTCTATTCGTATGGGTGACATCGGCGCATTAAGCAACTCGGCCCATGACAACATTATCTAGTAAGATACTATGGAGTTAAACTATTTTTCAACTAAACTATATAGTTAACAACTAAATGAATATTTACAATAAGATGATAGTTAAATGTCGGAATGATTTAAATTTAAATGACTATCGATATTTATATATTGTGCATATATTTTATTACAGGTTAATTTTGTTTTGGTTAATAAACTGAATGATGCTATTAAGTATGGAAATTTTATAGAGGCTCAACAGGTGGAGAATATTTGCGGAGAGTAATATTTTTGTTTGTTTTTTAAAGGTCAATGGGAAAGTATTCAGAGAACAGGAGAAAAATATATGTTCAAGATCGCCCTCCTCCTGGCCACACTCATATAAAGAAGAGTCCCTTATATGGAGTCTGACCAGGTGGACAGGAAAACAACAATGTCCAAAGCGTATTCGGCTTATAATTGCCGCTTCTATCCAAGTGCTTCTATATTTGGAAAATCAGGGTTTGACTAGAATGTAGGGTTGAATTGATACATATCTTTTTTCTTTGGTGCGACTCGAGATATTTCAGTAATTTGTCCACTCTTCCATCATCAAAGAGCGTGCCAAAGGCAATGTCTTGTGCAGATGTGTACTTATATTTGTCTGTTTCCTGAAGATGTTGCCTCCTTAACTTAAAGTATCTGCCTCTTCGTTACTCGAAATGCCTCGATGACTGGGAACCCAAGTCAGGGCGACATCAAGACCCGTCTCTTCAAGGTTGTATGTAGTTTTCCTTATATTAAGTGTTATACTATTTGGGGATCGAAATGGGTTCTTTCCTATTGCTTGAAGGCAACTTAGACAATCGGATACAATTCAAGTGCTTGGGATACTTAATTCTAAAGATGTTTGTAATGCCTCCAAGATTGCCAATGCCTCACCAGTGAATATAATCGAAAATTTGGGAAGTTAATTTTTTTTAAATATTTTAGCTTTCGCAATATATTGCTATTCCTACATATTCCTCATTAGTAATCTTGGATGCGTTTGTGTAGAACAATGCTTCCCAAATTGGGGTCTGCGGCCCCCTGGGGGGCCGCGGGATTTCTCGTGGGGGTCGCGAAAATATTCAGTACAAAGTACAAATATTCATGTGAGTATTAAATTGTTTCATGTGAGTATAGTTTTTACTTAAAAAAAAGTTTTTAAGCAAGTTCCTATAATTTTGTGTTGAATATAAATATGTGTATTTTAATTGTAATAATTATTGCCAAATAAATCTTCAACTATAATAATAATGTGGGGGGGGGGAATTAATTACTTCAGATTTAGGGGGCCGTTACATGAAAGTAATTGGGAAGCACTGGTGTAGAAGACAGTTGACCCCTCTTAGCGGGAATGTAGTCGACTTTTTTTTTCTTTTAATAACAATTTGTGGCATAAAAAATTAATTCTTACTGCCAGGTTCGTACTTTTCTCCTTATGGAGAGAGTTTACTTCTTTCTGAGGAATGGCGGCAAGCCTTTTCAGTGGAAAAAATAGCCTCCCCAGTTTGAATATTCTTTTATTTCGTGTTGGGGGGTTGATTTCTGGATGATGGTGTTATTGTAAAAGCAAGAAGCCGTTCGTTTATAGTGTTTATACGATGGGCAAGGATTTTTTAAAAGTAGACAAGTTGTATATGGTGTTGCACACAGTAAAATATTATTATTGTAATGCTTGCAACAATTGTTGACATTTCATGCAATCGTACGATACGCAATTTCCTAGAAGTGAAATCGTAATAAAGAGTGATCTTATTTCATCGTCTGTAATAAGTAATATATTATTTACAAACATATACGAAAGGGGAAACAACAAGGTTTCATAATGTCTCTTAATACGGCACACGTCGACAATGGTGTCCTTATACACGCAGGAGAAGGGTATGTTGTATATGTTTCACCTCTAAATTAAACAGTGATATTTGTGTATGTTCAATATGTCATTAGGGCAGTGATATGATTCATGAAATAAATCGCTAGTCTCATGATTTTTTTGAAAAAAAATATGACGTAGTGTTTTTCCCCATTTCAATTATTGCTTATCACACATAAAGAAATATTTAGATATTGCAAAAACAAGACAAGGAAATTATCATTCTTTTTTTACCGAGATTTTCTACACACAATAATGCATTGTATTCGACTAACCGACTTCAAAGAATATAAAAGATAAGACGCGCTTCTTTGCTTTTTTTAAATAAAATTTTTAATAAAATTCTGTCAGGGGATACATAAAATAATCTTGTTTTGAACTTTGCAAATGGTATATTCAAATACAATTGAGGTTTTAGAAAATCATATTCGCATCTTTATTTAATGGTCGGTTAAACTAAATGCTATGAAATTTAACTTAATTTCTTATAAATTTTTCAATGTGATTCATTATGCTGTTTTTTCCACATTGAAACTATTAAAAAAAACATTCATTAATGCAAGATTTTATTGTTTAATGTAATGGATACACTCTTTATTAGATAAAAGTTTTTTTTAATGACGTTTGTTTTAGTATTTTAATTTATTTTTTAGCAACAGAAAACTAATCAGTAAATGTAAAATTATCTTAACAATATATTTCACAAACCTAAAACATTTTAAATTTACTTCATACACATCAAACTTAACTTTGCGACTGTCAAATTCAAAGTAACAAAACTATCAACTACAAAAATTGTAATACAACAATGCCTTACATAATTGTTTCTCAACATTTTTAGAGTTATGTCCTTAAAGAAAAAAAATAAAAATTAACTTTGCAATTTATGTTCTTCAAATTTAACTCTTTGAACTCCAGATTTTTTTTTGTATGACATACCAACAACTCCAGGGTATTTTTTTGAAATTTTACTATAAAATGATAGGTTTTAGAAATAATTTATTTAAAAAAAAATTAATAAGGTTTCATGCAATTTTTTTATTCAAACTATTAGTAAATGTTTAAATGAGTTTATTTTGATAAAAAAAATAACAATTCAACATTATTTTTTAGTTTTATAATCTTTCAAAGTATGATATCTGAGGAAACAATCCCCTAAATGCATCCTAGGTTTTCCAGGACAGGTGTCGCAAAACTCATATGTTTCATGTCGTTTGCCCATTTTGCCTCTATTTGAGCAGACCACACAGTCCTTCTTCTTTCCCTTCTGCAAAACATGAAGTTTACCATCTAGTCGTACATCAAAAGTAGAAGTTGATGGCCTACTTCGCAGCTCCCGAAAGTCTCCTACCAACTGATCAACTAAATTCTTGACAAATTTCAAATGAGTTAGTGGTTTTTCATTATTTTTCAATTTTATATTCTTGTAGAGGATGTATGCATTGATTGAGCAAATTTCCATTCCCCAGAAAAAAAGTTTTCTCCACCATTTTAATGACTTCCTGAGAAAACAATATGTGGAAGCATACTGGTCGGCACGGTCTACTCCACCCATAGATTTGGTGTAGTTTCGTACTACATTTGGTTTTTCTGTAACTAATTGAACACCTCCCTTCCCTGTTCTGGAAACAGACGACATGCCAGCAGAATCACCAGTACTCAGCATTGTAATTATTCTTTTATCCTTCCATGCCAAAAGCATTGTTTTTCTTTTTCTTACAGCCAAAACTTTTTTATTGCCAAACTTTGGTTTTTTTATGGTGATCGGAATGCCTTTTCTAATGGTCTGTATCGTCCCAGTTAAATGACATTTCATCTTCAATAGTGCTTCAGCAAGTGGAAGACTTGTGTAGTACCTGTCTGTAAACAAGTGGTATCCTTGTGCATGGGGTACCTTCTCCAAAATTTTTCTGAACAAGTAGATGGGTATTCTCGAACTCACAGGCAAATCTGGGCTTGGTAAATTCTCTGTAGTAATACTACCGTAATAGGGAAGAATACTGTACACATATGATGTTTCAGAATCCGCCAAAACGTAAATGCGTATTCCCCATTTAGTAGGCTTATTTGGATTGTAAGTGATGAAGCATATTCTTCCTTTGAATTTCACTACTGATTCGTCAACACAGATATTTTTGTTGGGTATGAAATAGTCAGCAAATTTTTTATTTATATATTCTAAAAAATTACTGACTTTCTGAATCCGTGTTCTTTAATCACTATGGCCAGTTTCTTGTGTATTCAAGTGTAACATCCAGAATATTTGATGAAATCGAGATCTCGTGAAAATATTTGCAAAGAATGGGACTCTGGAATTATCTCTAGTAGACCAATATTCTTGCATATTGGCAAGTGGCATTGTTCCCATATTTAAAATGACCCCAATGAATGCCCAAAATTCATTTTTTTGTACATCACGCCAATTTTGCCAAATAGAATTTGCAGTTAGAACTTTTGATTGAAGTTTGACTTTTGCATATGCATTTGTTTCCCGTATTATCTCCGTTACAATTTCTTCCGTGAAAAATAATTTGAAAAATTGACTTGGTTCTTTGATTGTTAAAGGAACATTTGGTCCGACATTCTGAGCTCCGATGTCAAAATTTATAATGTCAGGAGAATCCACCGTATTGGATATATCAATCCATTCATCGTCTTGTGAATCTTGAGCGCTTGTAGTACTTGAAGAACTATCTGATGATAGAAGAGGACCAACTCTGCGTTTTTTATGACCAATGTACTCTGATTCATCACTAGAGGTCTGAATATTGATGTTACTATCACAACTTTCATCACTATATACATTTAAAATAAATTCGTCTTCACTTTCACTCAGTTGCGATTTTTCCATTATTTTAGAGGGTAAAAAAAAAAACTTGTGTAATCTCAACGGTGTAAAAGGGTGCGTACTGATTATTTTTCAACCGAAACACGTCTAAACAGTAGAACAGTTGTTGTGAAACTAATGTAACATGTTTATACCTGCTCCTGGGTGTCCCGAGATGTTTGTTTATGTAAACAATACAACCATAAAAAATGGCGACATATAGTCGCCTCTGGAGTTATTAAAATAATTACCATGGCGACTATATGTCGCCTCTGGAGTTATAAGGGTTAAATTTCCTTTAACTTGTTGCTTTAACTGTGTGGACAATTTTTTTGTTTATTTTTATCTTTTTTAATTTCTTAATGTGTGTGTATAGGAATTCTACGTGCATTAATTTGAGATAAACGAACGTCTAAATATTGCGAATTGACGCATATAATAGCATAAATGAAACACATTACATTAAAACGCAATAATACTTGATTTATGTGGTTTTGCATAGTACATTGTTTTTTCAACATTACTAAGCAAAGTATTTCTGTATATGCCTCATTTTAATGTAACCTGCAAGCTATAATAAATTTTTATTTACGATGATTATTTTTTTCATTTATAATTAAATATATTATAATATTTTAATTATAACCTGCATCGACCGAAAAATCATATTTTTTAGCCCCGAGTCATAAGAGTCAATGTGGAGGTACATCATATGTGACTTGTAACCGTGACAGCCGTGTACATTGCCACAATTTAGCCCCGAGTCATAAGAGTCAATGTGGAAGTACATCATATGTGACTTGTAACCGTGACAGCCGTGTACATTGCCACAATTTAGCCCCGAGTCATAAGAGTCAATGTGGAAGTACATCATATGTGACTTGTAACCGTGACAGCCGTGTACATTGCCACAATTTAGCCCCGAGTCATAAGAGTCAATGTGGAGGTACATCATATGTGACTTGTAACCGTGACAGCCGTGTACATTGCCACAATTTAGCCCCGAGTCATAAGAGTCAATGTGGAGGTACATCATATGTGACTTGTAACCGTGACAGCCGTGTACATTGCCACAATTTAGCCCCGAGTCATAAGAGTCAATGTGGAAGTACATCATATGTGACTTGTAACCGTGACAGCCGTGTACATTGCCACAATTTAGCCCCGAGTCATAAGAGTCAATGTGGAGGTACATCATATGTGACTTGTAACCGTGACAGCCGTGTACATTGCCACAATTTAGCCCCGAGTCATAAGAGTCAATGTGGAGGTACATCATATGTGACTTGTAACCGTGACAGCCGTGTACATTGCCACAATTTAGCCCCGAGTCATAAGAGTCAATGTGGAAGTACATCATATGTGACTTGTAACCGTGACAGCCGTGTACATTGCCACAATTTAGCCCCGAGTCATAAGAGTCAATGTGGAAGTACATCATATGTGACTTGTAACCGTGACAGCCGTGTACATTGCCACAATTTAGCCCCGAGTCATAAGAGTCAATGTGGAGGTACATCATATGTGACTTGTAACCGTGACAGCCGTGTACATTGCCACAATTTAGCCCCGAGTCATAAGAGTCAATGTGGAAGTACATCATATGTGACTTGTAACCGTGACAGCCGTGTACATTGCCACAATTTAGCCCCGAGTCATAAGAGTCAATGTGGAAGTACATCATATGTGACTTGTAACCGTGACAGCCGTGTACATTGCCACAATTTAGCCCCGAGTCATAAGAGTCAATGTGGAAGTACATCATATGTGACTTGTAACCGTGACAGCCGTGTACATTGCCACAATTTAGCCCCGAGTCATAAGAGTCAATGTGGAGGTACATCATATGTGACTTGTAACCGTGACAGCCGTGTACATTGCCACAATTTAGCCCCGAGTCATAAGAGTCAATGTGGAGGTACATCATATGTGACTTGTAACCGTGACAGCCGTGTACATTGCCACAATTTAGCCCCGAGTCATAAGAGTCAATGTGGAAGTACATCATATGTGACTTGTAACCGTGACAGCCGTGTACATTGCCACAATTTAGCCCCGAGTCATAAGAGTCAATGTGGAAGTACATCATATGTGACTTGTAACCGTGACAGCCGTGTACATTGCCACAATTTAGCCCCGAGTCATAAGAGTCAATGTGGAAGTACATCATATGTGACTTGTAACCGTGACAGCCGTGTACATTGCCACAATTTAGCCCCGAGTCATAAGAGTCAATGTGGAAGTACATCATATGTGACTTGTAACCGTGACAGCCGTGTACATTGCCACAATTTAGCCCCGAGTCATAAGAGTCAATGTGGAAGTACATCATATGTGACTTGTAACCGTGACAGCCGTGTACATTGCCACAATTTAGCCCCGAGTCATAAGAGTCAATGTGGAAGTACATCATATGTGACTTGTAACCGTGACAGCCGTGTACATTGCCACAATTTAGCCCCGAGTCATAAGAGTCAATGTGGAAGTACATCATATGTGACTTGTAACCGTGACAGCCGTGTACATTGCCACAATTTAGCCCCGAGTCATAAGAGTCAATGTGGAAGTACATCATATGTGACTTGTAACCGTGACAGCCGTGTACATTGCCACAATTTAGCCCCGAGTCATAAGAGTCAATGTGGAAATACATCATATGTGACTTGTAACCGTGACAGCCGTGTACATTGCCACAATTTAGCCCCGAGTCATAAGAGTCAATGTGGAAGTACATCATATGTGACTTGTAACCGTGACAGCCGTGTACATTGCCACAATTTAGCCCCGAGTCATAAGAGTCAATGTGGAAGTACATCATATGTGACTTGTAACCGTGACAGCCGTGTACATTGCCACAATTTAGCCCCGAGTCATAAGAGTCAATGTGGAAGTACATCATATGTGACTTGTAACCGTGACAGCCGTGTACATTGCCACAATTTAGCCCCGAGTCATAAGAGTCAATGTGGAAGTACATCATATGTGACTTGTAACCGTGACAGCCGTGTACATTGCCACAATTTAGCCCCGAGTCATAAGAGTCAATGTGGAGGTACATCATATGTGACTTGTAACCGTGACAGCCGTGTACATTGCCACAATTTAGCCCCGAGTCATAAGAGTCAATGTGGAAGTACATCATATGTGACTTGTAACCGTGACAGCCGTGTACATTGCCACAATTTAGCCCCGAGTCATAAGAGTCAATGTGGAAGTACATCATATGTGACTTGTAACCGTGACAGCCGTGTACATTGCCACAATTTAGCCCCGAGTCATAAGAGTCAATGTGGAAGTACATCATATGTGACTTGTAACCGTGACAGCCGTGTACATTGCCACAATTTAGCCCCGAGTCATAAGAGTCAATGTGGAAGTACATCATATGTGACTTGTAACCGTGACAGCCGTGTACATTGCCACAATTTAGCCCCGAGTCATAAGAGTCAATGTGGAGGTACATCATATGTGACTTGTAACCGTGACAGCCGTGTACATTGCCACAATTTAGCCCCGAGTCATAAGAGTCAATGTGGAAGTACATCATATGTGACTTGTAACCGTGACAGCCGTGTACATTGCCACAATTTAGCCCCGAGTCATAAGAGTCAATGTGGAAGTACATCATATGTGACTTGTAACCGTGACAGCCGTGTACATTGCCACAATTTAGCCCCGAGTCATAAGAGTCAATGTGGAAGTACATCATATGTGACTTGTAACCGTGACAGCCGTGTACATTGCCACAATTTAGCCCCGAGTCATAAGAGTCAATGTGGAAGTACATCATATGTGACTTGTAACCGTGACAGCCGTGTACATTGCCACAATTTAGCCCCGAGTCATAAGAGTCAATGTGGAAGTACATCATATGTGACTTGTAACCGTGACAGCCGTGTACATTGCCACAATTTAGCCCCGAGTCATAAGAGTCAATGTGGAAGTACATCATATGTGACTTGTAACCGTGACAGCCGTGTACATTGCCACAATTTAGCCCCGAGTCATAAGAGTCAATGTGGAAGTACATCATATGTGACTTGTAACCGTGACAGCCGTGTACATTGCCACAATTTAGCCCCGAGTCATAAGAGTCAATGTGGAAGTACATCATATGTGACTTGTAACCGTGACAGCCGTGTACATTGCCACAATTTAGCCCCGAGTCATAAGAGTCAATGTGGAGGTACATCATATGTGACTTGTAACCGTGACAGCCGTGTACATTGCCACAATTTAGCCCCGAGTCATAAGAGTCAATGTGGAAGTACATCATATGTGACTTGTAACCGTGACAGCCGTGTACATTGCCACAATTTAGCCCCGAGTCATAAGAGTCAATGTGGAAGTACATCATATGTGACTTGTAACCGTGACAGCCGTGTACATTGCCACAATTTAGCCCCGAGTCATAAGAGTCAATGTGGAGGTACATCATATGTGACTTGTAACCGTGACAGCCGTGTACATTGCCACAATTTAGCCCCGAGTCATAAGAGTCAATGTGGAAGTACATCATATGTGACTTGTAACCGTGACAGCCGTGTACATTGCCACAATTTAGCCCCGAGTCATAAGAGTCAATGTGGAGGTACATCATATGTGACTTGTAACCGTGACAGCCGTGTACATTGCCACAATTTAGCCCCGAGTCATAAGAGTCAATGTGGAGGTACATCATATGTGACTTGTAACCGTGACAGCCGTGTACATTGCCACAATTTAGCCCCGAGTCATAAGAGTCAATGTGGAAGTACATCATATGTGACTTGTAACCGTGACAGCCGTGTACATTGCCACAATTTAGCCCCGAGTCATAAGAGTCAATGTGGAAGTACATCATATGTGACTTGTAACCGTGACAGCCGTGTACATTGCCACAATTTAGCCCCGAGTCATAAGAGTCAATGTGGAAGTACATCATATGTGACTTGTAACCGTGACAGCCGTGTACATTGCCACAATTTAGCCCCGAGTCATAAGAGTCAATGTGGAAGTACATCATATGTGACTTGTAACCGTGACAGCCGTGTACATTGCCACAATTTTTCTTATAAAGTAATCCCTCTATACATGGGGTTAATTGGTTCTTGAAAAATAGTGCATTAATTAATAAAACTATTGAATGCTATATAAAATAAGTGATCTCTTACAAATTTTATATTATATTCTTGCGTATTTAAAAAAGATTAAGTTATTTTTTAACAAGTCTATATAATTGGTTACTGATAACTAATAAAACATACTTTTCATGAGAGTAAATAAAGAGAATAAATAAAATCTGGGAACTGCCATAGTCAGCCGATTTTGAGTTCCAAAATTATAGTCATGAAAAAAATTATTTTTATTTAATAACAATTTATGCCATGGAAATATAATCCTTGCTAGATACGTACTTTCCCTCCATTGCGGAAAGTTTATTTCTTTCTGTGGAATGGCGATGAGACCTCTCAGTATGAAAAACAACATCTTTATGACAACTTCAAAAATCTTTACCCATCGCATCAGATAATTTCTTAATAACACCATTCAGTGAGAATACACAGACGATGCCTCTGCAAAACAAAAATCAACCATCCAACATGAAAAACAAGGATCTTCAAAGCTCTAGTGAAAATGTTATCATGTCCCATTGATAGGCACCCTGTCACTTCCTTTAGAAACAAAATAATACAATGTTGCTAGTAACTAAAAATAAAAGTATTGATTTAGAAGCTAAATCCATACTAAATAGATGTATATCTTGCATTTTAAATTTCAAACGGAATAAACTATTTTAAAGTAAATTTGTATAAATGGAAACCATGTGAATATAGGGATTGTTATTCACGTGGTCTCCATTTATACAAATTTACTTTAATCAACGGTAATCAACAATACACTATCACTTTAACCTCCATGTTTATTTTGGTTGTATAGTTTTCTTTTTTTATTGCATCTATAAAAAATTGTATTTTTTTTGACTGCCCGTTCTTATATCATATTTAAAATTCTTAATGTGGCTCTTCAGCCAAAATATTTCTATATGCCTGGTGTACATCATGACATCTCATGAATTCTGTTAAGAAAATTTGTTTAGAAACGAGATAAAATTGAATTAAGATAACACATTGTGTTCATACTTG
Source organism: Odontocerum albicorne (assembly GCA_949825065.1). Taxonomy (NCBI): domain Eukaryota; kingdom Metazoa; phylum Arthropoda; class Insecta; order Trichoptera; family Odontoceridae; genus Odontocerum; species Odontocerum albicorne. The sequence goes on from OX463845.1 coordinate 6,037,876, forward strand.
GACAGAATTATTAGATATTTTGTTGTTTACATATGCGATAAGATTATTTTTTAATTTGATGTCTTTGTGTATTTTAGAATATTGTTTTGGGCAATTAACCAATTTGATTTTTTTTATTCAACTTCACCGTGTGAAAGAATACTTATGTTGTATCATAGTACAATGATATCTTAAAATTAGGTTTCATGCATGCCATTATCTTAAAATTCCATTAGATTTACTTTTATCGTATGTGAAATCTATTTACATTATATCATTATTTTAGCATTCTCCTGTTTTGTGAAAACGTCACTGTGGATTTCTCCGGGCCCCAATCTCCAGAGTTCAGGGGAACTAAAGTGGGAAGAATGTATCTCACCACCCATAGGATGATATATAATTCAAAGAATAAATCTGACACTATGCAGTCATTTAGTTTCCCTTTTATCACTCTCAGCAATGTAAGTATTAGGTAGTTGCACGCATACACATAAATATGACAGATTTTCTCTTTTTTATATTTCATCTGTCTGGCACCTGTCCAAGCCAATTAATGTAACCTACAAGTAAAATTTTACAGGTAATCGAGAAATCTGTACATATTTGATTTATATCAATACTAACTCTGTTAAAAGTTTGGCACTAAGAAAATACATAGTTATTTCTCTATGGATGTATTTTCAAAAGAAAGTTATAGTATTGGCTTGTTGGGTTTTGCTAGGGAAAACATGAAAATTATAAAGGTAGAAAAAAGTAGCTAACAACAGTTAACAAAGTAAGGTATGTCGTATTTCATTGACATTATCGTATTGGGTGTACAAATTAGTTGGGTCCGTTTTTTTGTGTTCAACAATGCATTTATTTCTAAACAAAATGAATGAACAGATCAATTAAAGTATTGTCCATCGCTGGCTACTACTTTTTCCCATCTCAGGCAATTTTCGAATTCCATCTCAAAAAAATGACTCGTCTTTTGAGGCGATCCAAGATTGGAGCCAATTTTCGGTTTCTACGAAAGAAGTGAACCGGTGACCTGCCAAATCGTGCTGCATCCTTCGGAACAACCAGTAATCAGAAGGAGCAATGTCCAGGGAATACAGTGGTTGCGGTAAAACATCCCATTTGAGCGTTTCAAAATATTTTTTTACGACTTTTGCGACATGAGGCTGAGCGTTGTCATGAAGAAGAATAACTTTATCATGTCTTTGCTCGTACTCCGGCCGTTTTTCTCGCAATGCACGGCTCAAACAAATTAATTGTAGCCGATACCGATCGTCCGTAATGGAATCACCAGGTTTCAGCACCTCATAGTAAACAACACCCCTTTGGTCCCACCACATACAGAGCATGATCTTCGAACCATGTATGTTCTGTTTTGGTGTTGATGTTGAGGTCGATGGCAACGATTGACCGGGCTTAGCGTAGTATTTTTTCTTCTTGGGGTTGTCGTAGAATATCCACTTCTCATCTCCAGTTACAATCCGATGCAAAAAACCTTTTCTTTGTTGCCTTTGAATCAGCTGCTCGCAAGTGAAAAATCGCCTTTCAACGTCTCTCGATTTCAGTTCATAAGGCACCCAATTTCCTTGTTTTTGAATCATTCCCATGGCTCTCAATCGTACGGAAACGGCTTGTTGAGCCACTCCCAATGATTCTGCAAGCTCCTCTTGCATTTGACTCTGATCTTCTTCGAGTAATGCCTCTAATTCTTTGTCCTCGAATTTTTTTAGCTGTCCAGAGCGAGGCTTGTCTTCGACGATCTAGAAATGGACCACTATCTTATAGTAACCGAGATAGATCATAATATACAATAACCACTTTATATCAAAAGAAGCAAAAATAACAATTCAAGTGTTGGTGTCCACTTGGATATATATGGAAGTGAAACTTGAACTTGGCAAAAAAAGGACAAAAGCAAGATACGTGCACTAAGAAAATTGTGGTGTGTTAATGTATAAAAGAAGGTGGAATGAAGATATCAGAAATTAATGTTTTAAGTAAGGTGAATATAAGATGGTTAAGATATGTGGGGAGAATGAATTATAAAAGAATTACAAGTGAGTATATGTATGGAGGAGATGAAAGTTGTGTGTATGGATAGAAAAGTTTATAGATCTGTTTTCTTTGCCTACTTCGCAAGGGACACAGCATAATTTGTATGTATAACTGTCAAGTGTATTAAGACTCTTGAATGATAAAATTGTTTGAAAATTCCTCATAACATTGAAAACTCTCGACAGAATTAAAAATATGTTATATATAATGTATCCAATATATCGAAAAGTTCAAAATATCAAAAAAATCTAGATAGTTTAAACAAATTCTTGAAAGTTGGTAAAAATAATTAGGGATTAATGTGACAAGTAAGATGGTGACGAGCACTCTGAGATGGTTTAGGCACATGGAACGAATGAATGAAGAAAGACTAACAAAACAAATATACTGTGCAAATATGAGTAAAAAAGCATGGTAAAAGAAGACCTATGGTATTGTATGGTAGGATCATGTGGATGATATTTTGAAAGAAGGAAATATAAGGGAAATCATAGGAGCTGTGTGAGGTCTATGGATGTGGAAGAGGCGAAATATGTGTGTCAAGATAGGAAAGTCTGGCGCCATGTCCTCTATGCCTAATCCAGCAGGGAGACGGCATAATAGTATCAAAATTAAAACTATGAATGAATCATAAAAAAATCAAAATAAAACGTCAGATTAATTATTTCAAGCATAGTCAATTTATTATTAATTTTTTATTATGTAATGAAATAATTATGTAATATTTTAATATCTAATGAAATAATTATGTAATATTTTATTATCTAATGAAATAATTATGTAATATCCTAGCTCATTTATTGAAAATTTATTTTGCGACAAAAGCTGATAAAAACTGAGTTTGATTATGTGACAAATTGACAGTTTTGGATTGTTAAGTGTAAGAAACTATAAGCTATAAACTATTTGCAGGTTAATGTTGAACAACCATTATTCAAAGCTAATTACATCAAAGGAAGAGTGCGGTCTCAGCCAAATGGCAATTGGGATGGAGAGGCAGAGTTCAGATTGGTTTTCAAGTCTGGTGGCGCTATCGAGTTTGGCCAGGCAATGTTGAAGGCTGCACATATGGGTATTTATTACTTGTTTTGGGTATAAATAATAAATCAGTGGTTCTTAACCTTCATGCTGGGGGTGTGATCCTCGATACCTAAACTTTACTACCTATCCTAGCTATTTATAAACCTTTATCTTCATGTCACAATTAGGCACGTTATATTTGAAAATTTATAGCAACGTATCAATCAGCACAGCATTATAATTGAAAAACATGGAATAACAAATGAATAATTCATTTTTGTAGCGAACGATGAAAATGCGATGAACTCGGTAACTTGCCACTCGTGTCTTGGGACATGTTATATTTGTGCTTTTATAACAAGGTATCAGTACACTATTATACCAACCAATGGTAACTTACGACTCTTGTATTGGGACGTTTTATATTTGTATGGTTATATCAAGATATCAATCGGTACAGTATTAAACATGACAATGATAGAATAACAAATGAATTTTTTATTGGGGGTGTCTGAACACATTTTGAGAATTTAAGGGGTGCCGGCAGCTAAAAATGTCAAAAACCACTGATCTAGATTATATTATAAAATATTTAAAATTGCAGTTTTCTTGCACAGTATTTATATCTTATATTATTTCAAAATATGTATTATTAGTATTATAAACTCATTCACATAAATTTTAATTTAACTCATTAATTAAAAAATCATAATTATAAATTTATATTTGAAATTTTAAGTCATATTAATAAGTTGAGCCTTAAACTTAAATTGTTGAGTTGAAGCTAACATTCCGTTATTTCCATTGACCTCTCAGAATGGTCGATTACCTGCAATTGACACCTGGAATGCACTTTTGAGGAAGGTTATTAGTATGTTCATTTAGGAAGGTTATTAGTATGTTCATTTCTGTAGGTTAACTTGATACTCATATGTAGTAACAATGTTAAGTTATGGAATTGTATTTTTTAGTTACTCCCTTTTAACCCTGAGAGTGCTACGAGAAAAAAATATAATTGTATATCTAGTGCCGAGATATATTTACGATTCGGACGTTCGTGATAAATATTTATTTTAAACAACAAAAAAACAAAAAAAATATATTTTTACAACATAAATATATTTTAGAATATGTACCCTTGTATTCTAAATGAATGATATTCATTTAGAATACAAGGGTAGAACAAATTTCTTCCACTGCTATAGCAGTGCGCCGATCTCTCAGGGTTAAAAATAATGAACTCTCACATAAACAGAAAAATATATTTATCTTTGACCAAAAATTGCTATGATATATATGATAAAGATTTTTTCTCCCAATTCAAACATATAAATTGGCTGGTGCTATTATATGAAATAAATTTATATGCCATTAAATTTTCTTTGTTCCGATATTCTACACCAGGGGCTGGCAAACTTTTTTCGCTAAGGGCCATATCGTAAACATTTTAGGCTCGGTGGGCCAGGAAGCATTTATATAGGCAATTCTACTTATATTGCAAAAAAAAATGTTTTCCTTTTTTTATTATGAGTAGTAATTTTTATACACACTTTGCTGACACACTTATGAAAAAATGAATGAAATATTTATTTTTAATTATTAAGGTATTATAGAAATGGGCAAAATTTTCGTATTATTGAACAACGAATGTTACATAATAATAAAAAGATCTATTAATTAAATGAATGTAATTGATTTTTCTGGGATAGCAATTCATCAAACTGGGGTTCGAAGTTAGTACTTCGAAGATAGTACGAGTACTTAGCAGATGACCATTTGCAATCAAAATTTATTGCAGATGGTCATCTGCTAATGCTGACCTATATTGTGAGTTTACGTACTTCATTTTTAAACATTTACATCTTTTTTGTGATAATGGATATTTTCTTAAATTTTGTTCAAACAAAATAATTTTATTTAATTAAAGTATTATAATAAACTTAAACTAACTATATACTAAATTAAACAAATTTATACGTATACAATTTAACTTAACCAATTTAACACAACAAACACATAACAATTATTAAAAATGAGATTGGTTATTATTAGCTCGCGGGCCAGATTAAAATAGGCATCAGGCCGGATTTGACTCACGGGCCTTAGTTTTCCGACCCCTGTTCTACATGATTAAACTTTGGAGTGATTTCAGTAACTAAACAATTTTTGTACAATTTAAAGAAACCTGTTAGTTACGACTTTTTTAAGAAGAAATTCAATGAAGTTAAAATGAAATAATATTAGCTTGTGTCCACTGCAGGATCTAGGGTCCCCTCTTCTCTATTCATTCAAGTGCTATAAGTCTCATCCATCAAACTTCGGCAGACCACTTGATGTCTATCCATCTAGTTGGAGGATTTTCATGTGGCATTTTTATGGTTCTCTGCCCCCAATCTAAAATGTTTGGTCTATCTTTCATTTGACATATGAGCAATATGGTCCGTTCCTCTCCACTACGTTCCACACTTAAGTTTGGCATAAATCCATTTCTCTTTCTGTCTCTTAATGTTGAACCATGCTAAGCTTTTTCCGTGTTCTTTGTAGAACTTTTATTGTAGTCTATGGGAAGACTGACTTTGATTTTATAATGAATGACGGGAGAGTATTAAATTTATATTTGATAGTAAATTACTATCTTATTCCGGGAATTAGTAATGATTCCTCAACCTGCAGTGAGTCTCAAAATCGGAGGTATAAACGTGTATTGTGGTGATTTATGTAATTAGTGGTATAAAAAAGTAATTTATTACTAAACTTTTAATATGGAGTTTCGCAAAGGTAAAACCAAAACCCATTAAAAATTTAATTGATATTAAAAACACAAATTTGAAAAGTGGACTACTATACTTAATACATAAATGACTTGATGCAAATTTGAATTTGATTGATTAATGTTATTTAGCAAAAATGTTAACACGGTCTAATAATTATTGCAGCGACTCGAGGAATGAATGCAAATGATGCTCCGCCCCCATACTCGCCCCCAGATGGAGGGTGGTACGCTGCCCCTCCCCCGGCCTATGCGCCCTCACCTCAGGGCTACTACGGCTGGGTGCCTCCAGTTCATGTGAGTATAGTAATAACATCTTAACTGCCAAGAACGTTTGCAGATCTTTCTATATGTGATATTAACATATTCGGTTTTTTTGTAGAAGTAATGTTCATCAATTTTGAAAAAAACCTCTCAAATCAGTTGTTTACAAATGATTCCTGAAACTATAGACATTTAATACTAAAAGGACACCTATTCCTATTCATGGGATTAACCATAGCGATGACTCTTATAAACTGGGATTCATGGGATTAACCATAGCGATGACTCTTATAAACTGGGATTAACTTGTTTGCGCTTTTCACATTAATATTCTTCCCTGGGTATTATTGTGAAAGTTCAAAGGCGATAAATTAGTTAGAAGGAAGATATTTAGCAGTGAATGGACTTGACTAAATAATACTAGGAGAAAATCTAATACCTAATCAACATGGCAATCGTCAGTGCTTTAACGGAGCATGATAGGAAGAAAAACAACGATAGTTGTTCCATAATTGGTCAAACCATGTAGACCAAAATTTTCCAAACCTTTCTGGACTAACACTGTCTTGAATCATCTTAGGATAAGTTAAAGCACCCCTAAAACTAAAAATATAAAATGTTATAACATTAGACATTTTTAGTTCTTGCAAAGTGAAAAAAGTAAAAAAAAATACATTCGGTGATACTAAAATTTTGTTTTATTTGTTATGTTACGAAATTATATATATTTTTTCTAGTTTTTCGTTTCATACATATACAACGCCAAAGATGGAATTAAAAATTGCAGATTTCACATTTTTCATTTTACGAATATATAAACAATTTTGTTCATAAAATGAACACTAAAGTTAACTCTAATCAGGAGCATCTATAAATTTATAAATATAGCGCTGTGCTAAATTTCTTAGCATGGCATGGATTCACGTAAAATTTTATTCTCTCTCTCTCTCTCTTTGAATAATGGCCGTGAACTCCTATATATGAAGGAGTATACGCCAGTGTCGAGTGATGTCAAAATTTTATTCACAGTGAATGTGTTAATTAAAATATATGTTATCTATGGACATTGGAGCAATATGCTCTTATACTTTCAATTAAAAAGAGACAAAGATATCTCTTTCACCAAAAGTAGGTATAATAAAGGCCCATAAAGTTTAAATTCCTTCTATACATTTACATAAGGTCATAATGACGTTTTATCCAGTAAATTATCTCTGATAAACTTCATGTAATTCATTGTGATAAATAATTTAAATAAATGATTGAAGAAAGTGTATATTTATCGTCATTTATGATTTTCATAGTATTACACTTCATTTATTTTTTTTATTTTGCATTCATATCTGAGGAATTTCTCCGGAAGCCCACTTACTTTCACATTAACACTTTAACACAATGCGTTCACTTCAGTTCATATTTTCAATATGAACTGAAGTGAACGCATTTATCTAAAGCTTGTACATATTTTAAAATTAATTATAAATTTTTAGGTGCCCCATTTGGCTTGGCGTCCCTAGGCAAATGCCTAGGTTTGCATGTTAGCAAATGTGCAGAGCCGCATTTGATCATAGAAATGCTCTATGGTCTCCGTAGTTAACCACCTGTGGGTTTATATTTGATTGCTGATGGTACCCAAAAAATAATCCTATCCTAATTTTTTCACTTAAGATTTTTATGTTTGGTTGTGAAAAATGATATCATGGTATTATGTCTACAAACTGGTACTATGTACAATGGAAAAATTATAAATTTCAAATGCGGTGATAAGTAGATATGACTACATATGTGGGTAGTGAAGATGTTAACTAATTTAAATTCTAACAGTTTAATGTGTCCTCGAGAAGATTATCTAATTTGGTCCTGTTGGAAATATCAATGTCATGTATAATATTATGTCATGTACAATGAATGATACATTGTGATTGCTCTTTACATAATAGGAAAACTATAGGGTTTCTCCTCTGTCACAGAAATATCTCGCAACATTTATTTTTATTTACAGATAAATCTTGATTTTTTAACTTATATTTTGATTTTGTCACAACTGATCCAAATGGTTTTTGAATATGTCAATTAAAAAAATTCTGTTAAGTAAAAATATTAATCATCTCACCAATCTTCTATCAGTGGTTTTCTGCCGAACCGCCGATCTGCAGAAATTTCCTGCCGGAGCGGGAGAACATGATTGCCGCTGAACATTTGGGTATACCTAGATCATGTAGCAGAGTGGAGCAAGTATAGCGGCGGTGTGCATTTGGCCAGTATTGCATCAGCAACAAAATACTATATAAATAATAGTTTTTATTTCTACCTTATCGATTTACCAAACATTTCTCCTATTTTCATCGGTCTGCAGGTGTAAAAAGATTGAAACCACTGTTCTATAATACGTGAAAATAATTTTATTATAATGGTTTGCATATTTCATGTATTGAATGGTGCTTGCTAAATTGGTATATGGCATTTATTTTACTTTACGTTTTCAATTAGACATCACCAAGAAAATGAGTTTCTAAAACCTACTGGTAGAGAGCATGTTTTGTATACAGATCAAGTAATACTCCACGTACCTAAAAAAATCCTTACAAAGTCAGTATTAGAGTAGTTACCATATATAAATACCATACACGAGTATAGAGTAAATTTTAAATAGAAAGAAAATGAATGTCAAATTTTTTATTTCAGGTTTTCCCTGACCAGCCACCACCAAACTCAGTATTCATGTCCAGCGCACCTCCGCCCTACCCAGGTATTGTGCCCGATGCGTATCCCAATGCAGGGCCCCAGCAGGGGTACCCCAGCTATCCACCGACCCAAGGATATCCTAGCCCACAAAACGGGTACCCTGGTGCTGCCCCGGCTTATCCTGGCTATCCCAACTCTCAACCGGCATATCCCGGTCCCCAACAGGGATATCCGGATCCGCAACAAGGATATCCAGGGCCCCAACAAGGATATCCCGGGCCTCAACAAGGATATCCTGGGCCACAACCTGGATATCCGGGATACCCATCTCCGCAACAAGGGTATCCGGGTGCTCAGCCAACGTATCCCGGCCCTACTCCTGGAGCCTCTGCCCCCCCACAGGGACCTCCACAGGCTGGTTTCAATGGTACGAAATTGTGAACAAAAATATTTTGCTTTTGTGTACCTATATGTGCTTACTTTTTGTAATTTTTTTTCCATAGTAAGTACTCTTTCCAAGCAAAAAGCTAATTTGTGTTTTTTTTTCTTTTAAATAGGCTCATATAAAAAAAATCTGTTGGTTACTGTAAAGATACTAATGGATTATTAAAATCAATTTACAAATATTTAAATAAAAAGCATTTAAAAAAACTAAGTCTTTCGTAATATTTAATAAAATAAATTAGATATGCACACTTGAGAAAAGAAATAGAAAATTATATTTTTATAATTTAAAAAAATATTTTAATCCCATTAAATGTTTTATTTCATCCCATTAAAAGTTCAGAATGATTTTATACATTTCTTTAAAAAAAAATACTGTTGAATTTTAATTCAAATTACACCTTAGTTTCGTTTGTCTGTTTATAATTCTCGGACTATTTTAGAATATAAAAATTAAATCTTAAATTATTATCATGATAATAATTTAAGATTTAATTTTAATATTTAATTTTAATTTAATTTGTCCTATCATATTGATCTTCTGTAATTAATAAGATAACCTATTTTTTAAATATATTTATATCATCTAGTTTTCAAAATTTTGCTAAAACATGTAATGAAAACCTCTTATGTAACATTAATTCGATAATTACGTTTTATCGTTTTTTTTTTTGTTCAATGTATTATATTAAAATACCTTAGAAGTTTTTGAATCTTCTGTTAAATTTATGAAATTTTCTTGAACATGCGTGTGACTTACTAAGTGTTTGAATGAATAATGTTTATTTATATTTGTTACATTGCAGTAAAAAAACCCTGAACAAGATAATCGAAGATAGTTTTTAGATTGAAAAAGAAGAATGCATAAATCGCAACAAAATTATCACGCTGCCTTTTAACTGAGATTTATATTTCTGTTATAATATAGTCAAGATTCTGTTATGATATACTATAGATATTAACATTTATTTTAATGTGAATATTTTGTATCATACCTTAAGGAAAAAGGTTTACATTTTTGAACACATAATTCAATATAATTTACTCAAAATTCGTGAAATATAATTTGGAACAGAAACAATACTAGTGATTTTATTCTAAAGTTAAGTTCATTCCATTTTTAGACACCTTCAAGTGTTACAATTGTTCCATATTTACCCCTTTTGCAGTACTTAGATAGTTTATAGGATATGGAATTTAATTAACTCATCTCAACTAAGTGTTATCAAAGTGTTACAATTGTTCCATATTTACCCCTTTTGCAGTACTTAGATAGTTTATAGGATATGGAATTTAATTAACTCATCTCAACTAAGTGTTATCAAAGTGTTACAATTGTTCCATATTTACCCCTTTTGCAGTACTTAGATAGTTTATAGGATATGGAATTTAATTAACTCATCTCAAGTGTTACAATTGTTCCATATTTACCCCTTTTGCAGTACTTAGATAGTTTATAGGATATGGAATTTAATTAACTCATCTCAAGTGTTACAATTGTTCCATATTCACCCCTTTTGCAGTACTTAGATAGTTTATAGGATATTGAATTTAATTAACTCATCTTAAGTGTTACAATTGTTCCATATTTACCCCTTTTGCAGTACTTAGATAGTTTATAGGATATGAAATTTAATTAACTCATCTCAAAATTTTGAATAGAAATAAAGCTTTCTGACTTCCAAGTGTTTCAAAGTAAATTTGTTACTACATTCATGATTTTTGTAGGGACAACCCACATTTGTAGTGTTTTCTTGTAACTTAGCATAGTTTTCAGAGAATAAAATATTTATTGTAAATTTCAACTAATTTTTTGTGATTTTAAAATAATCAAGGTGTAAATAATGCATGGAAAATATCACTACCTCTAGATTAAATGCAGCTGAGAACTGAATTTATGTAAATGCATGGGAATGTTTTTTTCAATTTATGTTATAGCACAAAAATTAAAAGTAAGTTAAATTTAATATATTTTTTTATACATTATTTAATATTATTATTGATATCTATATTTAAATAACACTAAAGCATCCTCACCATAGTGAATTGAATTCATAAAAAGTTAAAACACAATGTTTATATAACTTGTATTGAAACTAAGTAAAAACTTGTATACGTAGATTTTCCTCAATTAAATATTTACTTCTTTGATTGTAGTTAAACATAGGAATATCAAAATATAATAATACTCTTTTTGGCTAAACATAATACAACCCGAGATGATGTTCTCATATCAATTATTAATAGTACAAGTGATTATAACAAAAAATGTTTGACGTGATTCCATATTCTGTACAGTTGATATTTTTAACAGCCTCAATTCAATAGGCTGATTGCATAAAAAAATGTTAGGTTATTATTTTGAGATTGACACAAACCATCAATGAAATACATAGATTTTAAAGTTTGTTTTGCAAAATTTACATATTATTTGGGGAATTATATGCGATTTTTAGATTGTCTCTAGCACCCATTAACTGATTCAGTGCATTCTCCTGTATGCATGTGTTCAAATATTGTGACCAATGTGCGAAGCCCATGTTTACATGTGCTCTTCTTGAGTTCATTTTAAAAGGTCACCTTCATGACAAAAAAATTGTTTTAAAAAATAATTATATCTTATTTCTACAGGCCTATAAATAAATATTTTACAAAAGAAGATGCTCTAAAATAATGTATTCATTAATAAAAATTATCATTAATGTTGTCATCCATGAAAATCAGATCGGTAAGTTTGAATCCTGTGTATGTTGTGAGCTGTGTCTGTGCGAAAAAAGAAGATGAGGAAATTTGCGAGATTGCTATGGATCCAATTCAGATATTGAAGCGAGTGATATTATTTATGGCGTCATAAGTAGACTGTGAGTTGTGAAGACAACAGTTGTCTAAATGTTAAACCTGGATGCAGTACCAGCCCATTAATACGCGTAATATTTGCAACATTTTGACGAACTTCAGACAACAGTGGAACCTCTCATAATGAGAATAATTCGTTCCAAAATCTTACTCGTTATGTGAAACACTCGTTAAACGAAACAATTTTTCCCATATAAATCAATGTAAAATACGATAATGCGTTCCATGCCGAAAAAAATACTCAATTTTTTTATTTTTAATGTTTATTCAAATAAAATTACATACTTATAAATTGTTAAGGAGCGTAACAACTCGGAATGCAATTTCGATTTGCAAAAAACAATAAAAAAATCGAAATAACTAGTTTTTTATTTATGAATTTATGACAAATAATTAATTCTTTTTTACTAGAAGTAAAATCCGGTAACCTTCAGAATCTACGAGGTTCTTATAGTCGCTGATGAAGTTCTCTGCTGCTTTTGTGTCAGCAGAGAACTTCATCTGCTGCTTCACCGTTCCTCACAACGCTGTGGATGCCGGTTCTTCTCTTAAATTTCTCGAACCATCCATGACTTCCCTTAAATTGTACTTCTTTTTCGGCAGTTGATGATCCTGGCGTCTTCTTAACGAGGTCGGCGAAAATAACTTTCGCCTTCTCACAAATGATGTTTTCGTTAATAGTATCGCCTTGCAATTACTTTTCGTTTATCCATATGAGAAGCAACCTTTCAACATCATCAAGAATAGGTAACCATTTCGTAGACATTCTTGACACTCCCTTTGAAGCATCTGTCTTCTTAATTTTGTCCTTGTTCTTGAGGATAGAGCAAATCGTTGATGTAGACCGATTGTATGTGCGCGCTAGATCAGCCACGCTCACACCTCGCTTTTAAATGATTTTACATTTCATTTCTACAGTTACTTTTATTCTCTTATGGCTGTCTTCTTGTGACTTTTTCTTCAGGAACATTTTTGCAAGGGTTATTAAACTTTGCACAAAAAAAATTACAAATAATGTCTGAACACAAGTTTGGAAAAATGTGTGATCACATGTGACACTAACGTGCTAGCGGAACGAGTGCTAACCAGAGACTGACGCACTGGCGCGGAAGTCCCGGCTCACAAGTGAGTGACGTGAAGATGGGACTTCCCCTTTCTGCGTCACTCGTTATGCGAAATGTCGCTCGTTAAGGGAGCATTTTTTTCACAATCTGTTTAGCTCGTTATGCGAATTACTCGTTATGAGAGGTGCTCGTTATGAGAGGTTCCACTGTATTTAGGTTCATGGAGATCCAGGCCTTTTGTCCCATTGGTACGTGAATTTGACAATTGGAGCTAAATGTTTTACTCTTACAGATATGGGAAAATTAATTGATTGTTTTGAATTTTTTTTTATTTGACTCCTAAGTCACAACATAAATCAATGAAATATATTTTTTTTATTGTGTGTGTTTTGATTGATGAGAAATCATCACTTTACTATTGTTGAGCATTGATCCATTATTTAGTATTGGGATATTTAGGAAAATGTTTAGGGATCATTTTCAAATATTGCTCAGCGTATATTATTTTTATAATCCAGATATTGAAAGAGATAGGTTAAGGAAGGATGATGCTATTTTTATTATATTAATAAAAATAATAAAAAAACATCATCCTTCTGGATTACAAAAATAACGTACGCTGAGCAATATTTGAAAATGATCCCTAAACATTTTCCTAAATATCCAAAAGTAATGGATCAATGCTCAACAATAGTAAAGTGACGATGTTATTAAAATGTGAAATTTAAGTTAAATAAAACATATTTATGATGCAGTGGTCATATAGCTGACAGTTTTGAGGGAAAGGTAAGTCTTTGTTTATCTAAAATGGTGACTAATAGTGGGCAGGCATCTTAGATGATGAATGACACAAAATTTTTTATCAAGAAAGTGTTGATTTGGTGAAATGAGTGTAATAAAGTTAAATCTATCTTTGCATATTTATTTGAAATGGATGGCGTTTTAAATATAGACAAAAGATTTTATTATATGAAACATAAACACATATTGATTGTAAGAAGGTGCCGCACTGGATGGGACCCATCTAATTTGCTGATAGTGACGCATTGAATCGGTTAGGTTAATCCTGCTTTGAAGCATTGAACTTAGATAATTTGAAATACCCATCACCTACTTGTTCATATTGTTTACAGTTATTTACTAAGGCTATGGAATTCCATTATATTTTTACCAATTAATATCGAGACATTGTCTTTGGAATAATGTGTAAATATTTTGATTTAGATGCTAAAGCAGCTGAAGCAGCGCAGAGTGCCTATTACGATCCTAACAAGCCCCAGATGGCATACGTGCCTCCGCCAGCGTATTATGTGAGTTGATAGGAGTTTATTTAACTTTTGTTTTTTATATCATAAATAGTGGATACAACTTGATTACATTTTTATTCCATTATTAATGTATTGGACGTATGCGTCACGCCTTAAATATAAATAGATTCTTGTATTTGATATGATCAATATGTGCAGATTTGTATTTGATAAATGTTATGTAAATTCTCGTTCATATTGATGTAAATTCTTCTATGTAAAATATATGTTTGGGTCCGATCAAGATCGCAACCGCAACGGAAGTGAGGACTTGTGGGTGTGGCGTCGTGACTAGGGCACGAACCGGTCGTTTAAAGCAGGGCTCAAAACCCCCGAAAATTGTTGAATTTCGCGGGGTGTGTGCACTTACTATGACCGGATGCCCGTTCATAAGAAAGGTAACTTTCATTTTTTGAATTATATTCTCAGTCCAAACCGACTCTACTGTGTTTTACTTGAGACCCGCTACCGACTTGAGAGGAATCTCTCCACATCGCTAACTTCTTCTCATCGATCTACGCTTCTGGAACCGCGACTCAATTCTCCGAGCGCTGCGCAGCAACCATCGTACCTACATTACAGTTCATTTGTACCCTGTCCGGTACAATTAAGGAAAATAATGATTTGAGAGATTTTTTCATCAAATTGTTTAATAGTGACAAAAGACTTTAAATTTGCGAAATGAAAGGATCCATCCATCCAAAAAAGGACCTGACAATCTCGATAGGGAAGCATTGCCAATCGTAATAACCAAATATGTATTTCCCGACAAACTAAATATTAATTCATCATTCCAAGAAGTCCTATTGGATGAGAATTCTTGGAAAATAGGGCTGCTGCCATAACAATAGACGACCCGAAATCTGCGAAGACCTGATAATTTTTCGATCAGCGCGCTCGACCCTAAACCCTCATAACTTTTCGAATTTTGAAAATTTCTTACTGGAAATGATTCAGAAAGGATTATAAAAAAATAAAATGAAAAAATGAGAATACCCCCCTTAAGTCATACCAATTTCTTATTCCTAAATTGATTATGTAGGGGAGGAGATATTCACTTGACTGATTATTATTTTTATTGTTTTAGGAGCAGCCACCGAGCTATCAACAATCTATGTCCAAAAAGGAACAATAAAACTCTTTATTTCCTGAATGCAACATGGATTTCTAAACAATAAACTAATGCACATTTTTTGCATAAAGCGTGATCTTGTTATATAATCTTTTTACGTACATTTGAAAAAATTGCCTTCATTTATATCAATAAAGAAAGATAAATTATATGAGCTGTATAGATATAGATAAGGCGAAAAATGTATGTCGCAATAGAAAAATTGGGTTTTCTGTCTTGTGTGTTGTTACACAGAAAACAACATGATTATATGTTGATAAAAACTTAATGGAAGTTATTTTTTATTAAATTGCTAATATATTTATATAACATTTTCTTTTCTGTTCAGCACTCATTAAATATAACTATAAAGATTTTTTATAAATATTAATTGCGTTAAAAATAAAAGGTATTCATGAAAATTTAAATATAAATTACCTGTATTAATATACATGTACTTTAATATATAAACAACTATTATCCTTTTTTTTTTTCTTAATATCTAATTGATATAACCATTTGTGTCTGTTTAGGATAGTTCAGTATTTTTTCATTAATTGTCAAACAAAAAGAATATTTTATCTAAGAAGTGTTTAATATTGTAGGTAGAGTACAATACTTGTGATCCGATAGTCTGTTCAAATATAAGGCAAGCTATAATTACTACAATACATTTTTGAGGAAGGAAATTTTAAATTATCCTTGTTTAAATCATTGATCATTTAAATTTTGGAATAACTTAGTTCTCGTGAAATAAAAATCATGATATCAATTCACAGAATCGCTTCATTATGTTCATCCCTGATGACATAAGAAATGTATCATTCCCTAAGTTGAATTTTTTGTTATTCTTATATATTTTTTCGTAAAATATGTAAGAATTTGATTTGTATTTTTCATGAATTTTACAATATATAATATTTTGACTTATCTGTGTATTATAAATAATTTTTTTTATATTTGTACACCTGTACACCTATAAGGTTGACGAATTGTTCAATTTTAATTTCAAGAGATTAGTTTTGATTTAAAAAAAAAATTTGAGGAGTAATTACAAATTTTAAGTATTAAGACGACTTCCGTGGTCTAGTTGGTAGGACACTTGTCTTTCGACTCAGGGATTAAGGGTTCGATTCCCATTGAAATCCAGATTTTTTTTAAAAAGGGTTCCAGTCAAATTTTCACCGACCTCAAACATCTTCCTGGTTGGAATTGATTGCTTCATGGCAATAAGCTCGCCAGATTGTACTGTACATAGTAAAAATTTAGTACAATATTTGACTTTTAAATAAAATATTGAGATTTTGAAGAAGATTGGAGGTTTGTCTTGTGACATATTTATTTTTAATAATTTTCTAAACCAATTTTGATATCACAAAAACTTCAAAATCTTTGTGTTATTAACATTCTATTTAGGAAATTTTAATTCACTTAACACATTCCTTTCTACTGCAAATTGATTTCCTATTATAATTTAGAAGTTTAGCCATTTTTGTTTTAAAGTTAGGAATATATGAAATGAAACGTTAATTTAATTCCATATTTGCTTTGGAGTTGCAATAAAACTTGCAACACTTTTCCACTGGAATTAGCATTCAGATATGTTAATCTTTTTTGTAATCTATTTCCCTTTAGATATCTGAACACTATTGTCAGTTGCTTTCATATTCACGTATAATCTATGGCTTTTGTAGCTATTTTAAATATTAAAACTTGGGTTTCTTTGAATCGTGTATTATAACTATTTTTCCAAATCTGGACTGGTGTTTTTGGGATCTCCAAAAACAATTGGAGTTCCCAAAATACCATTTCTGAAAAAGTAATCACTGAACATGGAATAAGTGACACTTTATATAATAATATTATGGTGAACTTGAAACGAGAAACGAAACGGATACAGAAAAATCACAAAAATGATACAAAAAATAAACAATTAGTTTTTCAGTTAAATGGATCCCAAGGTCAGTGAGTTGATTTTATTTTATTGCTTTTATCCAAATTAAAATTAATTTATTTACATTCTTAACATTATATTACCAAGACATCATTATTTATTAATGCATATTTTTACAATTTATTACTTTCTAATTGAAATCAAATTAGACTTCTTTTTAAGTGGTTAATAATTATCACAAAATCAATTTAAATTTTAAGTCTATTAAATATGATTTTTTATATATTTAAATAACAAATGTTTGTTTTTGATCACTTCTAAGTTAATGGAAATTTAGTAATATTAAAAATGTATTATAAAATGTGAGCGGTGGTCTATCCTTTAGACAATATGTATTAGTTGAATTTGTAATGAGTCAAACGTTAAGTATAATAAAACAAAAAGGCCTTGGTAATATAATAAGATTTATATTTATTCAAATTACTGTTTGCTTTTGTAAAATTTCAAATGAATGTGTAATATATTTATATCTCATTTGTTATGAAACAATATAATGTATATGTTGATAAATAAATTATAGCATGATTATTAAAGTGTGTTTTATTATTGATATTTACTGTGTTGTAATAATTATAATTATTAGTTTGAATCAAATTCTGAAAAGAAGAGTTAAAAGTTTTTATAATAAGAGTTTGATTTATGAGGTGTATGAACATAGCAGAGGCAAAGGACGTATACCAGGAAAAATGAAGAGTAGGTCTGTTTTCTCTGCCCTCTGATATAAACATGGCGTGATGTGATGATGAGTAATAATTCTTGGAATGCGAGTACTATCAAAACATTTTATTTTACCTTATTCAATTAAAAGAAAACAATACAATTAGTTCTCTTTATTAAGATTTCTATACAAGATAGTCGGACCCCTTTCAACGAGTGACTACCACCTCTATGGTCTAATTGGTATCTCGGTGCTCCAACCCGGAGATTATGGGCTCGATTTCTGTTGCAATCTATTGCATTTTAACATCTTTATGGTTGGTTAGATAAGATTACCACATGGCAATAAACCCACCAGGTTGTACTGTATATAACGAAAGTGTAATACAATACAACAAGGTGGTTTGTGATTTAAGACCTAAACAATCTCAATGCATCATACTTCGCAGAGGGCATATCCAATTTAGTTATAGACAATTTCTACACATAGATAATAAAATCAGTATGTTCTTTTCTAACAGCGGTGAGTTAGAAAGCCCATATTGGCCAGGAATCTACAATAAATTCAAATGAAAAAGGCAACAGTTAATGACAGCACTCTAATGAGAACATATTGTATAATCTCTTTATTATTATATTGTGCCTTTAATCTATAAAGATACTATCGTCTATTTTTCCAATTTGTGATTGTTACATAAAAAGGTATTCACAAATCTTTATTCAGTGTTCAGTAATATCTGAATTGCTTTTATCTGATTTTTTGATAAAACAAATTAAACATTTTTTCTTTGTTATATTAATTGAGTTAATTAATGGTTTCGAAAACTTTTGTATAATCATCAGGTGATAAGGAAATAAATGAAATGTTTGTATTATTATTATATTTCACTGCAAAATCAATTAATATGACGACACCACACAGTGAACAAAACATATTTCTCGGGCTTTTATCTGAGTTTTAAGCTAAATTTGACCATATACACTTATCCATATTAAAACCCACCATTTAAGTAAATCTTCTATAAATCAAGAATGTGGCTTTTCAGACCGTGAACTGTTGACACACATATTCAGCCAGTTATAGTAGACATAGGAACTGTTGACACACAGATTCAGCCAGTTAAAGTAGACATAGGAACTGTTGACACACAGATTCAGCCAGTTATAGCAGACAGGAACTGTTGACACACAGATTCAGCCAGTTATAGTAGACATAGGAACTGTTGACACGCAGATTTAGCCAGTTATAGTAGACAAAGAAACTGTTGCCACACAGATTCAGCCAGTTATAGCAGACAGGAACTGTTGACACACAGATTCAGCCAGTTATAGTAGACATAGGAACTGTTGATACACAGATTCAGCCAGTTATAGTAGACATAGGAATTGGGTCAGACAAAATAAATAAAAATCTTTTCAATTTCACAATAATTTATTCTTATAACATTATGCTATTGTACACAATTATTGAATAAATATTGTACAAAGTAATTTACTTCTTAAGAAAAACAAACACACTGAAATCACACATTTACTCAAACAGCTCATTTCTTACAGATAAAAACAAACTTAAAGATGAGATATAAACAATCAGGACCAAGTGAAGATAAGGAATATTAAGGAACAATCGATTGATAAGTTTTAAAAATCTCGTGGCATCTAAAGTTACAGTCAAATCAGGTAATTTAATAGATAAAACACTTTTATGCTATTCAAGTGATTTTTGTTACAAATATATCCCCAAAAATCAAATTGGAGTTACCAAATACCACGTTCTACAGGAAAACATCAATTTATTTACTAACATATTAGGTATTTTACTGTGCAATAGTCAATATTATTAACTTGGGAAGAATTTTAGTATTGTATTTTAAAGTAACGAGACTTTTAGAAAAAGCTTTTCATCAATACAAATCTATTAGTTTTTCTCTCTCAGCAAAATTAAGCGGGGATAATTTAAATATAGTGGGTAAATTTTGCACAAGGAAAGGAATTATTTAATTAGACGAAAAAAAAACGTACATATGTATTCAAAATGACTCTTCTGAATTTGATGTTGAAATAATATTTTTCATTTAACTCCACAATTAGGTTTATGTTAGGTTGAAATATAAAAAAACAAGATAAAATGATGTATTATAATAATTACGAGAAAAGTATTAAGATAAATTGTTCATTAAAATTTAAAGTCAATAAAAAATAATGTAAATAAATAAATATTTACATAAATAAATAATAACATTGGTCCCAAATGAAACAACGCAGAAAAACAAACGTATAATTAAAATTAAATAAGTATAAATAATTTGGATAAATAAACCAATCCTAAAATTTCTTACAATTCTGGATGTGAACAGGGTTTGGGGATTCCTAAATCACTATTATTACAATAACTAACAAATTAAATGGCATTTGGAAAGTATAAAATTCATGTGTTGAGTATAAAATAATCAACATCATCATTTACAAAAATTACTCAAATGTAAATACATACTAACTTATCGGGTAATATATCATATCAATATATTCACACATTATGGGAAATGTATAGCTGTTCATTTAAACTGTCACATTTAAATTTAATGTATTTTATATTAAAGTGCTGAATATTTAATTATTAATTTAAGGATTTCGCTAGTATAATATATGTACAAATTATTCGAGTTACAATTATTCTTAGCAGCGCGAAAGGAAAATGAGAATTGGCAATTGCTTCCGAAACATCACGCGGTTTGGAATTAAATACAGGTAATGAGTTAATCAATAACGTTACTCGAGATATCATATCTACAGTACAATTTTGTTAAAATTATTTCATTAAGAATTAAAATACAGAGACCTAAGCCTAATTCCTAGTTTTGTGCTAAAAAATTGTATCTCTTTACAAAAAGCACTACACACTTAGAAAGTTATTACGTACCAAAACAAATATCTCAATATTTGGCCTTAAGTCTTCATTTAGAAAGGACTAGTTTATTAAATCAACTATCATTATTTAAGAATATCAATGGAAATTGAGAGAAGTGATGAAACAAACGTTTTTTTTAGAAAATGATCAATGCAGCACATTTGGGATTACAAAACTTAGAGCAGACAAGATCATTAGAACCCACTATCCTTATTATCAATAAGTATAATGGGTTCAGAACATTAGAACCCACTATCCTTATTATCAATAAGTGTAATGGGTTCAAAACAAAATTGTGGTTTAAAAAGTTTCAAAATAATTCCATACTGTATCAATAAGTATATTTTTCCTACGATAACTTTTAATTTAATATATTTAGTATACTACTTGAGAACACAATCATAATTTGTTAAACAATGCTATTTTAAGCAGTTTACTAAATATAAAAAACAAGAAAGAAGTGTCCAGCTCGAGAATAACGAAATAATTTCATAAGTCTACAAAACTTAATGAAGATGGATTTGTCTGTTACGAATACAAATGTTTTTTTTTAAAGCGATCAACTTGAATCTGGAGTATTCGTTAATAATATTTTATTTCACTACTCAAATACTGTAAATTTATATTTTTACCAAAAATTAAAGTATGTAACATTATTTATACAATATATGACGTAAAAAACAATGAAAGCTATTTTATTTTATTTGTTGAAGTTAAAAGTCATTTCAGTTATTTTGTGCCGAGTTTGAAGTTGAAATTAATAAGCTGCCTTTTTTATCACCATATAATCTAGAACTACCATATAAGATTAAAGGAAAATTGTATAAAATATAAAAATAAATATTTATATTAATATAAAAATGCGCGATGGGCGAATGAAAAAATCAATAACAAATTAACAATATTTGATTAATTATAAAAATCTTTATAAGTGCAATTCATAGTCAAAGTCAAAATCAATGAGAATACGACGTGATAATACTTTCTTTAATTGGATTCAATTATCAAGAGTGCTTTAATATTAATGTATATTCTTGTTGAAAAATTCCATTATGTATTTGATACAAAATATTTATTTTTTAAGCGAATGTTACTTTGCAAATATATTGTCTCAATCAAAATTGAAATGAAATTATATATTAACACGTATATGTAATATTTTATTTTTCCTTCAATGCAGCAATTTCAAAAAACATGTAAATAAAACCCTTGATGGCATTTTATTATGCTTATAATATTTATTACAAGTATCAATACTCCTTTCTAGTTTAGACTGGATTCCCATAAGATCGCACGTTTGTCTACTGTCAAATTGCTGCTTATTAACTTAAACAGGAATCGGCTTCATGAGCGCTGCATTCCACCTGCTGTCTGTTTTTTATCACATATTATTTAATACCAGCTGACATTCGCTTATCAATAATTGTTCATTGAATATTTACCTGGACGAACTTCAGAATAATCAACTGTATTCAGGTCAGATCTAATGATTTGACTTGACATATCTAAAAAATATTTATGACGTGTTGCCGTCTTAAAAGACATACTAGCTTAAGATCAATATCAAGTAATCGTGCGGACTGACCGCGATCAAATGGTATTCCAGTCTCAAACATTGTATCAATACCATTTTTATTTCCTACAGACCTTGCTAATTTAGAATGAAAGTTCCTATTCATAGAAATGTCAAAGAACAAACAAATCAAAGTTCATGATTCCTGACAGACACGCTGTGTAAATCAATTCCTTATTCTAAATGTTATATTAGTATATCTTAAAGCAATGCAGCTTTACATTTTACAAATTTAAGAATCACATTTCGAAACTTAGCTGAAATCTCCTATAATACTGGTTATAATTTGATAAAACTCATAAAAAAAACTAAGTCCAAAATGAGGAAATATGAAAGAAACACTTTGTAATTTGATTGAATTTGACTATCAAAAATGTTATTGTACTTTTATATTCTAATTTATTATTAATTCTAAACAAAAATATTTATTGGTGTTTTTTCAACATTCCTATTTCTTACTTTCCAAAAGTAAGAAATATTGATATCAAGTAAACATACAAAACCCACTTGGTTTTTAATGTACAATCATACATGACACAAATGTTTAAAACCAGATAAGCCTATTAATCTGTACAGCTTTGGGATTCTTAGACATTTAGATATTGTTTTGAATTGAAACAGTAAAAATGAATTTCTGGTAATCCAATTTGGTGTAATTTGAAAGCATAAAGAAAATGCCACCAGTAAAAAGAATATTGTTCAATAATTCATTATTGTCAAGATATGCAATGAAAATATATAACTATATAATAAATTATGAAAAAATGAGTAAATTGACATTATGAAAGATGCATCAATATATAAAATTGATGTCATCAAATTTGGAGATCACAAAGAGCCAATAAATAGTGATGGTAAAATTTGCAGTATACTTTTGAAAGAATAGTTAAGACATATAAAAAAATTAACATGTACACTTGAAAAAATGGTGCAACTTTCATATTCATCCTTGAATTTATAACACCAAATAAAGAATATTATAATTGGATTGATTTAAAAATATGAATAAATTCTCTAACTACTAAGTCTTAAAACTACAATTCCTAGAATGATTAAGAGTATTTTATTTTAAAAAAATGCATAAAATTCATAAGATCACAGCATTTTTACAAACAAAAGTGTATCTCACATCCGTTAGGCCCATATAAAAATATTTGAACTAGGCTCCGCTTTTATTTTATTCCTCTACTCATTTATCAGAGTCAAAACTAAATTTGAATAAATCATCGTCATAATTGTTTCATTGGTGTGTGCCTTATAACAATAGCTATGAAATTATAAACCATATCAAAATAAACATCAATTTGGCGCAACATTCTTTTACCAATATTAATTCAACAATCATACAAGAGATAGGACAGGAGAAATATTTATACAGAATATTCTTTTAAATACAAAAGTTAGAATAAAATTTAAACGCAACTTAAAAGTAACAGAACGAAACAACACACAATCACAATTTCTCAAAAAGCCTAAGATATAAAAATTTAGTATGATACTTTCGCTTTCTAATTGATATTTAAATTGATGTGATCTAACATTGATAAGGAACACTATCCGTGCATCAGGGAAAATGAAAATCAAGCGATTCCCCAAATAGAAATCAAACATGGTTAATATAAAGGAAATCAAAACAATTCAAGAAACTCCCTGCTAGATACCGTCAGGATTATACATGGGTTTACGTCTAACACTAAAAAATATTATTCAGGTACAAAACAAGCGTAACTTATCAGTTTTCTGGTAAAACTAGGGTTTTATTATGTATCAAAATTTATATCAGATGTGTCGATGTTATGTTTGCCTTCACATCGAGTACATAGTACAATGTCAAGCATGATTACGCCAATTGCATCGCATCGGACATCTAACTCGCTACATGGCCGACAATTGGTGACATTTTAAAATGGTTCAGATAAAGCATTTCATTTATCTATGTATCGAGTTGAAATATTCTGTATGAAATAAGTTAATTTTATCCAAATCATATAAAGAATAAGGCGATGACACTGAATTATTAATACTACTCAGCTTTAAGATACACAATATTTTATAGAGCTGTAGATTTAGGAAGATTTTATTATTAGAAAAAGCTGAAATTTACATGGAACTTAGATTAACGTAAAGTTGACCAAAGTGAAATGGCAGGATCAGATATTCACTATGGTGATACTTATAATGTCTGAAAAGCAAAAACACATTTGATATTTTCTACCAAATAGAATGTGCTGTTTATTCAATCTTGAGTCAGTAGTGAATTTAAGTTAAAACACAATTTTACAAATAATATTGTATATGCAACTAAAAGATTCAACCCACAAAACACACCTTATTTAAAATAGCCAATGACAATATCTCATTACTATATATATGAATATATCCAGTTGGTAAAATGTGTATTTTATATTTAGATTCAGACACCAAAAATACCATTCCATATAAGCCCGTACTGTTACCCAAATACCATTCCATATAAGCCCGTACTGTTACCCAAATACCATTCCATATAATCCCGTACTGTTACCCAAATATCTCAAAATAGATATAATGTTATTGGGATCCTTTTCTGTATAAATATAATATTATCAATTTGATTTCGTGAATCAAATTTAGTTAATAATACTGAGTTATCTTGCAGTGGTTTCTCAACATATTTTGATAATTGTCGTTAAGTATTAGATCTACTTTTTCTTAACATTGTTGGCCCGCTTCTCGGCCTTCTTGAGAATCTTGTCCCGCTTGTCCTGAAGGCGACGCTCCTTCTCCGCCACGGTGCGCAGCTCCTTAAGCTTCCGCTTGAGGCGTTGCTTGTCGTCGCCTGCCACACCCAGCAACTTGAGGTCCCGTGAGGTCAACGTCACCAGGAGGGTTCCGTCTACACCTCGGGAGGCAAATGCTCCTGCGTACCTCTCTAAACCCTGTCCCTGAGATACAATCCACTGCCACACCTACAATTGCAAATATATTTATTATTTATGTACAATAATAAAAACCTTTAGCAGAACACCACCATCATGAGGGCTAAATTTCCTTAAGATGGTGGGTCCATGGTGATAAGCTAATGTCAGTCTTTTTTGTTAATGTACAGGTATCCTTTGCTTTACACAATTAATTGGTTCTAGGAAAAATCACATAATTAGAAAAACGTGTCAAGTGAATTGATTTTAATTTAAGTGAGATGGTTCAAATTGAAAAAAAGTTACCTAAAAATGATAAAAGATCAATTAACATTTGTATTTTCATTAGGAGACCTACGTAAGTAATTCCTTTCAATTTAGTAAATTCAAATTGGTTTTTTATAATTTTTATTTAAATCATATCAATGGTGACCTGTTGTTTAGTCCAGTGCACAACAGGCGTGGAGTGATGCGGGCTGAAGGAGGTAGTGGAGGCAGAGAGTGGCGACAGCGAGGGAGAGTCAGAGCCCGGCACACCCAATGGCTGCCATGGCATTTCCCCGCCTACTGCCATGCCGGGGCCCACTTTCTTCACTGCAAAACACAACACAACATTAGTGGACTGAGATGCAAGGGTGAGGAGGCGCTCACTCATGAGGAGTAACCAGGTAAAGAGGGGTGCTGGCACAAACCTCATGTTAGAAACTGGAACAGAGGAAATTGAACTAGGACATATATAAATCACAATAATTCTATCAAGAAAAATTCATTGATGTATTAGAATCTCAATTTGTTGGCAATTGAATAAAATCTATCTAAAAAAATAAAAATCAAATTTATATTGGTTACCATTTACTTAGAACCAATTATTGTTGATGTCCCATTCCTCTAGACATACTCACAGACCAGTTACAATTATACTTAAGTATCAAAATAACAATAAAAGTCACTTACATAGATTTTTTTGAATTATGACTTTAATAATGTGTTTTTTTACATTTTGAACAACTAGTGACAACTTTATTTTTGTACTTGAAACTAAATTTCAAACATAGATGACAGGGCTATAATCTAAAATATGATTTATGAGGGTCATCTAGAAAGTAAGGTTACAAGGGCTCCTGAGGCCGGGGGAAATTTTTTGTTTCGAAGTTGGCGCACCTGGCGTGTAGGGGGGATCTTAACGGTCAGTTTGTTTGGTCCTGCGTGTTTGTCGGCCATTTTGTTCAGTCACAGTAAATTCTTCCGATGGAGAGGTCGTCGCGCGCTCCCACCACCTCCCATCCGTGCGGTCATTCGGTTTTTGACTTTGCATAACAATACCGCCGCGAATATCCATCGGAAGCTCGTGGAAGTTTACGGTAGTGATGTGATGAGTCGACAACATGTCACGAAGTGGGTTAAGTTGTTCAGAGAAGGCCATACTGATACTCACGACGAGGCAAAGCAGTGATTTCTGACGAACTTGTGCAAAAAATTGAAGAACAAGTGCGAAATGACCGCCGTGTGACACTTGACGGCCTTTACGAAGAATTTCCTGACATTTTTCGAAGTCTCCTTGGTGATATTGTGTCGGAAAAACTTGTTTACAAGAAGTTGTGTGCGACATGGGTACCCAGAATGCTCACACCGGAGCACCGTCAAAATCGCGTGACCGCCACGCGTGAATTTTTGGATCGTTTTGCACAGGAGGGAGAAGTTTTTCTGGACTCTATAGTGACGGGGGATGAGACGTGGGTGTATCACTACACCCCAACAATTTTCCAACGATCAGGAGGTCGAGGAAGCTGTGAAGAAGTGGCTGAAAGAGCTGGCGGCGGAGGTCTATGACACTGGCATACAAAAGCTGGTGCCCCGTCTACAGAAATGTCTCAATCTTGACGGCGATTACGTTGAAAAATAGTTTAATATATTTGTGAAGTATCCTGTGAATTTCAATTAAATACAAGCATTTTTCGATCCTACATAAATGTTGTAACCTTACTTTCTGGATGACCCTCGTAAGTTATGCCAATTTCATATTTAGCATCACGCAGGGACCATCAGACAGACGTTGAAAATTTCAATTAAAGCAAATAAGCAATACTTTTAAAAATCATAATTTTTTTGTTGGTAATGATTTTAAAAATCTCCATATCCATTTTATTAGCCTGTTATTTGATATACGAGTATTATAAAAAAAAAAATTGAAAAAAAACAATTTCTAGTCTACATCATTCTTGGTATTGAAGAACATCTAAATAATTTGACAAATAATAAACAAACTTAATTTTTTCTCTTTCATTCGTATGGTGACCCTTAACATATCTGTATTGACAATACGGACGTATGGTGACCCTTAACATATCTGTATTGACAATGCGGACGTATGGTGACCCTTAACATATCTGTATTGACAATGCGGACATATTGATGAGCGTGGCTGGAAAACAACATTATCTTCGGCTCCTTTAATCAAGCCTTCGGATTTAAACTACTGAAGTTAGTCTACAACTCGCAGTTCGTCATCATACATTTTGGAAATACTATCGCATGTGCAGAGTCAACAACAAACGCACAAGTATGATTTACTCAAGTGTTATTACCAGACACACTAATTTACAAAATTGGGACTCTTTTTTTCCAGATATATTGGGAATCCTGGAATATGGAAAAATATGGAAGAGCTAAATTATCACCATCACAATGAAAATGCACCTAGTTAAGTATTTAGTCTTCGCAATACTCATGTATGGGCACGGAGACTTGGACTCTGAGAGCAAGCTAGGGAAGTAGAATAGATGCATTTGGAATGTGGTGCTGGAGAAGGATGTTACAAATTCCATGGACAGCAAGGCAAACAAACGCCTCTATTTTCGAAGAACTGAAAATCACCGACAGATTGTCGACAATATGTCTTCAACGAGTCCTCCGATTATTTAGGTACATTCTTATCTCATAGCCATGGAGACTGTTTGGAGAGGTTTGTGGTTACTTGAGGCGTGGAAGGACGACGCACAAGAGGAAAAATCCCAATACGTTGGACTGACTAAGTGAGAGACGCTACTAGACTACCCTTAACAACTACCCTTCAGGCCACAGAGTGCATGGATGGATGGAGAGGAGTCGTCGGAGGATATTATTGGAGTCACGATGCTCAGTCATGAGCTACACGACAGGATGACAATGATTGGGAATCCGACTTCCTGAATTGACGGCTTCTGTGACCTAGTTGGTAAGACCTTTGACTTGCACCGGGGGGTTTCGGGTTTTGGACAATGGATGTAGCAATGGATATTACCTCTAGCATTGGCTTCATTGACAGCCTGTTTGATTTCCTCCACCAAGTTTTGTGTGACTATTACAGGGTTGGGTGCGCCCCCACTGTTTCCGGTGTCGCCTGTTAGTTTCCTTTCCCTCTCTGCCAGCACTTGTTTCAGCTGCTCAGCTAGGGAAGCGGGAGGGCCTGAAGAAGGAAACAGAAGACTAAATTCAAGAGAAAAAAATAAGCATACCTCAAGCGGAGAGTCATATTATCTAACTTTGAGTTCATTTTCCCTGATTACTAGGATCACTACAGAAATACTTTTAAATTCATTCAATTTACTTTCAATCTTTATGAGCAAGGGTCTTTCTACTACATAGTACAATCAAAGGAAATTTCTCATCATTTAGTAGGATTTTCAGTCCATACTGTGGATAGACCATACTGTTCAGTAAACATACATTATTGCCAGATAAAACCTGAAGTGGTTTGGATGCTGAGTTCAATATTGAGATGATTTAAGGGCTTGACTTACATGATGACAATACACCTGCCATATTGTATTGCTGCCATATTGTGCATAATATTTCTTCAGCGGCACTTACATTTATAATGTAAATTTCTAAAAAATGTGAATCTAAGAAACTTCTTAAAATACTTCAAGCAACCCCCGCATGATTCAACAATTAAAGGAAAAATGTCTCCCATGCTTTAGGGCCAGTCACTACAAATGACCGATCAAAATAATCTAATATTTTTTACCGATCCACTTTGAGACCTAGAGGATCTCAGTATATCACGTCTCGTATAGGGCTGATCTCAAATCTGTCTTGAGGTTTGTTGCAGCGTCAGAGATATTTCAATAGTTCTATTCTTGTCTTTTCATTGTACAACAGTTGATAAGGTAAAGGGTAAAGTATAAAAGTACAATGTGGCCAGCTTATTGCCAATATATAATTTTTCTAACCAACCAGAAAGATATACATTAGACCTTATATGAAAAACAGAGTAGATTTTTTTTTTGAGTTTAATTGGGAATGTAACCCGAAATCCCCGAGTTTGAAACATTTTACCAACAAAAAGACCACAAAGGTCATTAATATCAGAAATGACCGGGTTCTAAATATTTTGAGTTGAGATTGTTTTTCGATTGACATATTTGGAGTACCAAAAGAGAGTTTTATGCGTTATATAGTTAAAAATTTTTAATTGATCAAATGCAACGTTATATAAGTTGTATCAGGTACACAGAGATGCCATAAAACACCTCCATCTAGGTCAATCCATAGCTCAGCCCTCCATGTTCTTCCATGTAAGGCCGAGACAGTGAATTTGTCTATCATAACACCAATGTATAGCGTAGGATGGACGTTTGATGTCTCACATTCAGTGATAAAACGGTACAATCTTTGGCCAGCTATCAGGCGGCATCTTCAATACGTGACCCAACCACATCCAGCGCCTCACCTTTATTGTGGTGGTTATAGACTGCTGTTATGATTTCGTAGTACTATCTGGCACAAATCATACTCCTAAAAAGCATCTCTTCTCAAAACTAAAAAGTGTTCTATCTTGGATCTTGGTAACATGCCGAGATTCAGAGACGGACAGTAAAATAGGCAAGATGCAGGCGTCAATATGTAACCAACGTTCCCTCTAAGGTGTGCGCGTGTGCGGCCGCACATCTGTTAAAAATTGTCCGTACACAATATGTTCCATCTTCCGCACACATCTCAAAGAAAGGAACTTGTAATCATATTTTGTTTTGCGCAATTACATATTTTATTTGATATTTTATGATGGGTTTTCAGGTTCCTTTCTTTGAGATGTGTGCGGAACATGGAAACACCACATAGAGTCGTAAGGAAAGAATCTCCTAGATTCCAACAGGAGCATTATCAGGTAAGAAAAAATATTTTTTTATATATAACCTACATATTTGAAAAATGTAATTTATGATTTCGTGGTACAATATGCTGACTACTTAGTTTTATCTATGCATGAATATGTATATTTGTGCACTTCCCTAATTTTTTCTTGCACATGTAAGTTGATGGGCCGCACACACAATGAAAAATTAGGTGGAACGTTGGTAGTCAACACATATTCTTGACAAACCCTGAAGAGTCCCGTATAGCCTTCATATTGTTAAAGCTACCGTAATAGACAGCTTATTCCCTGTGGGATATGAACAGTAAGGGGGCAATATTTAATCTGCGCAACATACCTGCCAGGGGTCCGGCGTACTGGTGGATGTGTGTGATGGAAGAGTATGTCTCCTCTTTAATCTGATATTCGCCACTTGATCTTTTGAAAACCTCCGAGTATTGCTGTGTAGATAAGATGAGTAGGGTTTAAAAATCATATTTTAAAAAAAATATCATTTTCTTCTGTACATTTTATACATTACTATTAATTTTTCTGTAAAAACAAATAAAGTAAAAATAAAAAGAACAAAACGAAACTAGAACATACTAAATAAAAAAAATAAGATATAATTATGCCTTAACCCTTTGCCATCTGACGGTACAAATTTGTACCACCAGATTTAAACGTTCATTCTAGCATTATACATCAAAATTTGTTTGATCAATCCCTGTCATCACATATGTGAACTAATATTTTACAATGCAAACAGTATTGGAACGTGTATTTATTAAAAATGCCACCAGGTATCTCAGATGAATGTTGACTGTCACACTGATTGGACGCGTGTTTTATAGTTAATTTTTTGATATAAAAATATTAATGAAAATGGCAGGTAAGTGTGTTTATTGAAAGTAGAAGTTCATTAACATTTGCTTTTGTAAAATTGATTGATATAATAATTGTTAATACCTATTGTTAAAAACATATTTGTCATTTTTTATGTCTTTATTCACTGACGGTACAAATTTGTACCACCCTTTTTTGGATGACTTAGAATAAAAGAAAAAAAATTTTTATCTCTCTCTAACATCCTACTACAAGAGATATTTAATAAAAAAATGCAATAAACAAGTTATTTCTATGTTCAGGTAACAAAGGGTTAACCCTTTGCACCCGAGAACGCCATCTTGATTTTATCGTAAATGCACCGTTGGGGCAATACGCTACAGTCCATAACAGATACACTTATATCTGTAGTGAATGGTTGTGTCATATCTGCGCTTCATATTATCATGTAAAAAAAAAACTACAATATACAAAAATTATTATTTGTCAATATTGTTTCGAGTAACTGGTAACATCAAAAAAAAAATACCTGGAGTGCAAAGGGTTAAACTTGAGAAGATGAAGTTTTTGATTGTGAGAGTTTCTTAAGCTGTTTTGCCCCTGAATTATTGAAAAGATTTTGGCTCTTGAATGAGGTTTTGCATGTGAAATACAAATTTTTATGACGTTAAAATTAGAATCATTCTTAATTTCCCATATTGGAGTTTATATGCAAAAAAGGATCCAACCGACAAAATATATTTATGGTTTAGTATTTGAAACATCGAACAAGCATACCTAAATAGTACTATTGTAAAATTGTGTATTTTATTGCTATAAATTAACAAAAAAATATACATTGCAAATGTGAGTGTAAGGCGTGGTAAAGGAAGACCAAGGAAATGGTTGGCTCAAGTGAAGGATATTTTGAAAGAAGGAATTGTAAAAAGTCAGAGAAATTTTAGGAAATGCATGAGGTCTATGGATGTAGACGCTAAAGATGTGTCGCAATAGAAAAGTCTGGCACTCTCTCCACTTTACCTACTCTGACAGGGAAACTGTGTGATTGTATGTATTTATGCATTTCATACAAATCAACCTCTGTGGTCTAACTGGTAGGATACCTATATTCTGGGGGTTACGGATTCGATACTTGTTGGTAGTCAAATTTACTAAAAGAAATGGTTTCCAGATTGATTTTAACTGAAGACCTCTAACATATTTCTAGTTGGTTGGAAGAGACTGCCCCTTGGCAATAAATCTCCCAGGTAGTACTGTATACAATGAAAGTGTACTAATAAAAAAGTCTTATTTAGTGACTAAATTCACTAAATACTCGTAGTTCCAGAAGAGAGACATCTCTCAAATAGTGTTAATCTAAGAATCCTCTTGAATGCATCAGTGGCATCAGCATGATAACACTCTTCCATAAAAACACTCTTCCATTTCCTCTTCCATAAAATAGGGGTAGCTACTTCAAAAGACTCGTCAAGGTAGCCTGGTTTTGTTCAAGCTTGAATGGATTGAATGATTGAATTATTTTTGTAATAAATTCATCCATAAATTAAAAAAAATATTAAAACAAAATAAATAAGATCTATTTAAATGAAATGATAATTATTTAGATATCTATACTTGAGAAAATGTAGCATGGTCCCTGTTACAGTTCACAAATTTGCCCCAATACAACCTTGTAACGATGTTCAGTAATTTTAATTATTTTATCAACTTTAATATAAGCCTCGATTCTAATAAATAATAAGTTATTTAGGTAAATACATTACATAAAACTAACAATAATGACAAATTAATACATCTTGTTACAAATTAGCAAAAATGTGTCAGTTTGTTAAAATCAAATAATATTTGGTGACATTTGTCAAAAGTCACTACGTTAGTCTGCATTGGGCAAGGGATGGGGTATACGATAATGGGATTTTCGATTATTTTATACCTAAAATTAAATGGTTCGTAATTAGTATTAATTCATAGTGGATCTTGGCCTGTTTAAAGATATATACAAATCATACAATACATTAGAAAGTCAGCATAGTGAAAATTAGGAATTAAAACGTCAGTTTAGAGAAAAACAATTCATCCATTTATAAAAAACCATTCGATTTGTAAAAAAAAAACGATTTTACCCCATCCCTTTGAGACATGACATTTCAAATGTCACAGGGACCATCCTATTTTTTCAAGTATAATTAAATAATACATAATGTTTTTATATCCATCAAACAATTATTAATAAAAATTAATTCGTAATATATTTCAAGAACCTGTCTTTTTAAGTGATACAATATTAACACATTGTAAGCGGCTCAAGACAATTCTCGTGTTTAGGTGCCCAACGGTAAAGAGCGGAACACGAGAATTCTCGTGTTTACATAGTCTGTGCTTAAATTGCGTGTCACGACAAAAGTTCTGTTCAAAAAAAATATTTTGCTAGTGATATCTTTTGAACGAAATACAAACTATATGTATATAATCGGTAAAACAGGATGCTTTTGTATATTTTTTTCTCAAGAAACTGCGTCATCTTTCAGGAATTTGAAATTTGACACGCTTGGCAGTGAAACTCGATACTTTTGTGTCCATTGTAACGTTCCGCTACATAAAGGTTCCTGTTATGAACAATAAATACCACACACTTATAAACTATTAGTTAGCAGTGGTAAGATTTTTTAACTGATATTTACATTATAAGATTTTATTCCTATAAGTAAAACTATAATGATAATATTTTTAATGAAGTGTTTTATTTTTTGTATTTTGGTGTACAAGAAAATAATCTAAGGATACTGGTGAGTACAAATAAAGAAAAAACTTTTCAATCCGATAAAAACTGTAAAAGTTACGCTAATTTTAGCGAGTACCTAGAGTAATCTGCGATGTAGCGAAAAAAAGCCCACTTTCAGCCTTGGGGGACTGTGTTACGTAACCGCTTGCAATGTGTTAATAAAACTTAATTTGATACTACAGTGGTACCTTGGGTTACGAACTTAATTCGTTCTTTGATTCCGTTCGCGAGCCGAAATGTTCGCAAACCGAAATCCATTTTCTTGGGAGCCATAATGAGGGTTAATTTAATGCAAAATATGTTTTATATATACTGTATATTATATATATAAAAAGCAAAAAAAATTGTATCAAGAACGACGAACGCAACGACAAGCAATGTTCACAATGCGCGCACCTGAGAACAACTAATGCGTAATTGCGTAATGCGCCGTTACAACTAATTCGTGAGCTGAGGCATTGTACGCAGGTCGAGTCAAAATTTATTCGGAAATTGTTTTCTTAAGCAGATTTGTTCGTGACTAGAGGCGTTCGTGACCTGAGGTTTGATTGTACATATTTTATATAATTTTTACTTAAAGTCTTGTGGGTGACCTCTGGGTGAAACTTAATAACGTGGCTATATATACTAAAATCTATTTACAATGAACCAGTCTTTCATATTTTATAGATCTACCAAAAGTGTTTAATTTGATTTTTCTAAAAATAAATTGAATATTGAAAGTATCAATAAATTTTTTTTGGGTTATCAGTGTAATTATTGACATTTTATTTAAATAATTTAAATGGAGTAATACAAATTTTATGTTTTAACAATAAATAAGAAACAATATATGATGAAAAACTTTTGTAAATCAGGATACATGTACAACTGTCCTCAAAACATTATTAACTGATAAATTACCTAGCAAAGTGTTCCCCATAAGCATGCCATAATATATTGTTTTGCTACAAAATTTTGCTACTATTTTGTTTTGCTACAAAACAGTGATGCACAG
This sequence comes from Odontocerum albicorne, assembly GCA_949825065.1. NCBI lineage: Eukaryota > Metazoa > Arthropoda > Insecta > Trichoptera > Odontoceridae > Odontocerum > Odontocerum albicorne. The sequence continues at coordinate 6,073,158 of OX463845.1, forward strand.
TTACAATGGAATATTCTTCCAGCAAGAAATTGACTTTGGAAGAAGATTTGAAGTTGATTTTGAATAGGTATCAGGTCTGTAAATATGAAACCGGAATTTGCTAATAGATGGCTCTAGTTGTCAATGTAGTGACTGTCAAACCGTGTCATTGGCGCCTTTTCTTGTGTTTACATTTGTCAAAGACTTAACTCACAACAATACAAGTTTAATACAACTACATATGTTTTCATAGCGTTGAACATGTCTGTTTTTGTGCCTGAAAACTATGATTTGCGGACAGCATTGATTTTATGTTACCATTTGAAGAAAACTGCTGCAGAATCGCATCAAATGCTTGTCGAAGCTTACGGTGAGCATGCTCTTGGTAAATCACAGTGCTTTAAAAAATTCAAAAGTGGCGATTTTGACGTGAGAAACAAAGAACGTGGAAGACCACCGAGAAAGTTTGAAGACGCCGAATTGCAAGCATTGTTGGATGAAGATGATGCTCAAACGCAACAACAACTCGCGGATCAATTAAATGTGACACGAGAAGCCGTCTTCATACGTTTGAAAGCCATGGGAAAGATCCAGAAGGTGGGAAAATGGGTTCCACATGAACTGAATGAAAGACAGCAGGAAAACCGAAAAACCACTTGCGAAATGCTGCTCGCCAGGTACAAAAGAAAATCATTTCTCCATCGAATTGTAACTGGGGATGAAAAATGGATATATTTCGAGAATCCTAAGCGTTGGGTAACTCCATGGGTAACTCCAAGCAAACCAGCGACATCGACTGCAACGCTAAATCGCTATGGACGGAAGACAATGCTCTGTGTTTGGTGGGATCAGAAGGGTGTTATCTATTATGAGCTGCTAAAAACTGGCGAAACCGTTAATACTGAACGCTACCGACAACAAATGAAGGATTTGAACCAAGCATTGCGTGAAAAACTACCAAAATATCAAAAGAGGCAACACAAAGTGATTTTGCTTAATGATAATGAACCATCGCACACAGCAAAACCGGTCAAGGAAACGATTGAGGCGTTTTAGTTGGCTAATACTTTCGCATGCGGCTTACTCACCAGACTTAGCTCCATCCGATTACTACTTATTTGCATCAAATTGCCAGAGAGATGGGAAAAATGTGTAGCTAGCGATGGGCAATACTTTGAATAAAATATTTTTTACCATTTTTATACAATAAATGTGTATTTTCTATAAAAAATTCCGGTTTCATATTTACAGACCTGATATATAGCAAACTGTAAGTTTTGATCATTGTATAAATAAATCAAGCTCACATCCAAATGTGTTTTATCAATTTATTTGTAACAACTTACATAGAAACAAAATAATTAAAGCTTTTTTTAACTAAGTATGAATAGAATATCTGAAAAAATGTAAAAGATCAGCTAGCATTACGTGGTTCCCATTTATGTGTGTTTTCCTGGAACCAATTACTCACGTAAATAGAATGGGATTACTGTAATTTGTTTCATATTTAAAAAATAGATATGAATGGATCATAGATATTTTAATACGAACACTAGAAAGAAAAAATGGAGAGTATTCGAGAGTACAGTATAAGTTTTGAACCAAAAGTCTTCTGTGCAGAAGCTTCTAATAGCACATTAACTGCACGACCATGCACTTATTGATTTATAATAATAAAAATGAAAATGTTCTTACCGGCTGGCCGGGACACTCGTCCCCTGTTAAACTAGATAAAGTAGATTCAGGATTTTCTTCCCTAAAAAAAATATAAATAAATTTGTCTTAAGAAAATTTAAAAAATGTAATCAGTATACTTATAAGGTGTTCAACACTATTAACGTGTTCCTCGCGGGAAGCACAAACGCCTGTGATCTGATGACAATCCAAGTTTCAAATCACAAATACTTAAAAAGAATGGAACTAAAATTTAAAATAATCTTTATTCTAGCGACATCTCTGAAAACCTTGTCAAATAATATATTAGTTTATGAGATATTCTTGAATAAACAGAGCGCGGAATTTTGTTGGTTTCTCAATATTTCCAGCTATTGCGTCACATGTAACGACCTGTCGCGCGGATCGAGTCCTGCGATGAGTCTCTCTTACGTAAATAAACATTACTAGTGATATATGCATTTGATTGGGTGAGTGTAATGAATCATTGCTTTGATCGTAGCATTCCTTTGTGTATTTTACGTAATGTTTAGTTTATCTCCTGTATTTAATGAGTCTCCTTAAGAGTAATGACTATTATTTATTATCAGAAAATTACTTATGTGTCATGTTTACTTGGTGTTGTAGTCAAATATCAGTGGTTCTAAACAAAATACGCGTTTAAACTTAGAAATTAAAAAACAACGAAATTGTGCCGCGCACAGGATTCGTGGAATTTGATTTTTAACGCGGTTAACAGATTAAAATAGACAACCCTTAAGAATTAACTCTGTATTAAAATTTAACAAGAAATTACTGTAATAACTCTGTATTAAAATTTGACAAGGTAGATACATATAATAACTGGAATAATAGTAAATTTCTCATTAAATATTCTGCCAGGCCAGTAGCAGAGAATTTTGATTAAAAAAAATATTAAAAGTTTTGAAAGATAAATAAGCTATATGCTATGTTTGTAACTACTTTTGCACGCCTTATATATTACAGTATATTGGCAATAATGTTGGCCACCTCGTAAACAGCTGTTCTGAATGGGAATGTGGTTAGTTATAAGTCTCAAATTTTTCAGATACATTTTTTTAGACATCCTTCTCCATTCTGGACCAATTTCTCTGGAGACAGAGATGAAGGACATTGTGACCTCTGGATGACATATGATATGATAAAAATATATTCAGTTTTCTTATTTTTACTGTAGTTATAATTCTATTTTATTTCTTTCTCTATGTGTATATCTGGACATTCTCATTTCTGATTGTCCATCCAGCTTATGTGCATCATTTCTGATTGTCCATCCAGCTTATTTGCATCATTTTTCTATACATCCTCATTTCAAATCCTTGTAATATTCTTTTATATTTATATTTTCCCTGTACAAAAGGAAAGAGAATTTGAAACGTCTTACCATCCACGGTCGAAGTTTAAGATTGACATAAATATTTTTGTGTTTCCATATTATGTTAATTTTAAAAATATGGTATTTGAAATTACCTGTTGTTGGAGTTGTGTAAAATATCGTGAGATGCTGAAGTAGATTCGCTTAAAGAATCGTCATTCGAGTCGTTGTAACTTTCATCAAGTCCATCATACTGAAAGGAAAATGGAATTTTCAAAAGAGAATATTGAGAAAAATACACTGTCAAAAGTTGACACGTAAACTATTCTAACAAGGAGTTTGAAGAGTAATAATTCAAAATTAGACTCAAAAGAGATTATGTTTATTGTTTTGTAACATTCCAAGAGCACTTTGAGAATTTAAATAAGTTGGCTAATACGCGCCAATACAACAATAAATTAAGATAATAAATAGTTTGAATGTTTATAATCGGTGTGGGAATCAAACCCAAGGTGCCTGGGTGCGAAGCAAGCGTGCTAACCACTAGGGCACAGAATACGCTAGGTCTAAAAATAACCTATGTGATATCCTATACAAATATTTACAGGTTATTTTTGTAACTTTTAACCGACTATATTCAATGCCCGCCCACACATCACATGGGTTATACTTAGTTATTTATTTAGAAAATGTACAGACCATTAAAATATTTACAACATATAAAATTAAATTCAGGGTGCGCATTAATATATAATTTAAGATATTAAAAAAGTATAAACATTAACATGATACAAAATTAGAATCAGAAAGAAGTACATGCATACTAAGATATACGTAAGCGGGTGGCAGGACAGGGCTCAGAAGGCCCAGGGCCGTATCCTGCGCATACACAAAAGATACGCAAAAAAATTTATATGTTTAGAAAAATAAAAAAAACATATATGTATATACTCCTATGATTTATTTAGACAACACACATCAATAAACTAATTTATAAATAGGAGTTTAAGAAATTTGAGAGGACCGAAATACCCATTGTGCATCTAACTCAGGGGATCGAAATGCTTGGAGAGTACTCTTAGCATACAGACATCCCTATAGATATACCCCTGAGTTACGACACTTTAGTTTCTAGACTGATGCAGAAAATCCAACATTTTCCGGAAAGAGAACAACTTCGTAGTTTTTTTTTACTTTTTGATTTAAAATGATGTAAAAGAATCATTTTTGATTAAAAGACAAAAATGGCATAACTTTGGGAATTAGACATATCTGAGAAGTATGTAAGACCGAAGCAGAACTATACGAAGGGCTATTACTTGGATAATGGCATAACTTTGGGAATTAGACATATCTGAGAAGTATGTAAGACCGAAGCAGAACAATACGAAGGGCTATTACTTGGATAATGGCATAACTTTGGGAATTAGACATATCTGAGAAGTATGTAAGACCGAAGCAGAACAATACGAAGGGCTATTACTTGGATAATGGCATAACTTTGGGAATTAGACATATCTGAGAAGTATGTAAGACCGAAGCAGAACAATACGAAGGGCTATTATTTGGATAATGACATATTGATGGTAAAAGATAATTAATCCATCTTACACTACTGGCATTGGAGAGTGAATGCGGAGAATGGTGGCGCTGTCTGGCCAGGTCTCCCCGGGTCCTCTGCGCAGACGTGTCCAGGAGCGCAGTCTGTGGTACGGCCAGATCCAGTTCCCGCCCTGCGCCTGCTCCATCCAGCTCAGGGTTGGAGCCGTCTACCTCCCTGCCTAGACTCACGCCGTCTGACTCCATATCGGAAGCGACTTCTGCAGCCAAGGCAGTAGTCGATGTGGACGTTGTGGCGGTGGCTACTACCACTCTTCGTTCAATCGTGGCTGTTTTCTCGTGGGGCGAACCTTCTGATGAGAGGTCTCCGTCGGATATCCATGAATCTAAATAGAAATTAATGACAGTTTTATTTTACAGATTTTTTTTAAGATCTCTGAAAAAAGACATTAAATTCAAATGATATAAAGTTTGAAAAATAAAACAGCCTTAGAATCCAACTAATTCAATCTGTCAGTTTTGATAAAAACTTTGTTAAAATAACTTTTTGTGGTAAGGGACTAAGAAAAGAGATAATATGTAAAGAATGCTCACCTAGAAGTTGAAATGGCTCAGGAGGTGGTCTTCGTGACATCTGCGGTGTGACTTGCTTGGCACTAGGTTCATATGGCAACATTACGGGTACTCCTGCTTTCTTTTGCGTTTCCTGTAATAAAAAATATTTTAACATATTTGTAACATTGCAAGATTCGCAAGTGAAAAATATCATTGTAATTTGTTTTATCAAACACTGTTTATTCCACTTTTCGCAACGGTATAACCCTACCGGTTTCAAGGCTTTCACCTCATCTTCAGGGGAGCACAAACAAAACAAATTACAATGTCTTTAAATCTCCATAACGTTAATGCCTTAACTACAAACAATATATGAAAAATATTATTCTTTATTCATAACAGTTCACATAAAAACAAGGAATAGAAGACGGAGAAAAAACATCTTGCTTTTAGACATTCGCTCAAATAGTGCTTTTCAATTATACAAAAGGATTTACTTCAGTGTTCAGCGCTTCACCAATAAAATTTTATTTATTTTATTTATTTATTTTATTTTATTATTACACATGACAAGAAATATACACAATTTGAGAAAAAACAACAGGTAATTTGATTTGGACATATAATTTTAATGGATCTGGGTTTGTTGCCTTTCATTTGTCTTATCCCCAGTAAACTAGGCTTTTGCCTGTATCTCACTGAGGATATTTAGCATGAAAAAATAAATCGATACTTCTTTCCGATTTTTGATAACACAAAAAACCCCGTTGCACGCTCTCATCAACCTGACAAACAGTGACACTCAACTACAACTGGAAACATCCTGCGAAACTCAACTCCTCACACATTATCGCTCCAGAAAGACCAAAAATATTCATCCCACAATATACTGCACACAATCATAAGAATAAAAATCAAAATAAATTCAAAACAAAAAAAAGAAAAACACACAGAAACACAAATACAATAACAACCAAAATTAAAACAATAATAAGAGACCCACACTCACGAGCTCACATAAATCCTTTCCACTCGTCATTCATCCTGAAAGCCCAAGTACTCAAAATCCTGTCGCAATAACAACCACGCTCCGATCGACTAAACGAATGGAAACTTAAATTAAAATTTAAGTTTCCATTCGCCAGTCACCATGAGCAAATAATAAAAATATTTGTAAGCAAAATATGTGTACAGTATTGTCAATTTATTTAATTAAAAAAAAAAAATTATAGAACTATTGTGTTAACTTAATAACTGATAGTGTAAATAAGTTTTTAAATCCACAAGTGTGCACAAAAAATGGGGTGCTTCACTTTTTGGTGAGGGTCTGGTCCATAATCTGCCATAGAGTGAGAACCTTCAGTAATAAAACTACTTTAGTTATCTCAAAAAGCCGGCACTACAGGGGTATTCTTGCCTGTATGCAAACACTGAAAATGACACCTCTGGTTACTAAACGTGTTGGGAAATATCAATTTTATTTACTTTTTACAGTTGTTAAAAGATTTTTATTGAAAGGTTATTAATTTTGAGAACTTTATAAGTGTTAACTTTTTTTTGGCACTAATAAAATCATATACTCGTATCATATAATCAGACATTCAATACAAAAACCGCTTTTTTATCGTATTTATCGATAAGTATGAATGAATATTTTTATTTATCTCACTCTTGCCAGAGTGATTGCTTTAATGATGTATTATGGTCATCTTGGTTGAGCATGCTTCCGATTGCTCAGTGTTTCTGAAGCATTCTTCCAGTGAGTGTTATTTCACTATGTACGAGGCATATCCAGAAAGTAAGTGTACTGAATTTTTGTAGGTTACAATTTTTTTTATTTAAACAAAAAAATTACGTGGTTACCGTAGTACATATGTAAGCTATTTTTCGACATAGTCGCCATTCCTCTCAATGCAGGTGGTGAAGCGGGGTATCAACTTTTTGATGCCTTCCTCGAAGTAGTTTCCCGCCAACCCCTCCGTCCACTTCTCCACCTCCTCCTTTACCTCCTCGTCGGTTGAAAACCTTTTTCCACCCATGTACAGCTTCAGGGAGGTATAGAGATAGTAATCTGAAGGTGCTAGGTCAGGGGAATGCGCGGGATGGTTCAGGACATCCCATTTAAACGAGGCGAGCAGTTCGTTTGTGGCGTTGGCCGTGTGTGGTCTGGCATTGTCATGCAGCAGGCAGACTCCCTTTGTCAGCATGCCTCTCATCTTGTTCTGAATCGCCCTCCGCAATTTTTTTAGGGTCTCACAGTATCTTGCAGAGATGATGGTCTCCCCTTGAGGCATATATTCAATTAAAATTATGCCTTGACAGTCCCAAAACATGGATGCCATGATTTTCTTGGCTGAAATTGTGGTTTTGAACTTTTTGGCGGAGGGTGAAGAGGTGTGACGCCACTGTTGAGACTGCCTTTTGGTTTCAGGCGTGTAGTGTGCAACCCAAGTTTCATCTCCAGTAACGATGGAGCGGAGAAATTCATCTCCATGGAGTTTGCAGCGCCTCAAAAACTCTTGCCCTTTTACAAAATTTCGCACTTGGCGGGAGATTGGGTTGACATTTTTCATGAAACGTGTTGTCGCGTCGACACTTCTCAACGTATTGACCTCGAACCGGTTTCGTTGCGGAGGGGAAGGGTCAGGCTACACGGAAGTGTAGCCAACATGTCGAAAATAAAATCCATCCGGTCGTGAGAGCCTCAGTACACTTACTTTCTGGATACGCCTCGTAATTAGATTTGTTCAATGTGTCGAAGACTAACCACGGCTTTGCTAGTCTCTATCGAGTCTTCACTCCTGCCAATATGGCTGAAATATCATAAAATTCTTTACTGAACAGTAGATTCTTTCATTTAGTGATTAAAATCGCCTTTTATATCTCAAAATTTAAATATCTTACTAAAAGAAGAACTTCAAGCCTGATGACTCTGTCCTTGAGGGTTTTAACAAGGGCGTTGTATTCTGTGTCCTTCTCTTGAAGGACTTGTTGGTAGAATTCTTCTCTGTGGATCATGTCCGTCTCTCTCTGCCTAAAATCACGTAGCAACTTCTTGGCCTGAAAATAAAAAGAAATTGTTTCTTCAAATATATTATTTGAACACTTTAATCTAGTCTACTCACACTTCAAATCTAGCAGAATTTAACTTTATATCCTTTAAAAGCTAGGTTCTTATCTTAAAAAGCATGATTTCTGAGCAACACTAAAAACTAATTTATTGTAGTGTATAATTAATTAAGTTTATTCCCAAACTAAAAAGACCATAAAAATTTAAAAACCAGACTGGTCCCTTTTTTATAATTAAGTACTTAGAGGTGGAATTTTCAATACCCACTTGTCCATCTTCCACCACATCGATACCCACAATAAAGCATACAGAAGCCAAGCATTGTCCTCACCCGATTATACTTAGCATCCAGGCTGGCATACTGCTCCTGAGATTGCTGCAGCATGTCCTTGTAAGACTGTGCCTCCCGCTGCGAGGATTTGAGGCTCCTCTCCGTGTCACGCAGCTTAAGACCCGACTGTCGCAGCTTCTCCGAGAACTCTTCATTTTCTGCACCATTTGACTCTAACTCCATAAGCTGAAATTTATCGTTAGATTTTTACACTTAAGTCTATACTTACTTCCTAAAGTACTTATCCGATAAAAATAAAAAGTTTTCTTTAGTGGTATTCCATGACATTTAGCCACTCAAAGGGTGTCTTGATGAGACATCTAAAAGTCAATCAATATAATTAATCAACTGAGCTCTAATCGTATCGATTATTTTAAATCAGGATCAGATCCTGGATATTCTAAAAACATATTTATGCTAATTTATTACGAAACTGCAACACAATGAATAATAATACATGTATCCCTCGTCATATGTGATATTGCTATAATGCGATTTAAATAAAATCAAAAGTTGTGGTTCTAGAGAGAGCTACGGTGAAAAGTGTGTGCAATATATGCGTTAACTCAAAAAAATTGGAGCAGGTTGAGGAGTTCTGTTATCTGGGCAGTATGTTTACGTGTGATGGGTGAGTTGCAAGGGACATTGAAAGAAGGATAGCGACAGGGAACAAAGTAAACGGAGCATTTAATGTAATATGCAACCACGCAATATCAACTGTAGCAAAAATGACAATGCATAATAGTGCCATTGACATATGGGAGTAAAATTAAGATTAATGCTATGGAGATGTGTTCACTAAAGAAAATTTGTGGAGTGTCAATGTATAAAATTGATGTTTTAAGTAAGATGAAGAAAGGAGCTTCAAGATGGTTTGGACATGTGGAGAGAATGAACGACGAAATAATCACTTAGCAAGTATATAGGTCAGAAGTACAAGGTGTGCAAGGAAGAGGGAGACCGAGGAAAATGTGGCTGGATCGAATGGGCCAGATTTTGAAAGAAGATACAAGTGAGAAGTATGAATAATAGAAAATTGTGCATGACAAGATGTATGAATGTGCAGGAGGTGAAAGTTGTGTACTTGGATAGAAAAATTTGGAAATTTGTTCTCTACCTACCCTGCAAGGAATATGGCATGATAATGTGTATATGTATGGAAATAAAATAAAAAATTTAATTTACTCAATTGAATGGAATACGTTATGAAGGTCTTGTAGTTGAAAATAAAAATAATAAATGTTTTTAATCAATTTTAAGTTAATTTATTGTTCCATTTGAAACCAATCTCACCCAAAATAAAATCTAATTTACTTTGTGTTTTTCTACTTATGTGATTTTCCTAGAATCAATTAATCATGTGAATCGAGGGATTACTGTTCTTACTAAAATAATTGGAAAAGAAAAAATCGTTGAAAATTATTTCTTTAGATCAAGAAAAAAAAAATGATTTTGATATCCGAGATCTCTTAAATTTAAAGATGAATCAAATCACCAGGTTTCATATAAATATAATGTAATTAAAATTATAAATTAGAATGAAAAATATCCATAATGCATTAAATATATATTATTTTTTAATTGTTATAAATAAAAAAATAAAAAAGGAAATAGCTAATGGGGATGATGAAATAATAGGTTGATGCATAAGTAACTTCGTATTTTTACGTAGACTGTGGTATATTTTTTTCACCAACTGTGTTAACAGATGTTCTTAATGGTGTCTTTCTATCATATAAAGGAGGGTTTCTTCTAACATTTTTTTCAGTTTACCGTTAGCGGTTGAGCTATACAGAGCCCTTGTGAATTTTTAAAATGTCAGAGAAAAGAGTGCATATTCGACACTGTTTACTTTTTGAATTCGATAAAGGCCACAATGCAACTGAGGCAACCAAAAACATACGTGATGTGTACGGCAGAGGTGCTATCGATGTTCGAAGCAGTCAACGATGATTTGCTAAATTCAGATCTGGGAATTTATCAACAGCTGATGAAGAAAGATCGGGACGCCCTTCAACCACCGATGATGATGATATGAAGGGCATTATTTATTACGAATTATTGCCACCTAACCAAACAATAAATGCTGAAAGATACTGTGAACAGATTCAAAAATTAAAGTCGGCACTCGTAATAAAACGACCCGAACTTATCAATCGCAAGGGTGTCGTGTTTCACCATGACAGTGCGCGGCCACATTCTGCGATGATAACACAACATAAATTAAAGGAGCTAAATTGGGATGTTTTAAAGCATACACCTTACTCTCCAGATTTAGCTCCTTCTGATTTTCACCTATTTTTATCTTTACAAAATTATTTAAATGGAAAAAAATTTAAAACAACGGAGGAGGTGAAAACAGCACTAGACACGTTCTTTGCATCGAAACCCGAAAGTTTCTATTCAAATGGGATTCAAACGTTGACAGAAAGATGGGAGAAAGTCATTAAAAATAATGGAAATTATGTAATTAACTAAATTAATAAAGTATATGCGAAAAAAATAATTTTTGTTTTCTTGAAAAAATACGACGTTACTTATGCATCAACCTAATATATATATATTGTTATTTGTTTATTATAAATAAGCATGTAAAATTTTATTCCGATGCAAATGAAAAAATTACACTACAAAAATAAAAACATAATTTGAAGCAATGACAAAATTAACATTGATTTGTTTATGGCAACACGAGTCATCCGGAGTGACCTAAGGGCACTGGTTCATAAGGGTATATGATAATGAATTATACCTGCTCTCACCCTTTATATAATTTTTAAGAATTTTAAATATGGGTAAAATCTTTAGCACCAAAGTGATTTCAAAGGGAATGATTAAGTAGTCGCAAGTGTTAATGATTCAATTTCAATGCACCATACCATACTGATCAAACATGTTATTTCACAAGTTATTTCACATTTAGGATTTTAACTACTTAAGATCGTTGGGAATTTCTTGTTAAAAAGTTCTTTATTTTGCTTTCAATATTTGCATCTATTTACTATGGTATAAAAAAATTAAGGCAAGCAGCAACAAAATATAAATAAACAAAAAAATAATTGCAATTAATGTTGGTAGTGTTTGAATTACCTTTTGCTTAAGTTGGCACACTGATGATTGTGAAGCGACTAATTGTGATTGAGTCTGGAAAACATCACACAAACAACAGTGTCACATGCGGCAAACACAACAGTTACATGCAACAAACACATCATTCGGTTGTTGTTAGCAGGTCAAACAATAAAATAACACACACAAAAAAAGACAAGACCACACCAAATTCTTGATGTTATTAAAAATACATATATTAAAAAATATCATAGTAATTATATTTTTTTTTCATTTCACATGAAATTGTCAACGTACAGATAATTCTTATAAATCAGGGGTAGCCAAACCGTGGCGCATTGGATGATTACAAGTGGCACATTGCATCCTTGCGCCTACTTATTCATTTCATTTAAAAATGTTTATTATGTCTATAAGCATACTTTTATTTAAAAGATTATTAAGCATATGCCAGGACTCTTTCTAGTGAGTAAAGAGAACAGACAACTCCAAGTTCCAAGCTGATCTCGCTCTCAGTACTTCATCTCGCTCAGAGCTTTCTCTCTCTCTCACCACACCCCACAACTGTGGTCCAGAGTTATCTTCACTAAACGAGACTCTCCGGCAGCTGTAGCACCATCAGTCGGGTTCACGACAGCGATCACCCTTTCGTTCAAGAGATCATTTCTGACTATTGTAGATTGGTGCTACAATAAACGTGTGTCTTTTGAAATGGCGTAAATTAATTAATTGAATTGCGTGATTGAGTTATTCCTTTTCCTCCCCTAAGCGAAACAGATCCTACCCCTATCCCTATTTTACAACCCCAAACGTGAACGTATGTTAAGAAGGTAAAAAAAGTGCTTGAGTTGTATGGCGCATCTGAACTCGTCTGTGAAAAAATTGGCGCATGGTATGCAAAAGGTTGGCCACCCCTGTTATAGATGGTTCAAATTTTTCAAAATTGTATTGGCACTTTTCACTGGAAAGTTTGAATTTTTTTCTCAATCGGATTTTTTGTTGAATATATAGCAATAAATATCTTAGAAAATATTTTTTTATATTCAAGAAAGCTTAAGTTATCTTACAAAAATGTGTCATAACCATGATTAACATGGATACAAAGATTTCCAAGATGTGTTCTACTTCATATATTTTAATTCCTTTCGATTAAAGAAGTAAAAATTATGAGTAATATTCATTTAATACTATTCAAACAATATTGGAGACGGCTTTTAGGTTTATAAAGAACATCTAATGATTTGGACTAAGATCTGAAAGTGAGTTAACAATCGGTATGACAATAATTGACAACAACATTACTATCCAACAGAATACTATATTCGTGCAGATATTTAAAGTACATATAATAATAAATTTGTATCATATAATCATACAGAGAATTTGAAGTTACAGTACCCGGCGTTAAGTAATACACATGAGGCTTACGAAAGAGACTGTCGGCCATAATCGGCTAACTTCGGATTTGTAGAGCACCGTCTCTGTCGCACAGTCTCGCGACGGAACACGTGTATGAATGACAGGGACCACGCTCTACAAAGCCGAAGATACCCGATTATGGCCGACAGTTTCTTTCTTAAGCCCGATGTGTATTACTTACCGCCGGGTACTGTATATATATATATATATAGTATGTTATAACCCGGATCCTACATCCAGTTAGGTTTTATGTTCACACAAAACAATTTACATGCCTACAAAAACATGCATAAACTGCATGAAAATATGTTCATACAAAAATATTAACTTGAAATTCGAAAACAAAATAAATTATTATAATATAGAATTGCGCATCTATTTATTTCAATTTTATTTAAACTGTAAATAATTAATTTTATAATAATTATAATATTTTGCTTAATCTTATAAATAAAATGCTAAACTGAAACTTGTAACATTGTACCATTATGTAGAAATGTTGAAATCAAATGGAAAAAAACATTCATCAACAACGTCAAGAACAATAAAATAAAATATAACAGTTATGCACATGGTTTAATCATTTAAACAAATAAGTTAAATAGTGTATTAATTGTTTTAAAATGAATCAAATATATTTATTGTAAACCTGATCATAAAACGCAAATAAAAAAACGTTTTATCTTTATGATACAATGTAAAAATATATGAAATAATATTTCTGTTATGTGTATTATGTAAAATAATAATAAAATCACCTATTTTTAAAGAAAAATGTTCCATCAAACATAAAATTTGATGTACTTTTACCATTATAAATTATAAAAAAAACTATATCAACACATTTGCGAGCATTTAGAAATGTAAATCTATAAATATTATTCAAGAAAATGTATCCTTGAATAAAATACCAGTATCAAAAATGGTAAAATTTCCATTCTAGCATTTCAAATTAGATTAGAGTAAATTACATTCTAATTGTAATTTTATTTAAGATAAAATAATTATGATAATTTATTAATTAAGACTAAAAGAAAAATGTTCTAATTATAAGATTGGAATTGGATTTGTACAGTTTTTGTTTAATCAATATTGAATAATTATGAGATACATCGATGTACGATTAATGCGCTACACTTCAGTGCAGATGTTCACCAGATGGAAAACCAAGGTTTTTTCCGCCTAGTTTTCGGGGGACATAAGGATATCTTGTGACTTAGGTCATGTATATTTTCAAAAAAAAATATATTTTGACAGGTTTGAAATATTGGAGTATCTGTAAAATCACAAAGCAGAGAATTTTCAAGATTGAACAAGCTTTCGCTGTTTTAGATGTCGATGATATATCAATAGTGTTTTTAAAGCAATTTTGAAGAACTAGAACTTTTACAGCTGATTTTTAATCTATTAGCATGCTATTTCAGCAGCTAAGTAAAAAGTAAACTTTCCAATTTCTCTTAGGATAAAGTGCATTATTTGTTGCATGTTACTGATTAAAACTGTACATTAAACATAAAATTGTTGGAAAATTTTCTCTTAACGTGAATATGTATAAGTAAATTGTTGCTGGGCATCGTAGTCGAGGATCCCCTCGCCATTCTGTTGCTGGGCATCGTAGTCGAGGATCCCCTCGCCATTCTGATGCCAATTCAGTTGAAAAGAGACCAGAGTTTTTTTTTCTTTTTACTTTAAATGAATGAGTCGTTGCACACCAGCAAATTTATCAGCCACACCGCTATACTGGATCCGATGGTACACCAAAGTGAGACGATTGGAGCCCACCAGCATGTTTTCTTTTTCTCTTTTTTGAAAGAATAGATATGATCGAAGTCATTGATATCCTTACACCCTCGAATACTAGAGGGAAATTATGCCTGCGCCATTCGAGGGAGTAGCACAGCGCAGGATTCGAACCGGCAACCTTTTCCACGGAACTCCAGTGCGTTAACGTGCGGCCACACACCTCAACATATATTTGTACACCATTATTAAAAATATCTCATTAACTAAAAATCTTGAAAACTACAGACAATACAAAATTACTCGTAAAACATTGCATTGATTAATTTTTAGGTGAAAATTTATTAGATTTACAATTCTCATTTGCATTGATCAAGCATTTAGAAAAGCATTTGTCAAACAAACAAAATACAATGTGCATGCATTCGTACCTCGTGCAACAGACTCCTCAAGGATTCCACATCATCCTTGTCCTGTTGAGACTGCTGCGGCGAGGTGGGGCGACCCCCGGGGACAGAGGTCGTGGAGGGAACAGCAGATGTGGGGGACACACCCACCTGTGAAGGAAGGGGCGGGGGCGGAGGTTCAGAACTGGAAGAATTGCCGGAGGAGATGGGCTGGGTGGAGTCTTCAGATTGGCGACGCTGACGTTCTTCTAATGCTCGCTGACATCTGCAAAAGCAAAAATCATTAGAATTATACGCAATTTTTTTTTCACGATTTCCTTGCTGTTTTCATAATACATTTGTTTTGTCATATTTAATTATATTTCCTATAGTGGTGATAGAACATCTTTGGCCTATATACACAACTCATCACAGTAAATTAAAAATGTATTATGTAAAATGTGGATATTACATTTAGAGGTAATAAAATAAAAATCTTTCAACATTTGTAAAAAAACCACCACTATTTTCTAAATCAATGCACATTCCACAAAACAATAAAATTTGTGGAAAAACTAATAATAATTAGTTGACATTTTTTTATTCAAATAAATATGTGTAATGTAATGTAACTGTGGAATTCTTTAGCGTAGAAGTATAATTGAATAGAAAATTTTACCTTTCCTCCCTTTCTCGGTCTGCTTGCAAGCTCTGCCTGATGAGTTGGGCCACTTCACTGTTTTGCGGATCCTTCTCTCGGCCAATTTGGAAATTCACTAATCCTGAAGTGTTGCGCAAGACAGACGCTGCGTATGCTTGCGTCACACCAACCTATTTGAAATATTGACAAAAAGTATTTAAAAATCATAATAAAGCAGTTTATAAGCATTCAGAGTAGATGTTTTCATATATATTTGATAGATATTAAAATGTCTGGTGCCAATGTATACAATGTGGGTGTAAGGGGCTGCACCACCATTCCGCAGTCCAAAAGTCAACCTCACATGCACATGGTGTATTTGCTAGTAATTGACGATCGAGTATCGATATATCCATAGGTGAAATCCAACATTTTTCCTCATAGAAGAAGAAAGAATTGACTCCTTCCAGGGTAGCCTCTAGCTCTGTGGATGGCATTGTTTTCTAAGTTCTTCTGTATCCTAGGATAACCAATGTATAGCTGTAGCCCAAGTTGTAGGAACTTATCCAGACGGTTTTTACACTAGTTCAATGTCACAGCACTAACTAAACTATTGGGCAGTTTGTTCCAAGATTCCGTAACTCGGTTAGCGAAACAATGTTTCCTTGGATTATTGCAAAATTTAGTTTTGGAAAGTTTTAACTAATGTCTTCTCAAATGTGTGTTTTGGTTAAAATAAAATTGTTGGTGGAGTTCTGAGCAATTATAATGACTGCTTAAGACTGATTATTATTATTATTTTTTTATCCACTTTGCACGGATTTCTCCTGTTACACAAAGAGGGTCTGCTTCTAGAATTAGCTTATTCGTTAGGAAGAATATCTGCCAGGATTCTTCTCATACTGCTAGGCGGTACCGAGAATATATCCACAGTGTCATTCAGTTGGTTCAATATTTCTATACCACACGTGACTGAGTGTTAAGCCATGATATTCGTCCTTTAAGTTGGTATGTAGAACAGAGGGTGATTCCTTGCACGGCTATATTTATTAGGTACATATAAACTTAGTGTTCCTAGAATCGCGGGACAGTTAACACGTTCACTGCGTCGAACACGGCTCCCATGTCCATACAAAATATTTGTATGGACACGGGAATCCTTGAATGTTGAGTGCACTCATAAACGTCTCCCGATAAGGATTCGTCGCCGGTTTCACGTGTTTTGAAGACACGAAGGAATACACTTGTATATGATGTTTCAATAGAAAGTAGAATTTGATTTTTAACAAAGTTATGGGTTTTCAAAAATTCGCAAATTTTCAGCATCTCTGTATGACATTAAGTATTTTATACGCAGTGAACGTGTTAAGGCAACCTTGAAAAACCTTGAGTAGGAATATCGCAATGGATTCTTGCCTTCTTGTTTCGAGGCTTCTATAGTTACACACCGTGAGAAGTTCGACATGGTGAGCATATTTTGGATAATCACTCTTTGTTCTGTGTACCATAGATATCTGATATATTAGACTATGTATGTACAATAAAAATAGAACACTCACCAAGCTTTTACCATCGACTTCAATTATCTGATCATTGACATGGATGCGGCCATCTCTAGCTGCAGCACCATTTTCGGTGATTGTTTTGACAAAAATACCCAACTTTTCTAGACCAGCATCAGCGCCCACTCCCATACCTAGAAGAATAACATTTTTTAGTGTATTGAATTGTACGAGATGTACGGAAGATGAAAGATACAAATCGTAATTCAAGTTTGGTGCAATGTCCTGCCTACTTGTAAGGCCTGTCCTAGACACCAACAATAATATTTATTGTTATACAATTTATTATTACAGGCATTTTATCTCATTGCTTTAATGAGATATTATCAGGATTCAATCAAATTGGAGTAATGCTCGCTAAATGTGATGCTATATTTCATACAATTTCAATTTTATTGTTTGATTGCATGAGAATATTGTAAGGAGTCGGGAATGACAATGGATGAAATAAATAAATTGATAAATGGAAACTGAGCCCCAGAGAGTGGATTATAATCTAGGTATCTGCTCTAACGTCAATGGCAATAAATAACAGTGCTAATAGTCTGGTGGATAATAATCTAGGTATCTGCTCTAACGTCAATGGCAATAAATAACAGTGCTAATAGTCTGGTGGATAATAATCTAGGTATCTGCTCTAACGTCAATGGCAATAAATAACAGTGCTAATAGTCTGGTGGATAATAATCTAGGTATCTGCTCTAACGTCAATGGCAATAAATAACAGTGCTAATAGTCTGGTGGATAATAATCTAGGTATCTGCTCTAACGTCAATGGCAATAAATAACAGTGTTAATAGTGCAGTCACTACTATTAACTGGTTGAGTAGTAAAAAAAAGTAGATTGAAAATTAAGATACTCTTTAACCTTTCCCTTCCTGTGCTAAAAAAATTTGCCCGTTCCAGTGATGTGTATTTAATACACGTGTAAAAATGAGCTATTTAAAATGGGAAAAATAAGAATATTCATAGCCAATCGCTTAAATTAAGTAAATTTGAAGTCAAAAGTGATAATAATTGAAATTTTATTGCTGAAAATATGAAAAAAAACATCGGACGACATTCACAAAACGGGCAAAACAACCACCTCAAACGAAAGCCCGCCGGCTACTAAGCGAGAGAAGCGAGCAAACTGAGATTCTATTTCTTGTGTTCCCATATACTGAAGTAGAGTGAGAGTGAGACGTGAATAGCGTCGCTTCCTCACACATAGCGGTTTTTTAGAATGAATATACGTACATCACACACTGGCACACGTTTGATTGTAATGGTGAATTTATTCCCGATTTTCACAAAATATCTCTGATGTGGCCGATAAGTGCTAATTATTATTAATATTATTTTTTTCATTCAATGTGTAAATGTATTACGGAGGAATATCTAAAATCTGAACCCGGTATTTATTATATTTATAGAGATTAATATAATAAATACCGGGTTCAGATTTTAGATATTCCTTAAAGTTTTTAGAAGCAATGTGTACTAGTTACACATCACAGGACAGGAAGGGTTAAAGTAGCTTTAACAACATTGTTATTTAGTGACCAAAGTCACTTTAAGAGTGCTTCCATTTCACTGTAGCATCTAAAGTTTTTTTTTATTTCATCTTTTTATTTCAGTGTCAACTAAAGTAGTCTCTTGAAGGTTTCAACACTCTAGGAGAAGTCTATTCTAATAGATAGTTCCAGTCACTCAGAAAGTCAAATTAAGCTAACTGGGCATATTTACATGATTTCCTTCAAGACGGTTTATAATTTGAGTTCCAGACAATCTCAGCGACTATAATAGATAAGAAATAAAGCAAAATAACCTATTATAGATAATCCAAGTCCATCAGGCCCTTTGAGTAGCCTAACAGGGAACACGAGCATCTTCTCCACCCGCTTCTCCAGCTCATACTCAGCGGAGGCAGCCACTGGGTCCACATCTTCGTTGCGACGATCATACTCCATCACGGAGTGCGTAGAGAACATGCGCATGGGTGCAGAGCTACAAAAATTAAACAAAATTCATATTTTCCCTAAAAACTGTTTTCTTTAACCCATGACCGTTTATAGCTATGGTTTGGGTAAGCACGTTTTCTAATCGAGCTGACATTCTGGGTTCAATTTCTAACACATTCTTTACTTGCACTTCTGATATAATGTCGCTGCTTTTAGATCTTATTTTTATTGATTTAAGTACCTGTTTTATAAAAAATTTAAGCGAGCTTTGTAACGAAAAAATCTACAGAATATTGAACATGCCGATTGTCCCAGACTTAAAATTTCTTTTTACCAGATATTTTAAGATATGTGCTTATGATTGTGTGGGGAACCACGGTCGTCGCATGATATTGTCGCATACATACGGTCAATGATCGATGAAACGACCTTCGGATTCTTCGATAAATAATAGTAAACAGTCCGAAAGTCACATGCCGGCCATTGACGCCGGCCAAGCGACCGCACCACACGCCAGAGAGAGAGAACGCATCACGGCCATCTCACCAGTTCCGTATTTAGATGAATACCCACATACGACAATAAACCATTTCGGCATTCACAGAAGCGAGACAGAAGCATATCGCGAGCGCACTCTCGTGCACATTCCAAAAACATATAAATACCTACATTACTATAAAAATAAACACTCTCTCTTTCCGCATTGCGATCTAACGAGTTTATTTATTTATCAACAACCATCATCATCTTAATAGTCACAAACATCAACTGATTTGCATGTCATTAGAACACTAACCAATCTTTTAAAATATATATATCATGAAGAGAATAAAATCAATATAATGAAATTACCTGAAGCTAACTTTAGTGCTTTTCTTCACAAAAACGGGAGGATAATATCCCTCATCTTCATCTGCATCCTCCCCTTCTGGTGGCAGACCTGGGATCTATAAGTTTATAATTTATGATCAGATTAAAGAAAATAAAAATTATTTTAATATTATTGATAACATTTAAAAAGTTACAAAGGTGATGCTGGCCCCTGAGTTAAATTAAAAACACTAAAGTATGTTTACCCATGGTGCTATAATTATGTTTACCCATGGTGCTATAATTATGTTTACCCATGGTGCTATAATTCTTGTTTAATAAAATTCGATGCTAAAAGTAGCTCTTCCACCATCTGAGAAAATACTATCTAAATAGCAGAATTCCTCAATTTGGTGTAATTTTTCACTATTCACCCATATATCACATTTACTTTCCCTTTTAAATATTACATCAATTTAATCCAAATAGGTATACCTAAATTATTGGCGACTAGAAAAAAAAATTCTACGACATATTATAGAATAATATATTGTTCTGAAATAGTGTCCATAATTGAATAAAAAAATTTATACAAATCTCAAATATAATGTTTACCTCAGTCCAGAAGTGTCCATCTTCAAAATAGGTAATCCCTTCATGTTCACCGATAACTTTTATCGGTTCCGGAGGGTAGAAAACCTGTTCTGGTTCGTTATCGGCTTCCCCAGCACCTGGCAAGCTGGTAGAAGAAATATCCATAGAATCTCCCAGAGTATCGGCCAGTCTGTCACTTTGAGTGACCCCTGATTCGTTTATCAATGACACGTAGCTATCATTTGCGGCGGGACCACTTTCGTACGACACCATAGACTGATAGCTATCATTCATGGATACCATACTGTCAATCATTTCGATAGGTGCTCCGTTTGCAAGGGCTGCTACACTCTGGACATCTGGTTGTGAAGTAGTGAGTGGATCCTCTCCTTTAGGTGACAGAAGTCGTACAATTTCTTGCGCTTGTTCATCGGAAAGAAGAGCCTCTTGTCTGAAAGTTGATGTTATGTACAAGTTATTATATGTATATAACAAGTACATGTAAAGATTTTTGCACACAAATAAGGCTAATTAAACATTTTATTAGCTGTTTTAAGTATAAACTAACAAGAAAAATCTACACGAAACATACAAATTAGAATCGTAAAAAAATTGATTCTTAAAAGACATTTCACAAAGTTTTCATACTTAGCTTATAAATGGATATAAAAATGTCATCTCAATAAACCAGCAAAATCTTGATTCATGCAGAATGATTTTTATTTACCTTTCATTGTTTTTGAAAAGTAAATTTAATATTATACTACAAAGTACAAATAAAGTTGCTTTAAATTGGCCTACAAACTTTGCCAAAATTCTGATGTTAAAATAATTAGTATTAAACCATTCTTTGAGAAATTAATCGATCAATTAATGCGCACATTCAAGTAGTATAAAATGCAAAAATTAAGCAAATCTATTTCAAAAGTTCAAAAGCTACGGAAAATTTTCAAAAGCTATGTAAAATTTTCAAAAGCCACGTAAAATTTTAAATATTTAATATTAGATAAATTGTATTCTTGTTTTATTTCAATAAAATACAACAATAATACTGTTCAACATTTGTGACAGCTAAAAAATAATGACAAATTTTACGAAGGACTAGAGTATGTAAAATAGATGAAAATTCAAAATTAGGAACTATAAATTACAAAATTAGGAACTAAAAACTACTTCTTGTTTCATATCAAAAGATTGAAATTTTGCATTCATTAGCAACTAAAAACTACTTCTTGTTTCATATCAAAAGATTGAAATTTTGCATTCATTTGCAACTAAAAACTACTTCTTGTTTCATATCAAAAGATTGAATTTTGCATACATACATATCCTCACACCATTTCTCTGTTGGGGTAGGTAGAGTTAGCAAAATATTGGAATTTCGTTCAATCACAATCAATTATTATCTACTCTTTGGAATAAATATCGAAATGTAGGTCTATCATATATGTTATAGCCTCATAAATTCAAAATTAGCAACACCCTGAAGTAATCAAGCGAAGGAGGCGACACATTGCACTATATTAAGAATTGAATCCCTGGATTGAATAGCAACACCCTGAAGTAATCAAGCGAAGGAGGCGACACATTGCACTATACTAAGAATTGAATCCCTGGATTGAATAGCAACACCCTGAAGTAATCAAGCGAAGGAGGCGACACATTGCACTATACTAAGAATTGAATCCCTGGATTGAATAGCAACACCCTGAAGTAATCAAGCGAAGGAGGCGACACATTGCACTATACTAAGAATTGAATCCCCGGATTGAATAGCAACACCCTGAAGTAATCAAGCGAAGGAGGTGACACATTGCACTATACTAAGAATTGAATCCCCGGATTGAATAGCAACACCCTGAAGTAATCAAGCAAAGGAGGAATCACATATCATCCAATTTTCTTTTTAAATTAATGAATTTGATTTCATTAATATCTGTGTCCAGACCACCAATTATGCTACGTGTCACAAGTAGGAGGCCACAGAGATCGCCCTATCATTTACATTAATCAGGTAACCCAGAGCATGTAAGCCCTGATATTCAGACAAACTAGCATGTGTCAGGAGTCCTGTAAATCCCCAAAATCACTTTCGGTACGGTACTACTTTCATTCAAAATACCTCATTTTTGTATGATCACATTACATCTAGGCAACCCAACCCTACTTGGAGTCTATTCAGTGATCTCCAAGTAAGCTAATCCAGTCGGTATCTAGGGCTCATCATTTTCGAGAGCTGCATTGGATCGTCAGGATTTTGTCTATCCATTTCAGAAAACGCGCTTTATCTGGATGAATTGCCAGTTTTTGAGCTCTCTCAATTAAACTACTCTTGAATTTTAATCTTGATATTACTGATGACCATACATCTCTTGGATCCTGGACTTGTTTTGTTCTTTCTATATCAGCTGCAACACTTTAACTGATCCCGGGTGGGGCAGTATTGATCAATCGTTATATATTTTCTCCACTGGTGTGGTGTTGCTTTTAAGCATATTATTATTATCCTACTGGTTTAGTTAATCGCTTTTAAGCATATTATTATTATCCTCCTGGTTTAGTTAATAGCTTTTAAGCATACTATTATTTTCCTCAAGGTTTAGTTAATTTCTTTTGTATTTTCATTTGAACTTGATTCACAGATATAAGTTATGAATAACATATCATCCCCATATGTTCCATTAGGAACACAGGGGTGCTATAAAACACCTTCATTCAGGTTGGTCTACAACCCTGCACTTCACATACTCAAAACAATACTCGTATATTATACGACTGTTTTGAATAAAAATGAACATAATTTATTTATAATAATTACAAAAAAGTTTATACATATATTCCTTTCACTTCATCTCTTCTTTACGGTATTGATAAAGCGACAATGTTTCTTTTTGGGATGACTTTCCTCTCCCCAAGGTTCTTGTTCAGTGTGCTCACGGAACTGATTGATCATGGAAAAATTGTTGATTTTTGTAAATCATGGTTCCTTTAATTAATACGTAGTGTCACTAGACTTTCAGCAATGTTAGTCAACCAGTATTGTATTTTGAATGTTTTTTTTTTCTTTCCAACTTGGATATAGAATTCTTCAAAGAATGTATGTGGCAATACCACTTGTAAACCAATGAAATAATAAAAGGCGAACAATTACATTTCCGTTTACAAGAATACTCATGTGCTAATTTGTCTGTGGAATCCCTCCGGTAGTTGAATTCTAGTACAACACAATTTCTGCTTTATTTTTTTCATAATGGATAAAAATATTACAGATTCCTGTGGTTTTGGTAAACAAGATTTACTACAATTAAAAAAAAAAAAAAAAATTGAAGATCAATTTTTATTTGGTATTTTGTCAGAATAATTCTTTTATTTTTTCTTACTGTTCAAACTATTATAGTCAAACCTTGGGATAGTAATGTTTGCCCAAACCGTAATATGTGAAATAATGATCACAAGTCACATTGCGATTGTTGTGATAAGGTTTGGGTAGTAATTGAATCACCTTTGCAGACAATGCTTGAGATATTTTGTTTTTTTTTTGTTTCTAGATATGATATTACATTTGATAGATAAAAAGTTTAAAGAGTTATGTAGTCACCACAGTTTCATTCCATATTTATTGGGAAAGTGACAGAGTTCTTTGAATGGAATGAGTTGCTCATTAATATTGGTTCTTTGAATGGAATGAGTTGCTCATTAACGTTAAGGTTCTTTGAATGGAATGAGTTGCTCATTAACGTTAAGGTTCTTTGAATGGAATGAGTTGCTCATTAACGTTAAAGTTCTTTGAATGGAATGAGTTGCTCATTAACGTTGGTTCTTTGAATGGAATGAGTTGCTCATTAACGTTGGTTCTTTGAATGGAATGAGTTGCTCATTAACGTTAAAGTTCTTTGAATGGAATGAGTTGCTCATTAATGTTGGTTCTTTGAATGGAATGAGTTGCTCATTAACGTTGGTTCTTTGAATGGAATGAGTTGCTCATTAACGCAGGTTCTTTGAATGGAATGAGTTTCTCATTAACTCCGGGTGTAAAATATTTTCCTAGATTATGATTTATTCTATCCCGAATACCTTGAAGGGGAGTAAATTAACTTTTTTTCTTTGTTAACTTACACTATTTTTGTTTTGTTCTAACTTTGAATGTGCATAATCCCGTAATAGCTCGAAAAATTGGAGGACCATTAATGATACTCCAAAGAAATTTGTAGATTACGTTACTTTGTTTCAGTTATTACAAAACCGAAAAATGCTCATAATTCGATTGAATCCTTTCCATTTCAAATTAGTCTTGTGTCTTGTGAACCACGTTCTGCCTATTTTTTAAGTATATTTTACAATATTGTCAATTACAGTTTTATCTATCAAGATATGAAATGTATCAAGTGGCTACTCTATTTTTCCTGAAGGCAAGATAACTTTATATACAGGGCCCTAGATACTATTCTGTTAACAAGTTCGTTCAGTAGGTGATGGAATTATAAATCACTTTGCGCCATCTTTTCCGATCGTGTGTTCACTTATATTAAGGCCAGATCTTCATCGTCATCAGAAACATTTAATCATCGCTTTTAGATAAAAACGCTCTCATGATCTAAGACTGATGAATCACTGGCACTCCAAGAACTATTATCCAAATAGAAATCATTATCACTTTCAATGGTAGATAACTTTTCAATTAATTCTTCCAATTCCTTCTGCATCAAGAGTCTATTTTTACTACTGTCCATTTTGCAATAGAGAATAACACTATTGAACAAAATCTCATCTCAAATAAGAATACCACTATTGAACAAAAATAATATACACATATAAAAATGAGTAAATCATTCACTAAAAATCATATGTCACACTAATAATACACAGTTAAGACACATATTTGATACAATACAGTCACACTGGAACACTCCAATAATCATACAAAAAATCTGCTGAGCATACACGTACATTGTATGTACCAGGTATGTAAACATGAAACCGGAATTTGCTCATAGATGGCTCTAGTTGTCAATATAGTGACTGTCAAACCGCGTCATTGGCGCCTTTTTCTTGTGTTTAAAAGATCATGGGTAACTCCAAGCAAACCAGCGACATCGACTGCAAGGCCAAATCACTATGGACGGAAGACAATGCTCTGTGTTTGGTGGGATCAGAAGGGTGTTATCTATTATGAGCTGCTAAAACCTGGCAAAACCGTTAATACTGAACGCTACCGACAACAAATGAAGGACTTCAACCAAGCATTGCGTGAAAAACGACCAAAATATCAAAAGAGGCAACACAAAGTGATTTTGCTTCATGATAATGCACCATCGCACACAGCAAAACCGGTCAAGGAAACGATTGATGCGTTTAGTTGTCAAATACTTTCGCATACAGCTTACTCACCAGACTTGGCTCCATCCGATTACTACTTATTTGCATCGATGGGACACGCACTTGCTGAGCAGCACTTCACTTCTTACGAAAATGGCTCGACGATTGGTTTGCCTCAAAAGAGCAGCAGTTTTTATGGCGTGGCATCCACAAATTGCCAGAGAAATGGGAAAAATGTGTAGCTAGCGATGGGCAATACTTTGAATAAAATATTTTTTACCATTTTCATACAATAAATGTGTATTTTCTATAAAAAATTCCGTTTCATATTTACAGACCTGATACATTCTACGGCTGCAATACAAGCTGTCATTCCAACCAAAAAAATGCAACATTGACATTATGAATCCAATGTACGCATATGCGTTACGAAAATTGTTTTTTTCTGACGATGATAAAAGCTGTAGAATGTTTTATCGTAAGAACAAAAAAAAGATAATTTATCAATAAAGGAAGGCTTTCAATTTAAATATTCCCATAATTGATTCACCTTTTCTGGATTCAGATTAATTGGAATAGTAAACTATAAAATGTAATTATTGAGATACATTTACATTGGTGTACTGTTTATTGATATAATCTAATAAAATACTAAAAAATATATTTATTTCTTACCATTGTCTTAAATAAAACCAATAGAGACATAAACCTTAATAGTTCCACAAGAATTCAGGTAGACGGAGAACTCTAATGACGTTCCAACACCAACCGGAGTAAGACAAGGAGATAGTTTAAGCCCATGTCTATTTAACTTGGTTATGGATAAAATTATAGAAGAAGTTGCCGACCTTAACCTGGGACACAAGATGGGCGACAATATGCTTAACATCATATGCTAT
Source organism: Odontocerum albicorne (assembly GCA_949825065.1). Lineage (NCBI taxonomy): Eukaryota > Metazoa > Arthropoda > Insecta > Trichoptera > Odontoceridae > Odontocerum > Odontocerum albicorne. Next base: position 6,100,041 of record OX463845.1, read on the forward strand.
GCTGACGATGCCACCATCATAGCCGAATCAGAGGAAGACCTGCAACAAATGCTACATCGATTCCACACTGCTTCCAAAAAATACAACATGTCTATCTCCATCAGCAAGACTAAATGCATGACTCTAGCCACAGAGCAAGTTGGATGCAGTGTGGCGATCAACGATACACCAATTGAACAAGTTACGAAAATTAAATACTTGGGCGCTAGCATGATGTGCAATAATGACTTCTATGGCGAAGTGCTTGAACAATCACAAAAGGCCGCAGCTATTTCCGGATGTTTAAAGAACACTGTCTGGAAAAACAAGTATATGAACATCCAAAGCAAGGTGAGGATATACAAGACCTGTGTCCGCCCTATAATGACATACAGCATAGAGTCCAGAGCCGGCACTGTCAGAACCAAAAATCTCCTTCAAACCAGCGAAATAAAGGTACTCAGGAGTATCGCTGGCAAAACCCTTCGTGATAGAGTACGAAACACAGAAATATAAAGGATGTGCGAAGTTGAAGATATTTTCAGATGGGGACGACAGAGAAGAAGGTTCTGGAACGAACACGTATCCAGAATGGCAGAACCAAGAGCCGTAAGAATGGCCAGGGACAGTATCCCCCAAGCAAGCAGACCTCCAGGATGACCTCCCAAAAGATGGAAAGACAGCTGGCAGTCGATGTCACAAGAGGGAAACAATGATGCAGGACCATAACAGGCCAACAGGCCTAAAAGAAGAAGTCTTAAATAATATTTTAGGTGCAAATATCAAAAGGCTTATGTCTCCATTATTTCTTATATAGCTTCATATTACGCAAAAAGTAATTCTTAATATAACTATAAATTATCGGACTGTAGTATGCGTGCCATTAAATCGGATCCATAAATAACAAAATTTGTATTAATAATATTGTTTCTCGAAGATAACTACAATTTGTTTGTACAACTGTGCATATAATAAACGTACAGAATAAATATTAGACATGAAAAAATAATAATAAACAAATTACAAGCAAAGAAGCGTTTTACCTTATTTTCTTTTCCAGTATACTACAGCGTGGTGCAAGAAATAAATCCATATTTGGTCGGTGGCAATCCGTGATATGATTGATGCACAAACACATGCAATGTGAACAGACAGAAAATATGTATATTGAAAAATTGATAAGGATACAAATGTAAAAAATAAATAACTCAATCGAAGCGACGCCAGGCAGGCAGTATTTTAACAGCTGTTATATTTTAATACATTCAAAAATTAAAGAAATGGGTAAATGGAAAAAGGACCTCTTTTTTCAAGTTGATCAAGTAAATTTTATAACAGAGCCAAAAGAACAAGGTTAGAAAATAAATGATTTTTCGTTTCCTATATACTCGTATTTCAGTATTTTGAATGTTGTCACTCTAAATAGTTCATTTTACAAAAGAAAAACAAATTTTATCTTGAATCATAAAAAAGCATTGATCTTTTAATAAAAAAAAGGAAACAATATTTTTTCTTTGTATTCACCAGTTTAATTTATCGAGTTCACTACCAGTTTCAAAGATCTGTGTCTTCATCGTCAGGGTCCTCGTCATATGATAAAGAAGACAGAGGTCTTTGAAACTGGCAATGAGGTCAATAAATTAAACAGTGGTGAAAATAAAGAAAATTTATTAAAAAATTAAAAATCATTTGATATGAAAGCACGGGCAAAGTTGTAGAATTTCTTGATTATTCTTCTTCTGTGTAAGAATCAAATTCCTGATTGTAAAGTTTGCCCATATTTAGATTAAATAATTAGAGTGACAATATGTTTCCTTACAAAAAAACTATTGTATTGTATTAAACATTTGATGTATATAGTACAAACTGACGGGTTTATTGCCAGGTGACAATATCTTCCAACCAACCAGAAAGATGTTAAAGAAGCTATGTGAAAATCTGACAGGAACCTTTTTTTTTTAATCGGGTACCAATGGGAATTGAACCCATAACTGCCGGGTCGGAAGACAGGCAGGCGTACTAGGCCACGAAGGTTGCAATTAGTTCAATAATCTGATGCTAAAAAAACAAATTTAGTTTTTGAACCAACTTAGTAACTACAGAGGTTTCTTTTCCCTGTACAAATTTAAAAATAAATTAATTCATTGAAATTTCAGAAAATACATATTCTTACTTGCATGACACAAAATATATTAATGTGTGGATACATTTATTATGTCCCATTTGTGCTAGCAAATTATTCAATGAAAATTATTTATAATGCAATATAATAATTGCACAAATGGCTAATATAACAGGCAAATACATGTACTATAGTATGATAAAAAGCATTACATGACTTGTATAAGCCAAATAAATAAATGGTGAAATAATATTTATGAAGAATATAATATAATAGAATATATCACATGCAAATAATAGATTACTCGAACTATACATACATATTCTAAAATATAAGTTTATGGTTTTTACAAATGCAATCCTGCCTGGTGCGAGTGTTTTGCAAAATATTTATAGTAAATATAAAATTTATACTTTGAAAAACAAATTGCCATATTATTGTACAATAGTGATAATAATTTATTTTATTTTATTATATTCAAAACGCTTTCCCTTATATGAATTTCTAAATAATAATTTATCGACACAGTATTAAATTTGTATGTTTAATTTAAATTTCATCAGAATTGAAAACTATTTTCAGATTCAATAACTGGTCAACTCCTTTTGAATGTGTATGTGGGAGTTGAAAAGAGTTCAATAAAAAGTTAGTGTGGATATTTTATGTATTTAACTGAAGTATTATTTTAAGTTAAATGAAAATTAAAATGCATTGTAAAATTGTATGCAATTACTTATTTTTCCTTAGATTGATAAGTAAACACAGATCAAATACTATAGTAGAATTCAGCAGATACTAAGTATAATTCAGCAGATACTATAGTATAATTCAGTAGATATTATAGTAGAATTCAGCAGATACTATAGTAGAATTCAGCAGATACTATACTACCTTGATCAAAAAGTTTTAGGACTTTATTCATAAAATCGAAAATATAAGTTTATTCATCAAAATCAATATGGTCCCCTTTAAAGTACTCCCCATCGACTGCAACGCACTTACGCCAGTGCTGATCCAATCCTCGAAACACCGCTGGTACTCAATTTTCGGTATGTCCATCAGAGCCGTCTTCGATTTTTTCATGACATCCTCTCGGGTGCTGTAACGCGTTCCGCGAAGCGGTTTTTTAAGTCGGTTGAACAGGAAAAAGTCGCAGGGAGCCAGATCAGGTGAATTCGAAGGCTGCTGGATAGTATTCGTGTTGTTTTTGGTCAAAAACTCATGGAAATCATGTCTTTCGCGATTTCAACGCGGTCCTTTTTTTGCATGAAATTGAGGTCTTTTTGCATGAAATTGAGATATTTATATATGAAAGATCAATCTATTCATGCATATTCTTTCTATTCAACATTAAATTACTCATTTGCTTTCCTTAAACCAGATTAGATTAATAAGAGAATTGAGAAAAAAAAAAATTCAAATAGGAACCGAAATATAGTGTATACAAGTTCAAATGTTTTGATAAACTTAACTATTTCAAAGGAACCACTTGAATTTACTGAATCATAAGACAAAATTATCCACATGTGATGCCAACAAATATGTATATCTTTAATAAATTCCTTTCTTATTTCACTATTCACATTAATTTCCGCAATACTAAATTCTACCTCATATATCACAAATACATATAACTCCATCCCCTGCATTTATTTCCCATGCAAAGAGAAAATTTGATTAATGCATTCTCTTCCACTTAAAAATGCACCCTGAACATCCCATACTTTATTTTCAGTCTTTCATCTCACTCTTTCTAAGATAATTTTTCCAGTACAGTTTACATACTACACTTGTAAAATAATGGCTCCGTAATTTCCGCACTCAATTGTTGCACCCTTACTTTTATATAACAGAACTCCTCCAGTTTTTTTATGTGCAGTCAGATTCCCAACATTTGATGAAAAACTTTCTCAGCTACTAGATCATTAGCACACCCCCACTTTTAGTTCTGTGATCACTTTATCACAATTTTATGCTTTTTTTTTATGTCTCTTACAGCCATTTGTATATTTTCTATCCTTATCGCATTCACATTTTCCAAATGTTCATCATTCTCAACTGGTCTTCCTATACAGAGGCTTCTATTTTAGCTGAAGAAAGCCTCGAGATAGTAGGTAAAACACGTATAGTGAGGATTAATGTAATTATAGGAAAAACAAAGTGTTTTACTATTACACATTCTAATATAGAGTTCCACAAAATTTAAGCTGAAACATTGTATTAACAAAATAAATGTGATTAAGTAATTTATTAAAAGAATGAAAAATCTAGTGATATTGCAGTATGTACGATTTTGGATATATTTCATTCAGTGCAGTTTCTTCATATCTGGTTTAAGAAGAGCACATATAAAATCAAAAAAAAATTAATTGTAAAATAATATTAAAGCAATTACAAAAAATGTTATTCACCTGGAGCTTAACATTAATTCAGCTTCGTCTGGAGTCATATTCTCCGGTCCTTTGGATGCACTATTCTCTAGATCTGTCCCATCCCACCGTGCCCCTTCATCACTCACATCTTCAAGCACCGAGGCCTCCGCCTCGCACTTGCCGTACTCATTCAAGCTGCTGGTGGACGTTATGTTGACATCTTGCAAGGAGCTGTCAGGCCTCAGCAAGTCCCCATCAGACTGCATGCTCCATTGGCTATTCACAGACTTATCCAATACTTCCATGGAACCTTCGCTGATCAGAACACCAGAGTCTTGCTGATGTGTCGAAGCCGTGTCATTGTGGATTTCTTCCGAACTAACTTTATTATTTAAATTATCACTATTTAAGGTAAAATCAGTCTTGGGTGTCGCCGTCTCGATGTACAGGGGGCGGTAGAGATCCGGAGGACTGCCACGACTCTCCAGTTCAGCTAGCACGGAGTTAGTGATGACTCCGGAGTCCGGTGTTTGCGAATTCTCCTCCTCCGGCCTGTACTGCAAAGAAGGTTTGGCTCCGGGCAGTTGGAAGTGTACATCGGGAGTCTGTGGCGGTTGGAAGGAGTAGGCCTGGGACTCGGGAGGTTTGAGACGCGCCTTGATCTCTGGCGAGGGCTCGTTGAAACCGCCCTCATCGTCTGCGCTGGAGGCGCGCGAAGGCGGTCGGCCCGAGATGTTGAGGCACATGGAGGCGATGACTTTGGACCGCTTCTCGGACTGGGTGAGTTCACCAGGTTCTGCTTCACGCATCCGCTTCTCATGTTCAGGAGACTTTTGGCACGAACGACCTGAAAAATCAAAATAATAGTTTTAAAAATCCGAAAGACAAAGTGTGTTGACGAGCTGGTCCAGGTTGATTATATTTTGAGTGTCACGAATACTCAGAAAATACCTATGAGTATTATACAAGTACATGTTTATACGAGTATAGTAAATATCAGCAGGAGATTATGGCGAGATTACAGACCCAAGTGTTTATAAACACTTGGCGCCGGTTGATAAAAACAAAAAAAATAAAGCGTTACATTCAACTTATATATGGTGTACGTATTTATTTAGATTTTTTTTTAATCTGTCAATAATAGTGCGTTTGAATTCGGGTTAGAGCGCCTTTAAGGAGACTTTGCTCTCTAAACGGCGCCACATAAATTGTGATTTTTATTATTAAAATAATTTTAATATGAGTAGGCTAGGCTGCCTTTCAAAAAAGTTCTTTCGAAACTGCAAGGAATAAACGTGATCCTAATTGAACACCTAAAGTCAAATACAAAGATTCTTTAATTATTCAAAACAAAAATTTAAAAAATATTTATAACATAATTAATATACGAATTTATTTGTTCCTATATTTAACATCATCACCATAACGCCATGTCCCTTTTGGGGTAGGCAGAAAGAATTGCCTTCCATTCTATCCTTACACAAAGTTTTCTTCCTTTCATCACTTTTTTGCCTCGTTAAATTTCGCTGGCATATCCTCAAGTTGAGACAAAAATTCCATATCTTGTTTATGGTCACTTCAAAAACATTCAACATAAATAGAAAAAATATCTCAAAACTGAAAAACAAGGTAAAATAATTGTTTCGACGTTCCGCACTGTTTAGCTAAGCTGTCCATTTCGTTGACTTACTACGAAAAAAAAAACAATTGAATAAAATTGCTTTTAAATAAACGAAATTACAGTACCCGGCGGTAAGTAATACACATCGTTTGTAGAGCGTCGTCTCTGTCGCACGATGCGCTAACAGTCCGGTCCGGTAACGATTGACAAATCGCGACGGAACACGTGTATGAATGACAGAGACTATGCTCTACAAACGATGTGTATTACTTACCGCCGGGTACTGTACATTTGTAAACATGAAGAGATTGCCACATGGCAATAAACCTGCCAGGTTGTATCGTATACAACAAAAGTGCAATACTCCATTCAATTGATTAAAATAATCATTTCTATATACAGGGTGTCCTGTATTGAGTGAATCATATTTAGAGTGTGAAAAAATTCCGGTTCGCCATGTTAGTAATAGTTGCTTGTCACCACAGGATACAAAAAGTCAAAGAGGAAGCCAAGTCGTTATGATCACAAAAAAGTCCAAGTAGATAAACACAACGAAATCCAGAGGAACGCCAAAATATTAAGTTCAAATCACAAGTCCAAATCGATAGGCAAAACAAAGTCCGGGTCCAAAGCAAAAACAGTAGGAATGAAAACAATAACTTGTGAGAAAGGAGATGCGACGCGCACAGTGTAAGGTATCGTACTGATAGTCAAGGCTTACACGTTTTGACATGAAAAAGAGCGAGAGAGCAAATGGACGCAATTTGTTATCTATCTCGCTTTTTGTTCGGTTTAAATCAATCGGTGGTAGGTAGTGGAATCTTGCGCTATAATAAGACATTGCTAACACGAATTACAACAGTTAATAGGTGACAGAAACAAAATGAAGTAGATTTTGTATTAATACCTTTCATTTGAACTTTGGTCAGAATCAGCCCCTTTTGAATAAAAAATAGTATTATTTCGATTTCGTAAAAAATTCTAATAGTGTTGCACTATTCTGAAATCTCCATTAAATTAGCAACTTTTTAAAGTAATATTCTGGAAATGCCCAGTACAATTATTTTTACCACAGAAGGACAAAGTTTAGCGTAAAAGTTTTAATTAAGATTTTTTTAATTTTTCAAGTAATTTTGTTGTACACCCCTAATAATTGTGGAAATCATTTCGTATACGATAAATAAAGCTACTATGCAAAAGTATTTCACGATAAAAAAAATTACGAAAATGGTGATTTGTACACAACACAGCAAAAAATCTGATGCAAGGTAGGGATTTTACGAAATTTTACAAAAGTCCGAATAACTCGAAAAACGGTAAGGTTTTTACTCAGGTCAAATTTTAATATTCTGGTAGGTCTTGACCCAATCTATCATCACCCTAAATATGATTCACTCAATACGGGACACCCTGTATATTACAGGCTTCCCTAATTTGTACAATGAGAAAAAAATATATAAAAAGTTTAATTCAGCTTTAAAAAAAATAATAAAGAATTAAATATATATTATATTATTTAATAGTAAATAAAATAAAATTAAGACCTAGTTACATTAGACGTGAAAGGTGTAAAAGATTATATTTAAAAACAATTAACAATACTCATATATGAGAAATAAATATCAAAAACATTAACAATAATAACGAAAAATTTACAATAAATACAAGACGCTTGACTTCCATCTGAGAGGATTGCAAATAAAACAGTATTTCCAAAAAGGGCCACCACACTACGAGTTACCTTGTCTACTCCAGCAGTTCTACACCAAAAGGTTCGATTAATAAGGTCTAAAACAAAAATACCCCTAGGCTACGATCTTGATACGATCGCTGGTGATGCCGGCAAGTTGAACTTCGTTGCCTATATGTTGAGGCGTATTGTACGAATTAATTGCTTTCATAGAAGTTGATAGGATAAATACTGACAGGAGCCGAATGAATGCTGTAGAATTTGTGCATTAAGAAGAATACACGGGGTCGCAGTGTATAACATAATATGGAATGGAGTGATTAGGGATGAATGTTAACTCTCATCAAGACTGATACGTTGAGTGAGATGAAGGACAGCACGCTGAGATGGTTTGGGCACGTGGAATGAATAAATGAAGAAAGACAAACAAAACAAATATACAGTGCAAATGCGAGTGGAAGGCGTGGTAGAGGAAGATCAAGGAATGTATGGTTGGATCAGGTGAACGATATGTTGAAAAAAAATGTAAAAGGCAAAAGATGTGTGTCAAGATAGGAGGTCTGGCACTTTATCCTCTCTGCCTACACGGAGCTGTTTGAAGAATGGAAGTTGTATATCATATCATTTTGTAATTTTTTTGGGAAAACCCGTTTGCTCTTATTATGTGTCGATTATATGCTTGTATATTAACAAGTCATTCCTGTTTGTATCATGAAGGATGCAAGTGATATTATGTAACGTCACATTTGTGCTCCAATGGGCTATCGTGTATTCTCGTTAAGAGTGTATTCCATTTTATTGGAGAATCGTGGATCAGCTATTGCCCCACCTCACCCTCACAGAGGAACCGTTTGTCTATTAACCTTATACAATCGATTTCATATTGGCCAAGCTGTTGCGTCACCGTTTGTACTATAACTATCGACATCGTTATATTACGTAACGTCACATTTGTGCTCCAATGGGCTATCGAGTATTCTCGTTAAGAGTGTATTCCATTTTATTGGAGAATCGTGGATCAGCTATTGCCCCACCTCACCCTCACAGAGGAACCGTTTGTCTATTAACCTTATACAATCGATTTCATATTGGCCAAGCTGTTGCGTCACCGTTTGTACTATAACTATCGACATCGTTATATTACGTAACGTCACATTTGTGCTCCAATGGGCTATCGTGTATTCTCGTTAAGAGTGTATTCCATTTTATTGGAGAATCGTGGATCAGCTATTGCCCCACCTCACCCTCACAGAGGAACCGTTTGTCTATTAACCTTATACAATCGATTTCATATTGGCCAAGCTGTTGCGTCACCGTTTGTACTATAACTATCGACATCGTTATATTACGTAACGTCACATTTGTGCTCCAATGGGCTATCGAGTATTCTCGTTAAGAGTGTATTCCATTTTATTGGAGAATCGTGGATCAGCTATTGCCCCACCTCACCCTCACAGAGGAACCGTTTGTCTATTAACCTTATACAATCGATTTCATATTGGCCAAGCTGTTGCGTCACCGTTTGTACTATAACTATCGACATCGTTATATTACGTAACGTCACATTTGTGCTCCAATGGGCTATCGTGTATTCTCGTTAAGAGTGTATTCCATTTTATTGGAGAATCGTGGATCAGCTATTGCCCCACCTCACCCTCACAGAGGAACCGTTTGTCTATTAACCTTATACAATCGATTTCATATTGGCCAAGCTGTTGCGTCACCGTTTGTACTATAACTATCGACATCGTTATATTACGTAACGTCACATTTGTGCTCCAATGGGCTATCGTGTATTCTCGTTAAGAGTGTATTCCATTTTATTGGAGAATCGTGGATCAGCTATTGCCCCACCTCACCCTCACAGAGGAACCGTTTGTCTATTAACCTTATACAATCGATTTCATATTGGCCAAGCTGTTGCGTCACCGTTTGTACTATAACTATCGACATCGCTTCCTTGATATGGGACACGCCATATTTCATTATTAGATAAGACATATATCACAACAAATAATCGCTTTTTAATATGTTACTTAAACTATAAAGATGTAGAATCGAACGGCATGTAGCGATACGAAATAAAGTCAATGGGGTACTAGAACATACAAACTCGAACTGGACCGCACCAAAATCTGCTAAGATGATAGTCCACATTGGTATTTTTGTGCTAACTTTGATGACTGGGAGTGAAACGTGGACGTGGAAAAAGATTGAAACAAACTGGGGTGACAATATATGACAGAATACAGAATGAAGTGATCAGGGATGAATGTAAGATGAAGACTGATGTGTTGAGTAAGATGAATAAGATCACGCTGAGGTGGTTTGGGCATGTGAAACTAACAAATAAAAAAATACTAACAAAACAAATATACAATCAAATGTGAGAAATCATAAGGAATTGTATGAGGTGTATGGATGTAGAAGAGGCGAAGGGTGTGTGTGTCGAGATAAGAAGTTCTGGCGCTTTATCCTTTTTGCCTACCCTAACAGAAATTAATAGTGTGATGGTTCAATTCAGAGTACGAGTGAATATATAAATATTATATATATAACAATTCAGATATAAATATTAAAAGACAAATATGATTCATGAATTTTGCAGTCAATAATAAGTACACGCGTACACAACAGGTCAGGGCTCAGAAGGCACAGGGTCAGTATTTAATATTATGAACATATCTAATCATAACATCAACAGTAGCAAAAATGACAATACATAAAAGTGTGTTGGTGCCCACCTTAATGTATGGAAGTGAAACTTGGACTTGGCAGAAGGATAAGAGTAAGATTAATACTAGGTACAGTACCCGGCGGTAAGTAATACACATCGTTTGTAGAGCGTCGTTTCTGTGATTCATACACGTGTTCCGTCACGATTTGTCAAGTCGTTACCGGACCGGAATATTAGCGCATCGTGCGACAGAGACGACGCTCTACAAACGATGTGTATTACTTACCTCCGGGTACGGTAAATGTGTGCACTAAAGAAAACTTGAGGAGTGTAAATGATTGAATAAATGCGGAATAAAGACATCAGAAATGAATGCATGGATAAACTGGGTGTAGATGAAAAAAGGAGATTTAAGATGTTTTGGAGATATGGAGAGAACGAATGACAAAATAATTACTAAGCGAGTATACAAGTTAGAAGTGTAAGATGTGCGTGGAAAAGGTAGACCGGGAAAAATATTGCTGGATCAAATGGACCATATTTTGAAAGAAGATAAAGTGAGAAGTATGAGTAACAGAAGATTGTGCATGACGAGATTAATGATTGTGGATGAGGCTAAAGTTGTGTGCTTGGAAAGAAACGTTTGGAGCTATGTCTACCCCGCAAGGGATATGACGTGATGATGTATGCATAACGAGTATGTATGTATGTATGTAGGCATATACCTATGAGCATACTCGTTTGGAGCTATGTCTACCCCGCAAGGGATACGACGTGATGATGTATGCATAACGAGTATGTATGTATGTAGGCATATACCTATGAGCATACTCGTTTAGAGCTATGTCTACCCCGCAAGGGATACGACGTGATGATGTATGCATAACGAGTATGTATGTATGTAGGCATATACATATGAGAATACTCGTTTGGAGCTATGTCTACCCCGCAAGGGATACGACGTGATGATGTATGCATAACGAGTATGTATGTATGTAGGCATATACCTATGAGCATACTCGTTTAGAGCTATGTCTACCCCGCAAGGGATACGACGTGATGATGTATGCATAACGAGTATGTATGTATGTAGGCATATACCTATGAGAATACTCGTTTGGAGCTATGTCTACCCCGCAAGGGATACGACGTGATGATGTATGCATAACGAGTATGTATGTATGTAGGCATATACCTATGAGCATACTCGTTTGGAGCTATGTCTACCCCGCAAGGGATACGACGTGATGATGTATGCATAACGAGTATGTATGTATGTAGGCATATACCTATGAGCATACTCGTTTGGAGCTATGTCTACCCCGCAAGGGATACGACGTGATGATGTATGCATAACGAGTATGTATGTATGTAGGCATATACCTATGAGCATACTCGTTTGGAGCTATGTCTACCCCGCAAGGGATACGACGTGATGATGTATGCATAACGAGTATGTATGTATGTAGGCATATACCTACGAGCATACTCGTTTGGAGCTATGTCTACCCCGCAAGGGATACGACGTGATGATGTATGCATAACGAGTATGTATGTATGTAGGCATATACCTATGAGCATACTCGTTTGGAGCTATGTCTACCCCGCAAGGGATACGACGTGATGATGTATGCATAACGAGTATGTATGTATGTAGGCATATACCTATGAGCATACTCGTTTGGAGCTATGTCTACCCCGCAAGGGATACGACGTGATGATGTATGCATAACGAGTATGTATGTATGTAGGCATATACCTATAAGCATACTCGTTTGGAGCTATGTCTACCCCGCAAGGGATACGACGTGATGATGTATGCATAACGAGTATGTATGTATGTAGGCATATACCTATGAGCATACTCGTTTGGAGCTATGTCTACCCCGCAAGGGATACGACGTGATGATGTATGCATAACGAGTATGTATGTATGTAGGCATATACCTATGAGCATACTCGTTTGGAGCTATGTCTACCCAGCAAGGGATACGACGTGATGATGTATGCATAACGAGTATGTATATATGTAGGCATATACCTATGAGCATACTCGTTTGGAGCTATGTCTACCCAGCAAGGGATACGACGTGATGATGTATGCATAACGAGTATGTATGTATGTAGGCATATACCTATGAGCATACTCGTTTGGAGCTATGTCTACCCCGCAAGGGATACGACGTGATGATGTATGCATAACGAGTATGTATGTATGTAGGCATATACCTATGAGCATACTCGTTTGGAGCTATGTCTACCCCGCAAGGGATACGACGTGATGATGTATGCATAACGAGTATGTATGTATGTAGGCATATACCTATGAGCATACTCGTTTGGAGCTATGTTTACCCCGCAAGGGATACGACGTGATGATGTATGCATAACGAGTATGTATGTATGTAGGCATATACCTATGAGCATACTTGTTTGGAGCTATGTCTACCCCGCAAGGGATACGACGTGATGATGTATGCATAACGAGTATGTATGTATGTAGGCATATACCTATGAGCATACTCGTTTGGAGCTATATCTACCCCGCAAGGGATACGTGATGATGTATGCATAACGAGTATGTATGTATGTAGGCATATACCTATGAGCATACTCGTTTGGAGCTATGTCTACCCAGCAAGGGATACGACGTGATGATGTATGCATAACGAGTATGTATGTATGTAGGCATATACCTATGAGCATACTCGTTTGGAGCTATGTCTACCCCGCAAGGGATACGACGTGATGATGTATGCATAACGAGTATGTATGTATGTAGGCATATACCTATGAGCATACTCGTTTGGAGCTATGTCTACCCCGCAAGGGATACGACGTGATGATGTATGCATAACGAGTATGTATGTATGTAGGCATATATATACCTATGAGCATAATCGATCCGTTCACAATATTAAATAACATTTATTGATTAAAGCAAAACGCGATGCATAATGCATTTCCATCTACGGTCGATCGGTTTTGCAATATTTTCGGTCGAGTTAACTGATACACTGTAATCAAATAGAATTTACATAAGAAACAGCGCCGGATCAGCAGATTCCCAAGATTATTTATTATTTACTCGAAAGCAACCGATTCCCCAAACCATCCGTGGCGATAAATCAATTTATTACTATCGTATCGGAGACGTGACGGCGAAATAATACGCGATTATGATTTTCTAAACAAAATGTATTTGGTAAGCTTGCACCCAATTAAAATATAATTACTGCGGGAAAAAGTTCCCGATTAAAATTAAAACATTAATCAAATCAAGTCAATTTGTTAGGACGTATAAATCAAACCAAGTCAATTATGAGTTCTAGTCTGTATGATGTCTGTCTTCCGACCGGGAGGTTGTGGGTTTGATTCCTATTGGTACTCAGATTTAAAAAAAAAAGTGTTCCAGTCAATTTTTAGTCTGAATCACTTGACTATCAGAATATAACATACTATTCAAGTGATCCAGTCTAAAAATTGTGAACCAATATTTTTGAGATACGAGTATATACGAGTATAATTATACGTTCTACGTGGCCTAGTTGGTAAAACGTAAAACCTCCCTTAAATAATTATTTTTTAATTTGAGTTTTGTTTCCACCGGAGGTTTCCATATTTTTTTTTTCTGATTGAACAGAATGAATTGTTACGTGATAATACCCCTTCCAAGTTGTGGTGCAATGTACTATATTACAATAAAAAAAACACTTGGAAATCTGAGATAAGTACTTTCAAGTTAAAACAATATTTATCTTGTGAGCTTTTACTTTATAGTACACATATACTAGAATCAATCATCTAAACCAGTGTTTCCCAACGTTTTTTGTGCTATGCCCCACCAAAGCCTTTCTAAAATTCTTATGCCCCCCCCCCTACCTAACGGCGACGCGACAAAGCGATCAAAATACGACTAAACTCTGAACGAGTCAATTTTCGAATTGCCCCCCTTAAAAATCAAATTGCCCCCCTGTGAGGCGTGGGCTCCACGTTGGGAAGCACTGATCTAAACATACTAGGTTGTACAGTCAAAGTGTGATACAATACGATAAATCAACACTTCGTAATCTGAATTAAGCATTTTTTTTACGTTTTAGTTAACATTTACGTTTTAATAATAATGTTAATAATACAATGACAATTTCCACAGCGCCGTTTAGAGAACAGATTCTCCTTAAGGGCGCTCTAACTTGGGATTCGAACCCAGTATTATTGACAGATTAAAAAAAAAAACAAAAAAATATGTTGAGTGTAAGGATAAAATGGTAAGGTGGCTGCGGTTATTAGATTAGATACTTCCCCGCATCTGCATATTTGGTAAGAAAAACGCAGAAAACTTACCAAAGGAAGACGAACTGCAAAGAAACCTTTGTAGATCTACCGATATGTGAAAGTAACACATTCGACTATAGATGAAGTGTAGTGTGTGTATATAGTGTTCATTTTATTTTATATTTTGTGGTTTTATTTTATAGTTAACACATATATACTTTTTTTTTAAGAATAGATATGACCGAAGTCATAGGTATCTTTAATACCCTCGAACACTAGGCGGAAAAAGTGCATGTGTCGTTCGAGGGGAATATCACAGCGCGGGGTTCGAACCGACGACATTCCGCACAGAAGTCTAGCGCGATATCGCGCCCGCCATGCACCTCTTCTACAGTGAAACTCTTCAACAGGCTATGTTATATTCGCCAGGTTGTCTACGTATATATATACAACGGAAAATGTAAGACAATAAGCAGAAAATATAATACTAAAACAGAATCATTATCCACATCGCGGTTTGTATATATAACTAACATTCAGATATCATTTCACACAAATTTATTAAGTGGCTCTCTGAGCTGCCTTTTCTAAATGTAATAAGAAGCACTCTTCGAGATGATACTTTATTATAAAACAAAGCTATAAAAATAGTTTATTTACTATAATTAAAAAAATAAACATCTCTCGAAGATAAGATAAATCTCGTTTCCGGTGCCAACGATCTGATGTAAAGTGAATTTATAATTCATTATTTACAATCTGATTTTTACTTATTTTCAGACCTAATCTCATTTGAATTTAAAAAGTAGAACTTTCAAGCTTTATAAATTCAAAAAGCGCTATGTGAGATGTTATTTAAGGAATTTGATGAAATGTTAAAATATAAATAGAGATTTTCACCGATGTTATACTCGTCTCGAAAAGCATTGATATTTCCTCCACTAGCTTTCGAGAGTATATTTGATACCAATAACTTCGGTCATATTAACATATATATTCAATGCCTAAACTGGAAGACATTTATTGAAAAAAAAAATAGTTTTGTAAATACTTAAAGACTCCAATTAAAACAGATTAGTTTAAATTAATGAGAAATCGAAATCAATGTTGTATGCCTAAATTATATACCACACAAATTGAAAATAATTATACGAGTATATCATATACTAGTTGCAACCCGTGAAATATTCACGGAAGTAAAACAAATTCTACATTTATGAGAATATATATTCATAAATGTAACATTTGTTTATACGATTATATTATCATTTATACATCGTCCCCTTTTATACCGGCTCAAAAATTGTTAGCTAGGTATTTAAAATTCGTTCAGTATCACGGACCCACCGAGTTCAAATTTCGAATTACTTTCGGAGAGAATCCAAGTATTCCTCTCTCGCTCTCTTGTATTCAAAATTCAATTCTCGTATTCTTTCTTTGGCGACAACCGTCGTGCGGGCTTTGGCCTATTTACATTATGAATATATATATATACATTGGTATAAATATTACAATATATTTCTAAAACTAAATACTAGGCGTATCCAGAAAGTAAGTGTACTGAGGCTCTCACGACCGGATGGATTTTATTTTCGACATGTTGGCTACACTTCCGTGTAGCCTGACCCTTCCCCTCCACAACGAGACCGGTTCGAGGTCAGTACGTTGAGAAGTGTCGACGCGACAACACGTTTCGTGAAAAATGTCAAACCAATCTCCCGCCAAGTGCGAAATTTTGTAAAAAGGAAAGAGTTTTTGAGGCGCTGCAAACTCCATGGAGATGAATTTCTCCGCTCCATCGTTACTGGAGATGAATCTTGGGTTGCACACTACACGCCTGAAACCAAAAGGCAATCTCAACAGTGGCGTCACACCTCTTCACCCTCCGCCAAAAAGTTCAAAACCACAATTTCAGCCAAGAAAATCATGGCATCCGTGTTTTGGGACTGTCAAGGCATAATTTTAATTGAATATATGCCTCAAGGGGAGACCATCAACTCTGCAAGATACTGTGAGACCCTAAAAAAATTGCGGAGGGTGATTCAGAACAAGAAGAGAGGCATGCTGACAAAGAGAGTCTGCCTGTTGCACGACAATGCCAGACGGAACTGCTCGCCTCGTTTAAATGGGTTGTCCTGAACCATCCCGCGCATTCCCCTGACCTAGCACCTTCAGATTACTATTTATTTACCTCCCTGAAGCTGCTCATGGGTGAAAAAAGGTTTTCAACCGACGAGGAGGTAAAGGAGGAGGTGGAGAAGTGGACGGAGGGGTTGGCGGGAAACTACTTCGAGGAAGGCATCAAAAAGTTGATACCCCGCTTCACCACCTGCATTGAGAGGAATGGCGACTATGTCGAAAAATAGCTTACATATGTACTACGGTAACCACGTAATTTTTTTGTTTAAATAAAAAAAATTGTAACCTACAAAAATTCAGTACACTTAGTTTCTGGATATGCCTCGTATATGAAATATTTATCATGAAAAAAATATAAAAAAACAATTGAGTGTTATTACAAAGCGCTTTCTTAACAATTATACGAGTAGTATCTGTATGCAAGTGAGTTAAATAATAAATGTAATGGAAATTGGAATTCAATAGTATGTGTGAGTTATTGTTTGTTGATTTGGAACCGTAAAGAGTTGTTGGTTATGGGTGGAAAGTTGTAGTTAATCATGGTGTAAGCAGCTCCCTTACCGTAAACAAGAATTGAGTTTTTTATTAGTGTGGTATAAAAAAAAATATTTTGGAAAATCTTAATTATTTTCTCGAAAGACATAAACTTACTTAACCCGGATCGCAAAAAGTTCGAGGTCGACAGCAAGCAAGACATTGCCAGGGAGAAAACAAAAACACGGAAATAGAAAATCACGCACGACCGTGATATCGATTTGTTGTCATTTAATGACTTCTCTGTTTATAGCTGCAGAACACGCGTGGACGTTTACGTTTGTGATATGGATCTATCCAAATTAGGAAGTAAAACTAATAGATTTATTATATATTGTATAAATAAAAATCATATAATATTAAACGATTCCTATCGAAATGTGGCAGCACGATACGTATGCTCTGAATTGAGTAATCTGTTTCGAAACCGTATAAAAAATCATAGTTTTATAAGCTTGTAAAATATCAATAAAAAATGCATGCTAAATTCAATTTACCGATGCCCGACAAAATTCTGTTTAATGTGCCCGGCAATTACTTACGTCATCGGCACTTGAGTTTCATCTTGGCGAATTATTCTCGGCCGAAACTATTAAGAGCATCCCTACTCGCACACAGGATGACACCATTAAATGCATTTTTGGAAATAATATTAAACGATTCCTATCGAAATGTGGCAGCACGATACGTATGCTCTGAATTGAGTAATGTGTTTCGAAACCGTACCAAAAATCATAGTTTTATAAGCTTCAATAAAATGCATGCTAAATTCAATTTACCGATGCCCGACAACATTCTTTTTAATGTGCCCGGCAATTACTTACGTCATCGGCAGTTGAGTTTAATCTTGGCGAATTATTCTCGACCGAAACTATTAAGAGCATCCCTACTCGCACACGGGATGACACCATTAAATGCATTTTAGGAAATCGATATTTTCCACAGATCAGTGGATATATTAAGAACTGATCTTCTTGAAAGTATCTGTATATAAAACTAAGTCACTTTATAAGAAATCATGATGTATTTATTAACTTTATTTTTTATGATCAGTTTGTTTTAATTTTTTCTTCAGGTGTATAATGTGATTGGACATAACCTGTATCAACATTACAATAAAATAAAATAAAATACAGAATACAGAAATGAATTATTTTGAAGACATAAGTAAAGATACAGAGGGATGGCAAATACTATAGAAAATCATGTATCTGCCAAAATCAGATTAAAATGGTATAGTTTTCTCTGACTACGCATCCAAAAGTTATCGTGTGCTTTAGTAATAAAGACTTTTTCTTTTTAAATTTGTTGAATTTATAATGGAGGGTTTTCTTTGTTTTTCTACTACTTTATGTGAAAAAATTAAACAACATTATTTACATTATTGTAAGTGATTATTTATTGTATTGTATTGTATTACATTTTCACCTATTATACAATATTTATCCCGGACGAGCCCGATAGTTTTGGGGTTCTAATGGGTAATAGGGCTACGATGGAGTATACTTTGCTGGAAAGTGTACCTCTACAAAATATCGTAATGCGCCATGTTGCAATACCACCAGCAACACTACTACCAAGTCCAATTCATTAGCGTCCTCGAGTGGTCTTTTGGCTCCGCGAACCCTGGGCAATGTGGCCACTGACATTAACATCAGTGTCATAGCAGATAATGAATGGGCGAATGGCGAGTCTCCGGCGCCACAAAACCGGATCCCCTCAGCTAAGGGAAGGTGACCCCTACAGAAAAACCCATCAGAGAAGGCAACGGGAAACCACTCTGATTATCTTTTCCCAGGAAATTCACTATGGCGAGGAACATAACAATGGCCCCTAGTCCCGGGCAGCCCTTCAGTGGGCAGGGGGTGCGAAGAATCTCCCGGCTCAAAATAGTGAAATCGCAATTGAGAATGGGAACGTGGAACGTGAGGAGTTTGTATGCTGGCAAACTGGACAACAAAAGTTAGAAAGATTTCATATCTGGGTCACGTGCTGCGTGGAGAGAAGTACCACTTGCTCCAGCTTATATTGAAGGGGAAAATCGAGGGACACCGGGGGCCCGGAAGACAGATGTCCTGGCTGCGGAATGTGAGGAAGTGGACCGGCATCCGGAGTGCAGAGGAACTGTTCCGGGCGGCTCAGGACCGAGACGGATTCGCCGAAGTGATCGCCAACGTTGGGAGGACCCGACAGGGCACTTAGAAGAAGAAGATACAATATTTCGCTATCGCGTGTTGAAGCAGTTGGTTGAAATATGTGAAAATGAGGAAGTAATCAAATTAATGAATTAATCCTTTACTTTCCGGACAAAATTATTAGTTCGTCATTCTTACGAATACGCCACCACCTCGCGATTGTCCAATCCTAGGTCTGGCATATCCCCAATAGAACGTTCCCCCAGGTTTTGAGCAGTCTTCTTGTTAAGTGGTCAGCGCTCTAGAATAGCACCCCTACAAATATTTTGAGTTGATTCATTAATTTTCGCTACCGGATCATATCATTAGCGTCAATCAGGTTTTGACCCGAGCATATATATATATATAGTTCTGAGGACAAAAAAACCTGAGCATGTAGTCTTGATTGCAAAATAGAGCCGAGCATTTAGTCCTGATGACAAAATATACTCGAGCATGTAGTCCTGATGACAAAATATACTCGAGCATGTAGACCTGATGACAAAATACACCCGAGCATGTAGTCCTGTCGACAAAATATACTAGAGCATGTAAGTCCTGATGACAACATCGGTCAAAATAGCGTGTTTTTTTTGTGTCCTGCATCACTCCACAATTACACGCAATGCTACTTTCGATTCATAAAACCTATATCTGCGTGTTCACCTTGCATCTGGTCATTTCTCCAAGTTGGTCACCCGGTGCCTCTTTTCCGAGAGTGTTTTAGACGTAGTTTTAAAATGTTCACCTGTTTTGAAATACTTAAGCAAAAAGATTCTTGTACGGGCTTATTTGATAACATGAAATTAAATAAAACATGAAATAAATTTGGACATAGATATTTTTGAAATTATAGACAGTAAAATATTCAATTTAAAATGTGATGTAACGTTTTTTTATTCGTTTTCTGAAACACGTCAGCGACGGTGCTGACGTGTTTCAGAAAAGCTGGTATCGAGTTCCAGAGTCTAACAACATGGATGGTAAAAACGACATGAAAAGTGACGAGGTGAACTGAAACGCCAAAGGAAAATATCTTCTTTAATGTCGAAAAGAAAACTAATTGAGTATTTTGTGTATATATTGAATGAAATGCCCATTAGCATGTATGTTGCTTGCAGTGTCAATACTTCAAGTTCTTCAATTAATAATTTTAATGTACTTTGTTAACTTGAACTCTATGATAGAATCCAAAATAATTGATTAAATTATGGTTCACATTTTTCTAGGAAATCACATTTCAGCGGAAATTGTTAGTTTCAAAGCGAAACCAACTTAATTAGCAGCGGACAACGTCGACATGTAAATGTAATTAAATTAATTCGAGATGCACCATTTCCACAGTACACTGAGCAAAAAGTCCACAATTTCCGCAAATATTTGCCAATATCGGACAGTGGCCAGGGATCGAGAGAGACAAAGAGCGTGGCTCAGCGATCAAAACGATGTGAAACTGCAGGGCCGCCCGGCAAACTTCGATACTATAATTTCAAGTATTTTTCCGGGCACTTCTGATTTTTGCAATATTGTGTGAAATGTGTCCATGACGCTTCAAACACTTACGAGTATATTGACGACCTCCGTAGTCTAGCCGGAAAAACGCTTGGCTTCCACGCAGGTGTTTCGGGTTCGATTCCTGATGGTACCGCAAAAAAGGGTGCCAGTCTGGTTAAGTAGTGAAAATACTCGCACGCGCCGAGTACGTACGAGTATGTGAGTTTGTTGTCTCTTCGTGTACGATAGAGTTGGACAAAACGTGCACTGACGGCCCGCGAGTTCAATGCCTACTCCAGTGATTCTAAAACTGAAAGCTAAATTACTGGGGCCAAAAACGTTATTAGTTTAGTGGTATTATTTACGATATTAGCGGACATGCTTTTCAATATGTCCGAATTACCAATTTGGATGCGAAAGAAAAGAAGAAAAAAAACCGTACATTTTTCCCAAAATTTTCTCACCACTTATAAACCCAGTTTAGGTATTTTTTCCTTGTGTTTGGTTTTTATTTGATGTAACATACTTCTGCTTGTCAAAAATTACTTTCGAGTTATTGCCATGTTTAGTTGGTTTTAATTATTGTTAACGTTTCGAAGGCATCGCAGCCCCTCATTTTCAAGGTGGTGTCAAAAATTATTACAAATTGCAATTATCATCATCACCATCACGCCATGCATCCATTGGGGTTGGGAGAGAATAGATTTTCACTTAATTCTATCCTAACACTCATCTTTCGCTTCTCCAACGTCCATACAACAAGTCATACATAATCTCCTATTATAAATTTTCCCTCCTCTCTATTTCACAATTTGATTAATTTGGTTGTCCCACGTTTTTCTAGGTCTTCCCAAACTTCTCGTACCAATTTTAGTGAACGCACATAATGCGCTCACGACCAGCTTTCATTAGGTTTACTAATTTAGATATTCAATGACCGAAATTCAAGTCTAATAGGTGTAATGTCGCATTATAAATGGGTGGTTAATGTAGCCCAACAAACTACATTTTTTTTCAAACTATATTTTATTGTACAAGACTTTCGTTATATAAGGTACAAACTGACGGTCTTATATAAGATAATTATTAAAAAAAAAAGCTGGATTCAAAGGGGATTGAACCCGCATACCCTTGGTTGGAAGACATTCGTGTTACTAACTAGACAACGGAAGTTAAAAAATAAGATTTAATTACCAAGAATGACGTCAACCCTAACGCTTGTACTGCGAGCAAGGCGTGTATAGTTTGTATGTTGGAAACGGAAATAAAGGAAATATCTGAAATAGCTAACGAAAATATTTCAGGAATGTGAAATACCATGAAATCACGTGGCGAATAACATGGAAAAATACATTTTAATAAGATGATATATTGCTGTGTTCGGAGAAGAATTTTTTTCAGTGAGGCGAACGCATAGGTACGAGGAATTAAAATCACGGGCGAGATTCGTAATGGAATATGTTTTACTATTATGAATGAAGGAATAATATTTTTTCAAGTAAAAAAATCATTTCGTACTAATAATAATATTATGACAATTAAATACAGCGCCGTTTGAAGAACCAAACATTCCTGTTGGGTGCTCGGGACGCGAACCCTCTATTATTGGCAGATTAAAAAAATACAAAAAAAGTTGAGTGTAAGGATAGGAAAATAATGGTTGCGGTCATTATATTAGATACTTCCTCGCATCTGCACATGTTCAGAAAAACATATTTGGTAAGACAACAACAGAAAACTTACAAAGGGAAGACGAACTACAAACCTTCGTAGATCTTTCGATATGTGATAGTAAAACAATTGACTTTAGGTACAGTGTAGTATTCATATATAATCATAAACTTTGATAAGACCTCAAGGGCTTCCTAAAGCTGCGCAACCCATCCATATTTCTAGCATTAAGAGGCAGATCATTTCACGCCACAGGACCAGTAACGGCAAAAGTTTTATCAGAATAGCCAGCCCTATTGGATCGATTTGGAACGCCCTATTGGATCGATTATTAGACGAAGAAGAAATCGACCTCAAAGTTCTACTCCTCTCCGAAAGAAAAAGCAACTAGGAAACAGCCTGCATTGAAATTCACAAAAAAATACATAGTCGTTCAATTTTCAGTTATACCGAAATGTTACGTTTTCTTGCATTTACGGAACGCTCTACTACCCCGTCCATATTCCTCGGATTCGGCTCCTTCAGACTAAAATCTATTCAGGTCTTTGGAACACACATTCAAAGATAAACGCTGCGATGTAAAAATCACCTAATTTTGTTTTTTAATTCTAAACCGATTATTATTAACAAAAAGGAAATCGAAAAATTGCAATAGAGATGAGAAATAGTTGTAAATAATGAAATAAATTATATTTTGGAAAAATACATATGAAACCATA
This sequence comes from Odontocerum albicorne, assembly GCA_949825065.1. NCBI lineage: Eukaryota > Metazoa > Arthropoda > Insecta > Trichoptera > Odontoceridae > Odontocerum > Odontocerum albicorne. The sequence goes on from OX463845.1 coordinate 6,123,508, forward strand.
TTTAAAAGAAATATTTATATGTTGCTCTATGAAACAATAGATTACTTTCCGGTCCCCCTAATATAACAGTTTGAAAAGTATAATAACAAGCTTTATTTATTTCTTTATATTATTTATAGTTAGTTATAGCGGATGTCCTTTGGGGGACGCGCTGATGATTTTGATTGTTTGGTATTTAAATAAAATACGTCAATTAGCAATGCGGAAAGAGAGAGTGAATGAATCAATGAATAATAAATAGTGATTAATGATGCTTTATTTATCGGTAAGTGGGTATTTATACATTTCAGAATGGGCGCGGGAGTGCGCCCGCAATATATTTTTATCTCGCTTCTGTGCGTGCAGAGATGGTCGATTGAAATATTGCAGACATCGCAAATAATATTGTGGGTAGACAATTTGTTGGCGAAAACGGCGAGATAGCGTGATGCGTTCTCTTTCTACTGTGGAATGTATCGTAAATAGTATTTGTGGGTAAACAATTTCAATGTTTTGGTATGCGACCTTTGGACATATCCAAAGGTCGTTTCGTCGGTCGTTGACCGTGTGTGTTGACAATATTTCAGCGACGACAGTAGTTCCTACAAGGCGTTAAAACTGTGGAAGTTTCAAGACATTGTAATTTGTTTAGTTTAGCATTTTTTTCCACTTAAGATAACGGTACAACCATACCGGTTTCAAGGTTTTCACTTCATCATCAAGGAAGCACAAACAAGACCTTATTATTTTAATAAATGACGATATATGTACGATATACTGTTTCTACATTTTATCAGTTATCAGGATTTGGCTCAAGACCGTAGATACCTATTATGTACACTTTTGGAGAAGAAATCTACAGAGTGGCAGTAGAAATCTAACGAAGCAAGTACTGTGGAAGTCACGGTGAGAATCCGTAAAGTTTTCGACTCCTCTCTGGTCTAATGAAGCTCCCCGGCGCGGCGCCCGCGGCTAGAACGCCTAAATTCCAACTAATTGAAATGTTACCAGCACGATCGCTGCGAGGCTGAGAGTCAATTTGTAACGGGGCGTGTTCCCAGTTATGGCGTTTGTATCAAAAGAGAATAATTTAGGAGTTAACAAATAAGATCTGTTTTACTTTATCGTGTTTTTTAATAACTATTATTTAAAATAGAAATAAATAAAAACATATCATTTACAAAGGGCCATTTAATGTCACGACCCACCTTGATTATTTTTTATCATTCATTCGTACGATACCCACAAGTACATACGAGTATATTGAATAGCGTGTTCAGAAGACAATATTCATTCTTCTCCTCATTAATTCGAACCTTAGGATTTTAGAACCACTGTAGTAGGCACGGAACTCGTAATTCGTTATCGTACGTGTTGGAAATGCTACCGCACGTGAAGAAACAACAAGACTTCCACACTCAAGTAACGTTACCACACAAACACTACCAGATTGGGAGCCCTTCAGGTAACTTCGGGAATAATTGAACGCGAAAACTCCGGAAACAATAGTTGCACGCTGGAGTATCGTTGTTGGAGATGGCTGAAGATTGGAAGCAGACGGATGTTCCTACTCTAATTGTGATGACATCTTAAGTTATGGATATCGATTATATCGTTGACAGTCACATCCATGAAAATTTATCCGACCAAGAATTACGAGGGTTGCTACTTAAGTTTTGAGACATACAAGTAAAAACTAATATTTATCATCGAAAATGGCATTATTGTTTTTCAAAATACTCTCCATGAAGATCAATACACTTTTGCATGCATTTGAACCAATTTTCGAAGCACTTTTTCCACTCCGAATGAGGTAACTTCAAAACATGCGTTTTGAACGCATCAACCACTTCTTCAGGCGTCGAAAAACGTTGACTTCGCAACTTATTTTTTATGTTCGGGAATAAAAAGAAGTCATTGGGTGCCAAATCAGGGCTGTACGGTGGATGACCCATCAATTCGATGTTTTGAGTGCTCAAAAAGTCACTTGTTTGAGCCGATGTGTGAGAGCTCGCATTGTCGTGGTGGATAATGATCCGTCTTCGGCGGCTGGTTATCCTCATTCTCTGAACACTTCTTGCAAACAAATGGTGGTGTACCATTCAGAATTGACCGTACGACGTTCCACTAAATACACTGTTGCGAAATGACCATGTATAGCGAAGAAACAAGCCATAATTTGCTTCGAAGTGCTTCGTGCGCGAACAAATTTTGTTGGATTTGGCTCATCTTGAAAGGCCCATACAGTCGACTGCTGTTTAGTTTCTGGCTCATATGCATAGATCCATGATTCGTCGCCGGTCACGATCTTATAGACGTCTTTTGAAGCACCGCGATCGATTTTTTTCCACATTTCTTTGGGCCAATCGACACGAGCCTTTTTTTGAGCGATTGTCAAATTATGCGGTATCCAACGCGAACAAATCTTTTTGACGGCTAAATGTTCATGCAATATTGAATGTATGCCAGTGGAACTAATGCCCAAACATGCCTCAATCTCACGATAAGTCACATGACGATCTCGCAATATCAGTTCACGCGCAGCATCGATGTTTTCTGGCACAACAACCGATTTTGGGCGACCTTCACGAAATTCGTCCTGGAGCGAACTACGACCACGATCGAATTCAGAAAACCAGCGAAACACAGTGGCCCGGGATGGTGCTTCGTCACCAAAAGTCGAAGCGAGTTGATCGGCACACTGTTGTTGAGTTAGTCCACGTCTAAAATCATAAAAAATCATCGCACGAAAATGTTCACGATTTAATTCCATTTTTGGCCGAGATGAATTTTCAAGTCACTGTAAGCAACACAAATAGCATTTATATGACAAAACTTTCTGAGCACGTATACCATTAAAAACGTCAAACTTTACGATGCTGATGTCAGATTTGACGTATCTAAACTGGTGTTGCCATATTTCAAAACTTAAGTAGCAGCCTTCGTATAAACAATTGTATATGAGCATTATGATCTTTTTACGCGCGTATTCTAGCGATTTGTGCAACGCGCGTTCACGCGCGACTATCTGAACGTTAGCCTTACACACAATTCCAAGCGCATAAACACCATGGACCAACAACTCCTTATCATAGTTCCAGTCATTCACTCACATGCCTATGTGGAGAACTCCAAAAGCTCCTCGCCCCTTCATCTGCCTCTATCGAAGGACTACCTTGTTACTTACTTTTTTTTTAAATTTGATGGTACGATATTACAAAAATCGCCACTTAACGTCAGAAATTAATTCGTTTCTCTATTTTATTTAGCTTAGATAACAGGCAAAACTCAATTATATAAAAGGCTCATAATTAAATTTATATAATATATAAAACACACGTAAGAAATAAATGTTCTGTGGAAGCAACTTACACCCTTTATTAATAAAGCTTAACATTTCTTCTTCATTTCATATTTTCAGAAATGTTTATGTCAATATTCCTCGGTACTCGTACCAACATCCAAATAAAAATATCAGCCCAACCAACTAATACCAATAATCATATATGCTTTGCCTAGTCCGTGACCTAAATTTTCTATTTCCTTGTATATGCGAATCAGGTCTGAACCCTGTCGTCTGAGATTCGAGGACATATCGCTACGAATCTAGTTCACAAAAAACGATAACTCCAAATAAATATTATCAAGCCTTTCTAGGCCGTATCATTTTTTTATAGGGAAAAATGTTCTCATCAGTATTTCAGCAAATATAACAAACTTAATACATCACGCAATTTCGATGTCGGGGTAGACAAGGAGGACAAAGCGCCAAACTTTTCGATCTCGGCATACATCTTTCGTTTCTTCAACATCCTTTCATCTTCTCGTACATTATTGACTATTCCTTCTTTCAAAATCTCATACACTTAATCCAATCATAGTTTCGTTGGTCTTGCTCTCCCACACTTTCAACTCACATCTGCACTTTCTTTCATTCGTTCGACACGCCCAATCCATCGCAGAGTGATCTTCTTTACCATACGTAATACATCAGTATTAAGTTCATATTCATATCCAATCTCTTCATTCCATATTCTTTCATACACCGTCACGTATCCTTCTCAATACACCCATTTCTAAAGTATTTATTCGTCTCCTTTAAACACTTGAAATATATTAAAAAGCGATATGCATGGGGCATATGTTAAGGATTTACCACATTTTAAATCATTCTTTAACAATTTTGACTTTCATCTTCTGTACCTTATTAAAATCCTGGATGTTCCGTATGTTTAGCTCAAGAACTTAACCCTTTAACGGGCATAAGCAGAAATTGGTCGCATATGCGACCACCCTTATGGTTATACTTTAAGGATTCATTTTCTTAATGAAACTTTTTTAAGTAACACAAATGTCAAATTGGCAAATGTAGTGGACGGGCAGAGGTCTTATTTAAGACGGATCATCGTGAAGTTAGCTGCTTGTTCAGTAGTAACGATCTAAACACCCGGTCAATTTATTGTCAAATAGGTATTATAAGTATATAACCATTCATTATATCTCATATAAGAATTTTATTTCCTAAAACAACCTAAACTTAGATATTATTACCTAAACATTCATGGGTCACTTTTGCGACCACTGACATGACCCCTGAAATGGGCACATGTCGCATAGGCGACCGCCTCATTGAAAAAAATACATTTAAAACACATTTTCGAAGAAATAAAGTTTATTTGATACACGTAATAATGATTTATTCAACAAAAAACTCAATATCTCAAAAATAAAAACTTGCCCTATAAAGAGTTAAAAGGATCAACCCTAATCACACAACTGTTTTCCAAGCCTCAATTCATATTATGTGCTTCAAAATCTCACCTGTTAAATACCACAATCTTGAAAAATATAAATTAAAAAGGCTTAAATACTACATACCGGTGCACCGGGAGCACAGCCTCCGTATCCTGGAGCACATGGCCCTTGCCGTGCCCGGGGCCGGCAGAATCTTCTTGCGGGCTTCGCCGTACTTGCCGCGCTCCTTGCACGCACCGGAACTCATCCAGATATCCGGGTGGGAGAACACTTCACTTGTGCAGACTCTTGTGCCTTGCATCTAACGAAGGCATTCACTCTTCCTCAAAATAAGCACCACTTCCTTCGAATACTATCCAACTCGAGAGATAATGACATCTTTCAATTCAGACTATTCTGTGAACCCAGATGTCCGGGTAGGAGAACACTTCATCAAGGCTTACTCTCGTATATTTAACGAAGTCATTCACTCTTCCTAATAGTAAACACCGATTCCTTGGAATACTATCCAAGTCGAGAGATAAAAACATCAATCTGTCAGATTGTTCTGCGAATCCAGATATCCATGTAAGAATACAATTCACTTGGGGTTGATGATGATTGAATCCATTGGTCTAGATGAACGGATATGAGGACTAATATAATTATTTGATTCATCCATACTTTCAAGTATCATAAATAGCATACATATCAATACTATTTAAGTTATTAATTCCAGATATCGAGGAAAGAAAATATTTTGTACGTCAGACTGATGCCGCAATACTTCCCTCGAGCGCAATATATCAAGGAGAAGGAACTCTTCATTTCGCTTCACCTGACATCTTGTTCTCAGGGAAAATTCGCAAGAAGTTACTCTCAATCAGAAAATTCTCGGAATACCCATGGACCAGCCAATATTCTCTGTTGGATTCCTCATAGTTATTGTCTAACGTTTCATAGATTTGTTTACATCTATTTACAGCACTTGAATCACTTGTGTTTAGCATATCTTGTAATAGTGTAATTGTTTGTATAAAAAGGACCATACTTTACACTTTGGAGGCTATGTGAATTTCATAAGTAAAAAATATGTTCTTAGTTTTTATGAAAATGTGAATTAAACATTATTTTCTTACAAGGCTTTTTTTTAATATTGCGTCAAGTGTACAACAATCGAAGACAAAATAAGCAGAAGGAACATTAGGAAAGAATATGGATTGAAAGAAGATGCAGTGCTTACGATGAAGAAAGGAGCATTGGGGTGGTTCGATCAGGCAGAAATCATGAATGATAATAATCTGTTCGAGTGGTATATAGGGTTAAGGAGGTTTGGCACAACCAAATTGATCGATCATATTCTTAAAAAGAGAAGAGTGAAAATACTTTACAATAATTATAGTATGTATAAGGAAGAGTATGGACTTCGCAGAAGCGAAATATGTGTGCCAGGATAGAATTAACTGGATATCTGTTCTCACTGTCTACCCCAAAAGATAAATGGCGTGATGGTGTTTTTAAAAATTAAGTTATAATTTATGTAGTTTCATAATTTGACGTATAATTGAAAATAAACGTTCCATCCTCCATCCATGTTTTAAGATATTTGAGAAATCATTAATTGCTTTTTAGGAACAGAAAATATTGAGTTGTACTCATTCGATAATCGAAATAAACAAAACGAGTGAAATTTAAAAAATATATTTTTAGTCATACCATTTATTGATATTCTCACAAAATCATTTGGGCTCGCTACAATTGTCATTGTTGACAATAGCCTAACAAGCCGATATGATAATTGTGATAGTAAAAATAAATTATAGAACTAAAAATCGATTATTTTATTTTATTTCTTAAAAACAACTGAGTTCTATAAACTTAACGTTGCCTCTTTGAATAAATTTAAAGAAAGAAAGTCGTTTGGGTTGGATGCTTTTATTAAATTAAAAAAAACTGAAAATCGATGTAATAATGTGATAAGGTGGCATTTTAAAAATACAATAATTTTTATTAATTTTTGTGGACTGGATTGTATATTTTATTTCTTATTTTATTATATATAAAGTAAATTCATTCGCGGATCTTTGGGTTCAATCGCAATGAAGTCCGATCATTGATTATTGAGTGGTCATTCTAAATACCATAGAGACTCCCACGCTGATTGCGGACGGAACGCCATATCGAGAAGTTAGCGACGTCGATTCAACAAAATATATTATAGCTAAGCCCTAAAATAATATCGCAATTTGATGGAGGAAGAGGGGTTAGGACATGCTTAACCCTGAAGTGGGCATTGAATAGCGTGGAAATCAAGTAAAAGGTTGTTCGAAAAGTTATTTCGCATTTTTAGATCAAAACACTCTTGAAATGTGGTTTTCGATATTTTCAGTATCTCAATAATCTCTCGTGTCGTATACCGTTGATTATTCTCGTTCAAAGCCTTAATTTGGTTGTCATCAGCTTCAAGAGCGGACTGCATCTGAAGGTGTCGTGTCACCATTACGATTTTTTTAAACCATATTTGATACACACGATCGCTTACTGCATCGTCGCAATGAGCTGTAATTTTTTTACGATGTTTTTCATTTGCGTTAGTAAGCATCTAGGACCGAAAATACAATTTATCTTGTCTCATCTTTAAAATGACACCAAAAAACCTCGAGAAATTTGGGTAAACGATGGACGAAAAAAAGTGCGTAACTATTACCATACATTCAACAAGTTTGGAATTGTGTTAGTAACGATAATCCTAACGACATCTACGGTAAATGCGAAACTTCTTTTTAGAAAACCCAATATATCCAGAATAGAAATAGAAACCAATTGCCACTTGCCAGTGGTTTTATTATAATGCATATTCGCACAAATTTGGGTGATAATAATGAGTTGATAAAGTTCATTGAGCGGACAGATTTCTTAAATTAAATTTATTTATATACTCGTATAAGAAATTTTATTATACAAATACATAACTATGAAAAAACAACATTTAATTTAATGTGAACACACCATTTTTATGAATTTTTTGCCTTTCATTTGTCGTGTCCCCAGTAAACTAGGCTTTTGCCTGTATCTTACAAGAAGCACGTAAGGTTCATGGCCGCGCGGTAACGGATTGGACTTTCATGTAGAAGGTCTCCGGTTCGAATCTCGCGCTGCGCTACTCCCCTCGAATGGCAGACATTTTTCCGTCTAGTATTCGGTCATATATATTCTTTCAAAAAAAAAGGAAAAAAAAAAACATGCCGCTGTGCTCCAAGCGTCTCACTTCAGGTGCGCCATTGGATCCAGTACATCGGTGTGGCCGGTAAGTTTGCTGGTGTGCAATGGCTCACTCATTAAAAAAAAACACGGTTCAGCTTCGTTTTCCAACTGAATTGAAGCTGGATGGTGATGGAATGGGTTGTTCATGAATAAAATTACGAGAAAATATTCAGGGTAAATATAATAATGTCAATTTTTATATTTCAAACAAGGATGACTTGTTGCATTGAGGCTGAAAACCAAAAGTAGCTCCTTGACCTAGTTGATACGACGCTTATTTTTTCCACTTGGGTTTTCGAAATCGTTTCCCGATGGTACCATATAAAATAAAGGGTAGTTCGATTTTTCCACTTTAGGCCTTTCAATACCTTTATGGGGGTAGAAGAAATGCCACAAGGAAATAATGTCCACTGGGCTGTACTGCATATGATGGGAGTGGAATAGAAACCAGCGTTAACAGGAAAATGACCATTTGAAATCGTGACATTTTCTAGGTATGAAATAAAGTTTTTTTTGTGAAATAATAATTTGGTGAAACGAACTCACAGGATAAATTAATTGGGTAGTAGACGAAATTTTAATTATTTACATATGACAAAATGTATTTTGGAAAATGTCTAAATATTGAAAGCCAACGTACGAGTATTACAATAAAAAAAAATATATCTGTGGTATTTGATCAAAATCTCATAGGTTTAAAATGGCATTTTTCAGTTTAAAAAATAAACAATTATTAGAAAAAAGTTGCAATAGTACAGAAATTAATTTAAGATATTTTTCCGTAACTCGCTCATATTTTTGAAAATAATTAACCCTTATCTTGGCAAAGTTCAATTTATCCAAATATTGACGTTTTTCTTTGGTGATTCCTTGTTATATGGTAAGTTATGAAGGAAAATTGAGAAAAAAATCACAACTTTTCCTTACATTGCTAAAATATTAATTTTTATAAAACACAAAAACCGCTATAAAATGATTCTATAATCTAAAACAAGAACAACATTTATATAGCTGAATTATCAACAAATAAAATGGTTTGAATAATTTTTATCTACATGTAGTGATTAATAAGATATTTAAAGATTACCCCAATTTTCAAAACGCGCCCGCGCTGTCCAGACATGTTGACCCGATGTCGTTTGAAAGCTTGTAGTGTTGTCAATATTTATCACCAGATGATACCACTGCACACAATGGTGCGTGTATAGTATTTGAATGTGTTGCCATATTTGAAATTACGTTCGAGTTTCTGGATTTTTTTTAAATCCCTAAATTAGTGTAACACCTGTGTTACAATGCCATGATAAGGGTTAAGCAACTTAAGTCTCATTTGAATTTGATGAAGACCAACATATATAGAAATATATCATAATTTTCAAAATCTTTTTAAGTGGGTGTAGGAAACCCGCCAGTACGGATAAATGTTAGAAGTCGTTAAACTGCTCAGTTGCGTTCGCGTAAGTTGTTAACCTGTTGTGTGCGTGGGCTGGGAATGAATGAGAGCGGAAATGCGCGGATATTATACATTTCAAGAAAACTCGTAAATACATTATAAAAAAGAAACTGATGATATACCATTAAATGTAACAAAATATCAGTTAATAAATCCTACGCAATATTTCCATATTTATCTATATTAATTATCCTTTTTGCTTTCGTGGAAAACTGATCTTCATAATTTTGTCACTATAGTATAACCACGCAAGTTGTGGGCATAACGATTTCGTATTATGATTTATTTGTTTTTTTTTATTATATATAATAACATAATTGAAGAGTAAAACTCATAAACCACATAACAACATTTCATTCCTGATTTTTCTTTTCCTTTCCTCTCCACCATCCCTTCCTTTGCTTTTGATTGATGATATCTCACTTTATATGAAAAATAATGTTCGGGTGACTGTCCGTCTTTGTGGGGTTCGTGGGCATGTGCTCACGTATATGTTTGTGGATTTCGTGGGGATGGATAGTCATTTGAATGATTTATGCGACCACGTAACTTGCTTCATTTACTTTTGTCTGGTTGGTTGGAAGAGATTGCCGCCTGGCAATACGCCCGCCAGATTTAATTTGCAATAAAAGTGTTAAATAAATAAAATAAATAAATTAACAACCATGTTATGAGTAAAACTCATAAACCACCCACATAACCATTTTTCATTTAATTTTTATGGAAAAACAGTCTATCAACAAGCGAGAATATACCCATAAATGACATATATGTGAATTCAGGCTATAAAAATAGTTTTATATAATTAGTAGGTTTTTTTTATTTTTCACAAATAAAACGTTTTGTAGAAAATGTGCAGTTTTTTTTCTTATAACTCTTTACGTATTTTTTGGTTCTTGAGGGTTTATTGCCAAAGAGCAATATTTTCCATTGAACGGTTTACATCAGAACTTTACACAAAAATAAAATGAAAAAAAAAAAGAATTGTGAGATAAAGAGAATACTTTGAAGATTCAAATATAACAATCTCATAGGAGATAGGAGAGGATGTCAGGAAAAAGGAAAATGGGGAAACAAGGAAACACTCGACGTCACGGGGTAATCATAGGGACAGTTGTTGAAGGCGAGCATGATGAAGGTGTCCTACGATATGAACGGGTCAAATAAAGGAGTTAACAGGATCCTTTCTAATCACTGCATTCAATATGACCCAGGACCGGGAGAGATGGAGACAGGTGGTGCGCCGAGTTCGAGAAATAACAGATGACCACGATGCTCAGCATTGAGTACACGATGAAGAAGAAGAAAGAACATTCAGATATTATAGTAAAACAAGGTAAAATTAAAATGAATTTAATAGAGCAATCATTATATTATTTATAGTTAAGACATTAACATTGTGGAGGTTAAAAGACATTGTAATTTTTTTTATCACACACTGTTTATACCACTTTTTGTAACGTTATAACCCTACAGGTTTCAATGCTTTCACCTCATCATCTCAAACAAGTCTTGTTTGCGCTCCCCTGTAATAATACCTTGAATAATTATCTTGTTTGTGCTCCCCTGATGATGAGGTGTGCACCTTGAAACCGGTAGGGTTATACCGTTACAAATAGTGTAATAAACAGTGTTTGACAAAACAAATTACAAAGAGTAATTATTATCTGACATCCCCAAGTACCTCAACTTTGATTATGTGTGTATAGTTAAGACATTAACATTGTGGAGGTTAAAAGACATTGTAATTTGTTTTATCACACACTGTTTACCACTTTTACCACTTTTTGTACCACTTTTACCACACACTGTTTACCACTTTTTGTAACGTTATAACCCTACCGGTTTCAATGCTTTCACCTCATCATCTCAAACAAGTCTTGTTTGCGCTCCCCTGTAATATTACATACTGATGATGAGGTGTGCACCCTGAAACCGGTAGGGTTATACCGTTACAAAAAGTGAAATAAACAGTGTTTGACAAAACAAATTACAAAGAGTAATTATTATCTGACACCCCCCTAAGTACCTCAACTTTGATTATGTGTGTGTTCATCCACTCTATTATTCCTCCAATATAATTTCTCCATCTTTCGTTTGTTATTCCACTGGTTTGATTATATATCGTGGTATCTTTGTCTTACGTGTATCTTCGTCAAATTACAGAATTGTTTTTGCTTCTTCTCGGAAATCCGTTGCTTATATTACAATACATACTTAGTTTATTCGTTCTATTGTAGTGAAATGAATATTATCTGGATACGTAATGCGATATTCTGCTGACAAAACAATGTCGGGCATTCGATGTTTAGGTAGAATTCACAACGGATTAAAAAAGTTGGATAAAATATGAGACAAGGGTATATTAGATGATTGATGAGGAGGTTTTATTTGTACGTCAAGAAATATGGCTTACGTGTAGGCTTTTACGCATAAACTACACGCGTCCCTCGATTTACGCGGTAGATAAATTCCTAAGAAAATTGTAAATCGAAATCGCGCATATTGAGGCAAGAAATTTATCTAAAGTTGAAAGATGCGTTCTAGGACAGTGTTCCCCAACCTTTTTAGACCTGTGGATCGGTAAAAAAAGGATTTTTTTTTCGCGGACCACTAATACTGAAATAAAAATGTTTTTTTTATTAAATATTTTTTTAATCTTATATTGTGACAGATGGACATATGTAACTATAATTGACAAATATACATATAAGAGTTAAACAATTTTAATTGTAACACTGTCTGATACAATTAAAATTTAACAAAAACCTTGGGATTTTTGCAACAAACTAATGCGAAACCTGCTGTTGATATTTGCTAATATATTGGATATTCTTGGCTGCAGTGCTGTCTCTGACAGACGAAGTGCTGCATTCACGTCCAGTCTATTCCTGTGTTTCGATTTTATTGAGGACATGGATGAAAATCCTATATTTAATATTTTTGCATGGCGAATTTCTTGAAATTTGGCATACTGTTTGCGGCCCGGCGGAAAGTCTCTGCGGCCCGGCACCGGGCCGCGGACCACCGGTTGGGGAACACTATTCTAGGATATCAAAATCCGCTTAAATTAAATAATAATAACAAAAAAAAAACTGCGAAAAACCGTATCTACTATTTTAATAAAAATTAGGTATGTTTATATTTATCGTAAAACAAATTATTTCTCGATAAACTAGTACTAATGAGAATATTAAACAAAATATTACTTTATCATTCCACTAATTACATTAATCCCCGTTACACGTGTTTCTACCTCATATCCCGAGGCTTTTTTCTGCATGAAGTAAGTATTGTTAAATATTCTAATATGGAGTTCCACAAAGTGAAGCTGAAATCTTTGAAACAATGCATTAACTGACAATTATTGCACGTCTCTCCGAGCAAGCGGTTACTCGTTTTCACTTTAACCGCGTTAAGGTGAAAACGCGTAAACCGAGAGTTATGTTTATATCTCTCAGTTAAAAAAGCATAATATAAGAATATATATGTTTATAGTTGGTAATACATTCGTTTCTCGCTTGGGGGTTCAGTGATCGATTTTCGATGGCATAAACAAGATTAAAAAAAGGTTGTAGTTTGATTAAGAATTCGTCTACGAGGTTACCGTTATCTTTCGGTAGTATTACAAACAAGTCCAACGACATACAGCGAGTTGCGTGTTTACTCAAGTGGTTGTAAATCCGAATGCTCAATTAATGAACCCAAATGCAATATTATCTCTCTGTAACGTTCTTCAACGTGTAAGCATCACTAACGTTAATCGGTTATATTGAATAGTACCATACAAATAAAAAAAATATACTCGTAAAATCTATTTTAACAGTAGGAAAATAAGTCAGAGAAGACACTCCTTGAGTAATTTTCACGTCGTCAAAAGATGTGTCTGGATGAGGTATCCACGTTAGTGTAGTGGTAAAATAATTCAGAGATTGAGTTCTTTTATTGTTGAGTTATTTTCATGTCGTCAAAAGACGTGTCTGGATGGGGCATCGATTCGTAGCTAATGTCAGTGTAGGTGGACGTATGATAGGCTATCCCTCATGCTCGAATCTGATTATTACGAGTATCAGCCGTCCTGTGGATGGAAGACGCTTGTGCGAGTATTGGTTTGTTGTGTGTGTGTGTGTGTGTGTATGTGTGCTGTCGTACTTCCGCAAGCACACATTCTTGACAGATCAAACTCAAAGTTCCGATGACAAGAAGATCAAACTTCCAAGACAACCAATATGTTTTTTTTTCTGCTGCAATCATAAGGAAGTTTTATATAGCGCTGTTTTTTTATATAATACGCAGCATATAAGCTACAGAAAGAAAAAAACAAATTTAGATCCAAAATGGCCTAAGAGTAAAACCTGATGATGAAGAATTTAGAAAGAATTGAAATAAGAATGTATCGTGTATCTATAATATACAGAAATACTTAAATGTAACAGAAATATTATTTATAGTTAAGTCATTAACATTGTGGAGGTATAAAGACATTGTAATTTGTTTTATCGAACACTTTTTATTCCACTTTTTGTCATGGTATAACCCTACCGGTTTCAAGGCTTCACCTCATCATCAGGGGAGCACAAAGAAGACTTGTTTTTGCTCCCCTGAAGATGAAGTGAAAGCCTTGAAACCGGTAGGGTTATACCGTTACAAAAAGTGGAATAAACAGTGTTTAATAAAACAAATTACAAAGTAACAGAAATATATGTCAACCATTTGGAAATTAATGCGATTATTGTGTACAGATTGGGAAATAAATATATGGATGCAATGGGCTTATTTAATATTTTCAAAATATTCAAGGCAAATTTGTTAGATATTTTTCTCTTCTGCAGTGGAAACAGACGATCGATCAGTGAATGTAAAATATGACACGAAATGCGAGACTCGAAAGTGTAAACACAAAAACAATAGTACTTTACACACGTCGAAATGTCAACTTATGATTTGCAATAAATAAAAACGTAAATCAAAAGGTTCTCAACCCCATATAGTAAAGAGTAACACTAGAGATAGAATACAATCACTAGTAAATATGAATGTATTATTTTCAAAAAACTATTTTTCCACATTCGATGATTAATTTAGTAAAGGTGTAAATTTATTTATTTATTTAACACTTTTATTGCAATACAATCTGGCGGGCTTATTGCCAGGCGGCAATCTCTTCCAACCAACCAAATACATTTACTCATCCAAGGCAAAATAGAAGGCCGAAGAGGTGTTGGCAGGAGGCAAATCTCCAGGCTCCGCAATATACGTGTTTGGACTGGCATAAGGGGCGTTGGAGATCTTTTTCGGGCTGCCGGGGACAAAGATATCTACTCTCAAGTGATATTCAACGTTAGGGGGACCTGATATGACACTGGGAAGAAGAAGAAGAACATTTACTGTACATTCCGCTTCCACTGTGACAAAGAAAATATTTCTGGTATGATTTTTAACCGATAGCTTAATGAATTGATTTGCTTACTTACTTGCGACTTAATTAATTAATTTGCAAATTGTATATTTTTTATCTGTATCTTGTAAATGTTCTTTTATTTTTAATGCTAACTCGTCACGGGTGTATTTATTGAAAAATAAAAAATATATAAAATAGGAGATTAAGGAAATAGGCTTAGTCTAGTACACTACACATAATGGACGTAAGATGTGGATAAGAAGTGAGACTTGTGAAACAATGGCAATGTCGATTCTCACAGTGATATCGGGTTTTGAAATATTGCCCCGTGATTCGGAGAAACTATGTGAAAGTAAAAGTAAAACACAGCTTATTGGCGTAGGTCAACACAAAAAATAGACGGCAGTCATTAATTTTTTATCTATCAGGGCCGGCTTTGGAAAATTGAGGGGCTGAGTGCAGTTTGGGCGCGGGTCTTCTTATTTATTTACTTATACCTAGATCTATGTAAGGGTGAAAAACAGGCCAAATATTGCACAAATATTTTCACGCATATTTATTTATATTTATTTGTATATGATAAGAATTTTTATAAATACATAATTTGTGAAATAACTACATATAATTTGGACACATAATTTTAATGGATCTGGGTTTGTTGCCTTTAATTTGTTGTATCCCAGTAAACTATGATTTTACCTGTATCTCACTGAGGACATGTAACATAAATTGATATTTCTTTCAATTTTTTTATTATACTCGTACAATATCCCGTTGCATACTCTCATCAACTCGACAAAGAGTGATACTCAATTACATATGTATGTACGAGTATATATCGCGCGAATCAAACCCCTGACAGTTCATCACTCCAGACAAACCAAAAATATCAACCCATAATATGCCGCACATCATCATAAAAAACAACCCACACTCAGAAGTTCACACAAACCTTTGCTACAAGTCATACCTCCTGCAAGCCCAAGTATTCAAACTCTTGTCGCAATAACAACCACGCTCCGATCGACTGCCTAATTCTTTAGCCCATTTTCGCCTTTATTGAATTCGGCAACCGTATGTCTTGGGAGCCAAACATAAAATACCAATTTAACTTCTTAAATACCTATTTTTAATGTACTTGTTTATATTACAAAAATATTGTCATGAATGGAATGGATGTGTGCAATAGATTGGTCATAAATATTTTTAATGATCGAGTTCCGTCACTTTCAGAATGTATCACAAATCACAATTTAATGACACACAAAAAGTATTGAGTATTTCAAATTATAGAAATAACAAGAATTAGAGGCTGCATATTTGACCGCTGGGACCGAAAAAAAATCGTTTTTTTATGTCATGAGTGCGAGGCTAGGTGCGGCTGCACCCTTTGCACCTGCCTCAGGCTGGCCCTGTGTGCAGTTGCCATGAAACGAGTTAGGCCTCGGACACATAGGTAGGAACCTCGCTTGGTGCTTAGAGCTACGCTGCAAGCTAGGCGACATATCCTAGCAAACCATCGCACCGCATACTATCGCAATTATCACACTACACGCTTCGCGCCACGCTACATGACGATAAGTTACGTAGTAAGTCTCCTACCGAATAGACGTGTTGGTTAATTTTATTGTGTCACCAAGTGATTTTACAAGATGGCGGAAGTTTTAATAACAGTTGTGTATAAAAGGGAGACTTTGTGGAACCCATCGAGCAAATTATACAAAAATGTACCTGCAATAAAATCACTTCGGTATGAAGTTGTACAGGAAGTATAGTAAATAAAGATGGTAAGTTGTAATGAAATTGGTTAGTTTTGAGAATGGCATCGTTTCTTGACTCAACCGCTCCCAAAGTCAAATGAATTTGTGCGAAGCACTTTGGTGTGGTCAAGCAAGAAGTCACCTAGTCTATTAGTCACGTAGCACCTAACGAAGCACTTTGGTGTGGCCTTAGCTTTAGTGATCCCCGATGGTAACTTCTTCGTTCAATTTTCGTGTATTATTTTTAAGGACATAACTGGCAGATTTATTTGAATATCAACTTAAATGTTGACATATCAGGATATTTTTTATATGATTTATGAAATGCGTTTGTTAGTTATGTTGCACCAAAACACATACACATGTGTTTTAGTGCAACACAAGGAAAACACCAAGTGCTCTGGGTATTGGCTCGCGGCCAACTTCTAAAATACGCGAGAATCCAAGCACTGGTTGTAAACCTTTGTATTATATAAGGTTTACTGCGCTTCCATACTCATTTTATACTACAAAGAGAACTATAAAATGAATGATTCATTTATTCGTATGACAACTTTTAACACATCCGGGACGGGGAGACAATACTACTATATTTAGTTCCATTAATCGTGTGTTCGGTTTTAGAACCACTTGAATAGGCAAGCAACTCGCAGTTCATCAATCGCACGAGAATGATAAACAATACTCGCACACGTCTATTGATTACCAGACGAAATCGACCAAATTGGGGACTTTTTTTTCAGGGTACCATCGGGTAGTAACCCGAAACCCTCGCGTGAGAGTCGAGCGTCATACCAAATAGGCTACGGAGATGGTCCTGATAAAATCATAATTATTTAATACAAAACGAATGAATGACGAAAGACTAACAAAACCAATATATAGTGCAAATCTAAGTGGAAGACGTGGCAAAGGAAGACTAAGACAAGTATAGTTGGATCAAGTGAATAGTTAAAATAAGTAAACAGAGTCAGAAAAATCGTAGATGTATGGATGTAGAAGAGGCGAAGGATGTGTGTCAAGATAAGAAAGTCTGGCGCTCTATCTATCCCGATAGGGAAATGACTTGATTTGTGTAAGTATGTACGATTCATCTAAGTATTGTATGTAACATAGTATGTATTAATACAAAATTCGATAACCTGAGTAAATGATAGAAACCCAAAAATTCACAGATCAACTGGATAAGAAAGAGAAAAAAAATACATATCTGTACAAACTTAGATACAGTTATGTGGATTCCTCCTTGAATTTTGATTTTCCTACAAGAATACATTATAATTCTAAATTACCTGTAAACCTTGTCTATTAATTAAATAACTAGTTGCAACCCGTGAAATATTCTCGGAAGTAAAACAAATTCTACATTTATGAAAATGTATATTCATAAATGTAAAATTTGTTTGTATATATCATTTATACATCGTCCCCTTTTACACCGATTCAAAAATTGTTAGCTAGGTATTTAAAATTCGTTTAGTATCACGGGCCCACCGAGATTCAAATTTCGAATTACTTTCGGAGAGAATCCAAGTATTCCTCTCTTGTATTCAATTCTCGTATTCTTTCTTTGGCGACAACCATCGTATGGGTTTTGGCCTATTTATATTAATTAATTAAATAATTACTTTTTCCTTCTATAGCTGCATCAAACTATTCTAAAACCAGTTGCTTTTTCTGAGTTGGCTCACAAGATACTGCGTGAGATAAGCGAGTTCATAAACGAAACTGTCTTTTAACGCCGGTTGTTGCAAGTTGTGTATAGGGAATTCTCAAGAGAAAGCAGGGCACTTCTAAATAGTTGAAAATTATACAAAACATATGACGTGAAATTAGTCTGAGCTCCGTTGTCTATTGGTGGCGAAGAGAAGAGTCGCGCGGACGCGCATTTCTTTTCCGGCGCACGCACATCGAATTAATACATCGCACAAACTTACTTTACAATGAACAGCGCTTCCAAGTTATATATTATGATGAGTAACTCAGTAGTAACTGAGTAGCAAAGTTACTCTCCAAAGAAAAGCCTGAAGAGCTCAAACTGGACGCATACATGAGTTTAAAATGTGAATTATTTATATACTCGTATTATACTTGACTATTATTTTTGAGAACCAAAGAATTGGAGGTATGAAAGTAAACCGCCCGGTACGCGTGTCGTTGGTCAGTGCTTCCATAATGGAGTTGCCATGCGGTTGCCAACCGAAATACATGCCATTGTCTGCAAGTATCGCCAAATTGATCCTCAATAGCGGCATGCTAATGACCCCGCAGAAACGTAATAAACCAATAACTTTATTGCTCTATCTTTTTGCGACCCTGCTGGTTTTCTTCGATTGTCTATCCCATGAGATTCAGGCCGAGTAACCTCGTGTGATACGATGCATAAAAACTGGGTAACGTGCCAATAGTATTGGCCGCAATGCTCTCGTTATATACGAGTAGTGTGCCTAACAAAAGTAATCAACAAGTTACACAAATAATTATCTTCACTAAAATAATTCCTCTTCATATATATTTTTCTTTGTAACAATTATCTTCACTAAAATAATTCCTCTTCATATATATTTTTCTTTGTAACAATTATCTTCACTAAAATAATTCCTCTTCATATATATTTTTCTTAAGTCATTATTTTCAAGGTCAGATAACTTTTCGGCGCAAATAAAGAGTGCAGATTTCTAGTTTGAATTTACTTCAGTGTATACGAGTATGTCGTGTATCATCATCATCAGCCCACATTCATCCATTGAAGGATATAGGCATCTTCAAGATGTTTCCAATAAATCCTGTCCTTTGCGTATTGCTGCCGCGTAATCGCTGTTTGCTTACATATTTCGTACACCCAGCGTGCCTTTGGTCTTCTTACATGCCTAGTTCTGCCTATTGGATACCACTGGATTCCTTCATACGTCCAACGATGGTTCGTTGTTCTAGCGTCGTGCCCAGCCCACTTTCACTGAAGTATTTTTGCAACCTCTATAACATAGTCAACTTTTGTTTGGGCGCGTATTCACTCATTGCGTTTGCGGTCTCTTCTGTTATAACCTAGCATGCACCTCTCCATGCTGCGTTGTGTTGTCTGGAGCTTTTGTATCATTCGTACAGAAATAGTCCATGTTCCGCATCCATATTATAGTACTGGTAAGATGCATTGGTTAAATACCATCCGGTCGAGACAGATCCAATTCGAGAGATTGCTCTTGAAAATGTAATTCATTCGTTCAAATGAACTCCAAGCTAGTTTCGCTCATCTATTTATTTTATTCAGAGTGCAATCCTCAATATACGTCGTTTATAAGTGACACTATTACATACGAGTACATATACATCGAGTACATATATCAGAATAACTCACATACAAATGAAATATACACTTTGAACGTATTATATTATGTTATATAATATATCTTAGATTAAAACTCTAAATTAAAGAAGGCAGCCGTAATTATTTTAGTTAAATATACCGATTTTGATTAGGGATGAGTGTAAACTTAAGGCTGAAGTGTTGATGAATATACGTGTATAAGGGCGCCCTGAGATGGTTTGGGCACATGGAAAGAATGAATGAAGAAATACCAAAAAAAATATAGTTGGATCAAGTGAATGATATTTTGAAAGAAGGAAATGTAAGAAGTAAGAGAAATCGTACGTGAAAGAAGTGAAATATGTGTGTCGAGATAGACAAGTCTGGCGCTATGTCCTATCTGCCTACTCCGAGAGGGAAACTGTATGTTACTATATACGAGTATATGTATACAAATGCACAATTATTTGTTCGTAACTAAGTACGCAACTAGTTATGAAAATATTATGGAATATTGTTATGGCGAAACTATCTGCAGATCTAACGAGAGCGATGCAAATTGCTGCAGCGCCGGTTCAGCTACTGCATGGAGAGTACTTGCAGCAATGTACGAGTATAATAACCCCTCATCCATTTGTAGATAATCCGAATGTTTACGAACCTTGTTTGTGTAAAATTTTCTACCCTGTAGTTAAATGGTGTATTTTAATGGGAAAACATCGTTTCTGAGAACATTGTTGGTACTTGAGTTAAAGTTACTTGGAGTGATTCAGACGCTGCTCAAAACATAACATACTGTGGAAATAGCTAACACATATATCAATAAAGCCCGGGACTAACTACTAAAACAACATTTGTTTGCAAAAATTCTTATTTATTCATCAACATAGTCTCCTTCAAGAGCGATACATTCATTCCAACGCTTTCCTAACTTTTCTATGCCAGCCGTGTAGAACGATTTATCTTTGGATTCAAAATAGCCATTCGTTTCGGTAATCACTTCTTCATTGCAGCCAAATCTCTTTCCCTGGAGCATCTTTTTGAGGTCTGCGAACAGCCAATAGTCGCTGGGGGCCAAATCTGGAGAATACGGTGGGTGCGGAAGCAATTCGAAGTTCAACTCATGCAATTTGGCCATCATTACTATCGACTTGTGACACGGTGCATTGCCCTGATGAAAGATAACTTTTTTCTTTTTCATATGGGGCCGTTTTTTTGCAATTTCTGCCTTCAAACGCTCCAATAACGCTATGTAATGTTCGCTATTGATTGTGTTTTCCCTTTTCAAGGTAATCGATGGATATTAGACCATGCACATCCCAAAATACGGAGGCCATAACCTTCCCGGCCGACTGTTGAGTTTTTGGATGCTTCGGACGACTTTCACCAGCTGCTCTCCACTCAAATGACTGCCGATTTGATTCCTGAGTATAGTGGTGGATCTAAGTTTCATCTATTGTCACATACCAACGCAAAAACTCCTGTTTATTTTGCGTAAACAGTGCCAAACAGCGCTCTGAATAATCGATACGTTGTTGTTTCTATTCCATTGTGAGCAAACGCGGCATCCATTTCGAAAAAAGCTTTTTCATGGCCAAATGTTCATGCAAAATAGTGTAAACACTACCAAATGATATCTTAAGGATGTCAGCTATCTCACGAATGGTATGGATTTGTTATTACAAGCGCCATCTGTTGGTTAGTCCCGGGACTTATTGATAGATGTGTTATGTATATTATTTCCCTTCGAATCATGTATGACTCAGCATCCATAAGTCTCTGTAAATCGATTGATCAAAAATTTATAAACGACACCTGACACTATGATTTGAGAACAGAATTTTTAAGTTAGAAAAGAGGACTAGAAAAAAATAACAAATATAAATTAGCAAATAAAGTTGTTTGTTTTATTTTTGGACAAAAACTCAAAACAACTTAACAGATATTATGCGGATTTCGTTGGAAACCAAACCCACGCGAGTCAATTGCTTCAAACAGGGGAAGTAAAAATAAAAACGCGTGTCTACGCAGTTTACAGACTCCAAATAGGACCTAGTTACCTCATTCGGAGTGAAAAAAGTGCTTCGAAAATTGGTTCAAATGCATGCAAAAGTTTATTGATCTTCATGGAGAGTATTTTGAAAAACAATAAAGCCATTTTCGATGTTAAATATTTGTTTTTACTTTTCTGTCTCAAAACTTAAGTAGCAACCCTCGTATACGTAAACTCTCAATGAGATTATTTTCCACGTGTGATTTCTTAATTCTCCGATTCCGTCTCTCGTTCCCATGAATTTATCGGCGTGGATTGTTTCGAAGGCAAATAGGAAAATCGTAATCATTTTCAAATAAGTTCATTAGAAGAAAGTGTAAAAATCCCTTCTAATGCATGCTAGAAATTATTAGATTAATTCACCAACGGTCCCACGGTATCGATATGGATTATATTAACAAAAGCGAAGAGAAACGAACCAGTTAAAAAGAGTTATACGCGATTTCATAGCTCGACCTTAACACACTAAGTACTAAATCTTAACTCTTTTTCTGAAAAAAATTATTAATATTTAATATTCAATTCCTTGCAGATTTGTCATAGTTTCTTGAAATTAACAAGTCATGAAATTTCATTACCTCTCTTGTATTTTAGCACAAACTTTGCTGTATGGGAGTGAAACGTAGACGTGGAACAAGACTGAAGAGGGTCGAATAAATGCTGTAGAAATGCATGCAATTACAATAATACATGGGGTGATGCATGGCAGAATACGGAATGAAGTGATTAGGAATAAGTGTGAACTTAAGGCTGATGTGTTGAGCAAGATGAAGAAGAGACACTGAGATAGTTTGGGCACGTGACACGAATGAATGATGAAAGGCTAAAAAACAAATATATAGTGAAAATGTAAGTGGAAAGTGTGGGAGACAAAGATAAAGTATGGTTGGATCAAGTTTATATTTTGAAAGAAGGAAATGTAAAAATACAGAGAAATCTTAGGAGCTGTGTGAGAAGGTGTATGGAAGTAAGTAGAAGAAGCGAAATATGTGTGTCGCGATTGGAAAGTCTGGCACTGTCTCCTTTCTGCCTACCCCGATAGAGACGGCGTGATGATATGTATGTACTTGTAAAATTTGAAGCGTATGAGATTCGACTCTGAATACAAACAACGATATTTTAAGGTTATACATTAGTATTTAGGCCGGACAATGAATTCGGATCTTAATGGCGACAATTACGATTCGTTATTATGCTTTATTTCAAAATACGATTAATTCAATGCTGCTAACATTACATAATTCATAAATGCATTTTTGTTTCACATACCTACTTCTAACATTCCATTTTACTTCAGCACCTCTTCCTCACTCCACATTAATTTCAGATTCATTTATTTTTTTTAGCCTTTCCAAACTCACTCTAATAATTTGCCCAGAGTATAAAGCAAAACTATCTTAACTTAAACAGGAGAACATTTCCGAGTTCTCATGATATAAAGCATATCCACGTAATAAAAGAATGGTAACTGGCATACATACATTTTTAATTGCATAAAAAAGACTTTTTTATATGATTTTTAACAAACATTTGTGTGAAAAATTAGAAATATAAAATATGTATTTATTTACGTACAACTAAATATATTTATATATAATTAAATTCTCCAAACATCCAAATTCATGTTGGAATATTTGTTTATGTTTGAAAATGTCCGTGTTACATACTTGAAGGCTGGTTTGAAAAGTGATATTTATACACAGCGGGGTCAGTTTACAGGAAATTCCAAACAACAAATATTTGGCAAGAAGGCGCCGCTGATGGTAGAATTTACATGACATCCCAAGGAGCTAATAATAAATTGCACGTCTGCGGATCTGCAATGAAGAAACACACACCCGTCCGATAATCGTTGCTGAACTTTCGCTTTCGTCCTCCCGCGCGAACAATGTCCCCTTTCATTATGTACGCCCGGCGGCAAACACTAGGATTGCCAACTATTTAAAAAAATCTTATTTATTCAGTCATCTAAACGAGAATAAGGATATTCGTGATGGGTCGTCTTGTATCGGGCACCAACAGTCGGTTGGTGGATGATTGAAGTCATCTCGTACTATCCCAGGAATTGACTAAAATGAGAATATGATGAAAGGACGAAATACGATAAAATTTTGGATAAAAGTCGCAGCAATCGTTGAGATTCGAAATGTGTTGAAGACGATTTTCATGTCAAGTAATGATTTAGTTGAAGGAAATATGACAAAAAGAGCTGCTTTAACATTGACGGATGGGAGTAAAACGTGGATGTAGAAAAAATATTAAAAGAGTTGAGTAAATGCAGTGGAAATGCGTACATTGAGAAGAATATGTGGTGTGTCGATAAATGACAAAATAAGAAATGTAATAACTAAGGACGAATGTGAGCTAAAAACTGATCTGTGAACCGGGTTGAAAAATATCACGTTGAGGTGGTTTGAACATGTTGAACGGATGGGTGACGAAATACTAGCAAAACAAATTTATAATGCAAACATAACTCTTTCTGTTTCAAGCGAATTAAATTTTTGAAAGAAGGAAATATAGCGAGTAAGAGAAGCAGAAGATGCATGGATGTGAGAGAAGGTGAAGGAAAAATGTCGCGATAGGAAAGTTTGACGCTTTGTCATTCCTGGACTCTAAACATGATGTTATGTACGCATGGAAATATGACAAAATAACGAGATAGTTAAGAAGTGATATATAAATATGATGTTTTATATTTCAACAAGATTATGCAAGTCGACGGTGTAAACGACTTTGGGTAGTGGTAAAGAATGTATTTAATTTAAGAACTAACATATACTGGACAATCTGAAACAGTTGGCAGCCCTAGGCACATGTCATGTGGCATATAATCCGAGTGTCCGAGACGGATAGCGACCGTCTGATCGGTGGCACCACTTTTACTTTCGAGCTGTTATACTGAAAGGTTAGCACTGTGTTTCACCCGTAATTAATGACATTTCCGTCTGAACGGAAATAATGGAAGGTATTTAACTCGTTGAATCGTAATGTTTATTGCATTAGAGTGAAAACGATAATAAACATTTAAAATGCTGATGGAATTAATTATATTTTTTTTACGAGAGGAATATAGTATAACTTAGACGAACAAGATTAATCTACTTTTTACTAGTTATATTATTATATCGGACGTATGCGTCAGCCAAAACATTTGATGTATTTGTTTACCTGTTTGTTATTTGATACTTTTATGATATGATATTTTGATGTGTACATTACATTACATGATATTTTGATGTGTACAGTACATTTTTGGGTATTTTTTGATGATTTATATGTAAATTTTATGTTTGTTGGGGTCCGTGTTGTGTCACGATCGTAACTGAAATATTCCTTATGCGCGGCCATCGCGAGACAGTATCAAAAGTCGGCCGGCCCATGCATGCGAAAAACTTGCGAGAATTGTGATATTTCGCAAATTATGACGGCATGCACGGGCGGAAACAGGCGCTTGCGATGGGCGATTGGCTGCACATAAGGAGCGCCAAACGTAAAAAATACATTCTCAGTTCACTCTGTCTACTGCCTTTTACTTGCGACCATCTACTACTTGCCTAAGAAAAATCTCTTCTACTTCTCACCGACCTGCAACTTTTCAACGTGAACTGAATTCTCCGAGCATTGAGCAGCAGCCATCTACCTATTACTAGTCTTGGTATCTGTGCAATACAATTATATTCTACAGAAGTCTGTTAAGATGCGCTATTGACATACATACAAACCATCACACGGTTTCTGTCGTCGTAGGCAGATAAGAGAGAGCATCTGACTATCCTATCACATATGGCACACAACCTTCGTCTCTTCTACATCTATACACCTTGATTCGTGCGCGATTTATCTTCGGTGCATGTATTGCCACGTTTAAACATATTTATTCAGAAATAAAGTTTTCAACGAAGGTGCAGCCCCCGTGAACTTCATCGAGCTCGGATTTATCTGCGCGGCTGTAAATTTCTTCAAAAATATATTTTATGACGGAACACATGTAAGTTCACTCTAATCTCTAAACTCTTAATTTCGTATTCCATCATACAAAGTTACCCCATTTACTCTTTTGAGCGCATGCACTTCTACAGCATTTGTTCGGCTCCTACCATTCATTTATCACTGCCACATATCAAATTTGGCACCAAAATACTGTTATGGATAAATAATATTTAAGATTTTGAAACTGGCCGATCCGAGGTTGTCCAATATTTATATAGATTCTGTGAAGCGATTACAAGGGGCAATAGGTGACATACAAATATCGAATAGGAACGTATATGTGGATTACTGTATTCTGATGACATGGTAGTGTTGCCGAAGAGTGATGGTTAAATGCAGAGGTTGATAAGTAAATTGTATGAGATATGCGAAGAGAAAGATCTGAGACTGAATGTTGCGAAATCCAAAGTGAAAATGTGAAAGGAAAAGTAAATGTGATATGTGAGTGAATTATGAAAGATTGGAGCAAGTTGAGAAATTCTGCTATTCGTGTAGTATTTTCTCAGATGATGGTTGAGTCAAGAGAGATATCGAAAAAATAGGAAATAAAGTCAATGGGGCTCAGAAAGACATACTTTTATAAAAATTAATGATTATGGTATATATAAACACTACACTCCACGTAAAACTGAATGTGTTACTATCACACATCGGAGGGTCTACAAAGGTTTCTTTGTAGATTGTCTTCCATAGTAAGTTTTCTGCGGTATTCTTACCAAATATTTTTTTCAACATATGCAGATTCGGGGAAGTTCTTAATCTAATGGCCGCGGCCACCACCTCGTATCCTTACACTCAACTTTTTTTTTGGAATATTTTCAATCTCTCAATAATACGAGAAGTGAGTTCGAATCTCGAAGTCTGCTATCTAAAGTGCTACATAAATGATCATTTTATTATTATTGATCAAATCACAGAAACAAAAAAGAACAAAACAATCGACAAAGAATAATATTAAGTTATAAAATCCACTTTATGTATGGTGCCGAAACAAGGGCATTAAGAAAAAAACACTAGAATATAGATGCTGTGGAGATATGGTGCTGGCGACGTATTTAGCATTTACCATGGACAGCACGCAAGACACATTAAGATATTCTGGAAGAACTGCAAATGAAACAACCTTTTTCTTCAATCCATCGTCGTCGTTGCCGGGCCTCGTAGACGAGGATCCCATCGCCACCCATTCCAACGACCATTCAGTTGGGAAACGAAGTTGTGCAATGGAGATTTTTTTAAAGTAAGTGAGTCGTTTCCCACCAGCAAACTCACCGACTACACCGCTGTACTGAATCCGATGGCACACCGAAGTGAGACGATCGGAGAACACTGGAGTGTTTTTTTCTCTTTCTGCAAGGATATATATGATCGAAGTCATAGTTATCCTTATACCCCCGAATACAAGGTGGAAAAAATGCCTGTGTTATTCGAGGGAAGTAGAACTTTTTGCATTAAAAATATAAATGCGAATCCTGAAGTACTTCGGTCATACTATTAGACGAGAACATGCAATGGAGATACCAAGGAAAAAAGGATACCAAAAATCTATAAATTGTATTTTTTGACGTGTCAGTTCAATCACATTTAATTTTACTCTATCCTGTTGAAATTTGTCAGAAGAGAAGTTAGAAAAGAAAAAAAAAGAAAATCGAAAAAAAAAACGTGTGGATGTATAGTATGCTATGTATCAGGAAAACAAAGGATATTACTTCGTCCAAGTGGTTCTTAAATTGTGCGCTGCAGCTATCTTACAGGGTTGCGGAATATTCAATATTTTCCCCGAAATGAGACTTTCATGGTTTTTTAATCGGACCATCGATATGCTGATGCGATGACAGGAAACGACATCTAACGGAAACTATGCAAACCACTTACTATTGGTTGAAGTGTCAGCTAGATTTCGCTTTTCAATATTAATACTACGAGTATTATATGTATGTTTTGACTTTGGGCGCCGTGGAAAAATCCTGATACATTAAGGGCGTCGTGAACCTAAAAAAATGGGGAACCATTGGGTTACCCAACAGATTAATGTGGAGTTTCGAATACAAAAGTCAATTGATTTGAAATTCTAGTCACAAAATTGCTAACGCAGACTTTTAAGATAATTATTACTTGTTGATACCGTAAACAAATGAGGCTAGCATGGTCGTAATATTATGTTGTCCGGACGAAAATGTCGTTTTTTAAATGAAAGAGGTAGATCGAAAAAAATGTTTATTTTCTTATTACATCGATACAATATATTCTCCTTCGGTAGACACAACCATCTTCCATCTATTTAACAAATTTTTAATACCGTCTGAATAAAATTGAGTAGATTTGGAAGCAAAATATTCCTCGATGTCTTTTCACGATGCTTTTTTGCGAAAAAAAAATTCAGCTAAATAGTGCTGCATAGATCTAAATAAATTATTATCTGAAAGAGCCAAATCGGGACTATATGGTTGGTGAAGAATAGTTTTCCACCCAAGCTCCTTTATTTTTATTTTCAGGCATCTTCGATGTATGGGGTCGGGCGTTACTGTCGTGTTGCAATAACATTGAATGTCGATTGAAAAAATCAGGTCTCTTTAACCTTACCGCATTAAAATTTTCGAGTTAGGCACATTATACTTCACTCGTAATTGTTTTACCGTAAGGAAGGACTTCGTGATAAATTATGCCTTTTGCATCCCACCATACACTCAAAAGCACTTTTTAACAGTTAGACCCGGCCGAGGGGTCGGTTTTGTTACTTGACCCTTTGAAAGTCATTGGCGTTTACGTCGTTGGTTCGAAT
This sequence comes from Odontocerum albicorne, assembly GCA_949825065.1. Lineage (NCBI taxonomy): Eukaryota > Metazoa > Arthropoda > Insecta > Trichoptera > Odontoceridae > Odontocerum > Odontocerum albicorne. The sequence goes on from OX463845.1 coordinate 6,152,231, forward strand.
ATAGCACCCATATTTCGTATCCGGTCACTAAATGGTGTAAAAACGGAGTATTTGTCTCTTTTTCGATTAAATCTTCATATGCGCTTGCGTACCGCTTTGGTCTCATCCGTTAGATCGTGCGGTATCCATACGTCCTGCTTCACAATCTTGCAGATTTTTTTTCAGATGTTCTTGCACACTAGATTTTGAGTATCCAAGCTTGTCAGCTAATTGTCGTATATCATAGTCAGTGTTGGATTTGATTAGATTTCTGTACGCGATACGTCATCATCCACGTTCACTACTTTTTTTACTTCGAGGATTGTTTTTTTTAGATAAAAATCACCACTTTTAAATTGTTTAAACCACCTTTGACGTTGCCGAGCAGTTAAACATTGCCCAAATGTTTTTTTAGTTGCAGTTGTTGCATTATTTTTTCGACAGTATTCGTGCAACATGCAATTTCGTATAAATGATTTGTCATACAACTCTCCATCTTGACCCACGTTCGAAAAAAAGTTCTCCAGATGTCGACTGATGAATAGAACACAAAACACGTCTTGTAGGACCAAAAACTGGAACACAACTGAAGATCAAAAATGACCATGCAAAATCCGTCATTTTCGTCCGGACGTTTCCATTTAATATTATGTATGTTTAGGACGAGTAATCATCCTTCTTGTTGGCCAGGCTTGAGTCGGTATTTTAACCGAGATCCGTTTCAATGAGTCAACTCGAAATAGATGACGGAATACGACCGATCTCAAGAGCGAAGTACGGAACGGCGTTGAGTTAAGTTTAGAAACCTTTTAGCCGTTTCTTCGCTTCTCTCCCTTGGTCGTGGCGTGATTTAGATTTATTGGGTTTTATGTTTTATAAACGGATCAACACATACAACGTGTCTGATTAGTATTGCAGAGTGAATTCGGCCACTTTTATACGACTGTAAATATGAAGTGTAAATATGAACATAAAAGATGTGCGTGAAAAAATAACGAAGACTGATGTGATATTTTCTTTCACATTAAATTCATCAATGCATTATAGTTTTAAGACCAGTTATAAACTCTATCCTCTCTGCCTACCCCGATAGGGAGATGGCGTGATGGTATGTGTGTACGGGCTTTTTTTCTTTATTAACAAGTTTTATTTGGAAGTCTTCCGAATCGGGGTAGGCAGAGAGGATAGGTCTTAAAACTATAATACATTGATGAATTTAATGTGAAAGAAAATATGAAACTAACGCTTTTCTAATGTGAGACGGAACGTGATAAAAATTTACTAGTCATACATACATACCGTCGGTCCATCTTCCTGTCAGGGAATGCAGAAAGGACAGAGCGCCAGAATTTTCAATTTCGACACACATCTTCCACTCACACCTGCACTGTATATCTGTTTTGTAAGGTTTTCTTCATTTATTCGTTCTACATGTCCAAACCATCTAAGTTTGCTCTTTTTCTTCTAGGCAACATATCAGTCTTCAGTTCACATTTATCCTTAAACACTCCATTCCGTATTCTGTCATACCTTGTCACTTAGTGTATTCTTCTTAATGCACGCATTTCTACAGCATTTATTCAGCGCTGCTCAGTCTTTTCCAGGTCCATGTTTAACTCTCATATAATAAAGGAAGCACCAAGATACTATGAATTGTGAACTATCATATTAGCAGATTTTGATACTGTCCGGTTTAAATATATATGTTTTAGTGCCGCGTTGACTTTGTTTCTATCGCTACACGCCGTTCAATACCCCTCTTAACTCTTCCATCATCTGAGAAGAGTACACAAATAGCATAATTCTTCAACTTGCTTCTCAATACAACGTGTTTGATTCCTATTTTTTTTTCCTCTCCAGCATCCCTTCATTTTCCTTTGATTGATGATCTCACTTTTACTTTTACTATATATTATATATTGTTCATAAATATCATTTAGATGAATAAACATTTGAATATTTTTTGCGACCATGTAACTTCCTTTATTTACTTTTCTTTGGTTGGTTGGAAGAGATTGCTGCCTGGCAATAAGTCCATCAAATTGTTTTTACAATAAAGTGTTAAATAAATAAATAAACCTTTCATTATTCACCCGTATATTGCATTTACTTTTCGTTTCACACTTATCTATCTCTAGTACATTGGATTTTGAAACATGAATTCTCAGGTCTTTCTCTCATTCAATTTACTTGTTAAACTCTGCAATTCATCTCGACTCTTCGCCAACACCACCATGTCATTTGCATACAGTGATCCGCATAAGTTCTCATTCGACATTTGTATGCCACAAATTGACCTCTGTAGTTCCTTCACACGAATCTATGTAAATATTGAACAACCTTGCTTTACCCCTTTCGAGATATTAAACCATTCAGTCAGTAGTTGACATGGACTCAATAAGTCGAAACGGTTGTCCTGAAGACTTAATAAATAATATTAGCGTTTTGGATTCATTATTGATAAATATCCACGGAATTCTACAATATCAATACCACTGCATTACATAATTTTAAAATATTATGATATTTCCGTAATTTTTTTTTTCTATTTATATTTTTTTATAATAAGCACTAACTCTACAATTGAAAAAAATAAGTTTTTTTATATTCATCGTTGACTCGTTAATGTGATTTTTTTAGAAGATGACTTCAAAAGATTTCATTTAGATGTGTGTTGATTATACCGTAACGCATATCGCAATATTTCAGTCTACACAAAACATTACGATAATACGAAAATCCCCGATTTCCACACAACTCGCAATTATGACAAGTAATGTTTTACAAAGAGGAGATAGTGAATTGCGATATTATATTATAAGAAAGTCGAACATATTTCTTTTTCATTACCATCACGTCATGTTCTTATTGGAGTAGGCAGACAAAACAGATATCTACTTAATTCTATCCTGACACTAATTTTACGCTTCTACAACGTCCATATGCCGTAGTGCACTATTTTCTGTTGTGTTCTACATCGGCATGCATGCTTTTCTATCGTTAAAGTCTCGGCTACACAGGTAGGAGACTCGCTTGGTACTTAGAACTACACTACTAGGTGACTACAATAGTCACGTAGCGTGGCGCGAAGCGTGCAGTGTAGTCATTGCGATAGGATGGGGTGCGTTGGTTCGCTAGGATGTCACCTAGCTCGAAGCACCAAGCGAGGCTCCTACCTGTGTGGCCGAGGTCTAAAGCTTTTCACTCTTGCCTCTTTCAAAATTTGATAAATTTGGTTGTACCACATTTTCAAGGTCTTCCCTTATTTCTCGTACCGTCTATTTTATTTTAAAAAATCATTCGTGTACATGTTACCGTTAATTGCGTCAAGCATATAAATTCAATTTAACGAAAAAGAAAATGGTATAGTCTAATGACCGTTATAAAAAATAAACATACAAAATAGAAATAAATACCTCATTAGCGAGTTATTTTATTGAATAAATGTTGCGATAGTATAGTTTTAACCCATTACGCTAACTGCAATATCTTTTTTTTTCATAAATGGAAAAGTAATGAGATTTGGCAGCATTCTTTTTGTAGTTAAATAAAATCACTTATTCGAAAATAGTAATAACAATCATAATTTTTGTCCTAAATAAGTATAATATGTTGATGATCCATCCCTTAAACTAGGAGATGTTCAACTACTTCTATGTAGTTGGAACTACAAGAAAAGGACATAAAACTCTCGACTATATGTTTAGGCCGTATTCCCCAGTTCTTTAGCTACGTGACTCGAAGATGGGATGACAGCCTTGAGAAATTTGTTGTAATTGGCAATGTCGGTGGACGTAGAGTAAGGAGGAAGTTACTACCACGTTAGATTGATTGAAATAAGACTGCAGTAAGAACTTTAGTTATATCAGCACTTTGCTCTATCGAGTCTAACAGGTTAGGTGCAACCGGAGAAGAATCGTCAATATAGTTGGTGCAGTTCGTAGAGATCGCGATCTCCAGTGGTGAGACAAGGACTCAAAATATCAGGATAATAATAGTAATACAAGGACGATTTATAAATGCGAAATAGAAAGCAAACTCTCCTCAAGAGTGCTCTAACATGAAGCGCGAACCCACCAGTATTGATAGATCAAAAATATTACAAAACAAAGACATATAAGTTGAGTGTAAGGATAGGAAGGTGGTGGCTGCGGTCATTAAATGAGGTACATCTAACGCATCGTTTGGGAACAATCAAATCATTAGATGAAGAAAAAAATCGACCTTAAAGTTCTACTCCTCTCCGAAGCAACATCTCTTAGACACATATTCGAAAGATACAATGGAGATATCCTGTTCTTCTTCTTCCCAGTTTCATGTCAGGTCCCCCCAACGTTGAATATCACCTGAGAGTAGACATCTTTGTCCTCGGCAGCCCGAAAAAGACCTCCAACGCCCCTTATGCCAGTCCAACCACGTATATTGCGGAGCCAGGAGATTTGCCTCCTGCCAACACCTCTTCGGCCTTCTATTTTGCCTTCGATGATCAGGTGCAGTAATTTGTACTTTGCTCCTCAAAGTACATGAACCAAGTAGGACACTTTTCGGATTTAAATATTAGTCAGCCACTCTCTATCCACTTTGGTTCTTTGAAGAACCCTTGTGATGCTGACCATATCCGTCCAGGGTATCCGCAGCGTTATCCGGTGCATCCACATTTCGAATGCTTCCAGTCGGTTCATCCTACAGGCTTTGAGGGCCCATGATTCCACTCCATGCAATAACACTGAACAAACGTAACATTTTACTAACCGTTGTCGAAGTTTCAAGTTTAGATTATCATCGCAGAATACGCTTCTCATTTTATCCCGTTAAGGGACTTGAATACAGTGACAAAGTTTGAAATAAATCAGTTTGCGACACTTAAGTCAGTGCAGACTTTTTAGAAGCGGACTGGTATGAAAATATTATTATTTTTGTTTGCTTATTTTTCCTTTTACATAAACCATGGCACCACAAAGAGAAACTATAGTATTTTCGAAGATTCAAGAGACAATATTATCGACTACCATATATCAACACAACAGCTGCATTGATAACAGACCGGAGTCTAGAAATTTGCGAATAAGACAAACCTAAATAAATAGAATTACAATAGTAATAATACAATAAAATTACAATAATTCAGGATAAATACTTAAAACTACTTCCCCTCGTTTTAAGCAATCAAGAAGTATATGTTTGTCATAGGAAAGTAACTAAAGTACCGTTGTTCTTTCCCAGTGGAGTTAACATAATAAGAGTTTGAATATTTTATCAAATGTTTGTAACAATATTTACAGCAGAAAGGCGCTGCTTCACTTGTGTGAAATCCATAAATTCTCTTGACACCCACGGACAGGGATTATATCGAAGAAAACATGCAAATAAAGCAGCGAACTGTGCTTTTAATTGAACAAAATAATACTGTCAGAGCAAAAACAGTCCAGCCCACGCAGCAGATATAATGTCGTAAATCTGGTTTGGTACTTATTCAAATATGAAATATGTAGATGTTTTTTTATGCAGATACTTAAACAATTATCTTGACCATTAATATTTTTATTAAATTATTCTTATGGACAATCAATAAGTGCAAATATTATCGCAAAGGTTCAAGAGCCCCTTTGTGCAGTTCCTTCTTCGTGACGTTGTTCGTGCACATAAAAATAAATAAAGATTTCGATTTTCTAGTGTAGACTTATTAAGTACCCTATAAAAGCGTGAGTGTTGGTGGGATCGAACTGAAATGTGTCGAAATTTCCATTGATGCCGGACTCACGATACTATCGTGTGTCCGGCATCCGTCGTTGAGAGTTGAATCTGGGAGAATGGTTGATGTCCGTCTTCTTCACTTGCCGGAAACGACCACACGTTGTATAAAAAGCCTGCTTCATCTCATTAATAATATCAAGGCAGACGTGATCCTCAAATGAATGACATCATTAAATTATTTTCTTGCGCCAGGGCGCATATAAATCCCTCTTGGGTGATTCCTAGCTACTGGACCTCCCGATTTCTCACGGGTCACGAGAGTTTTGATAGCATTTGTTTTATTTAATCAAGTCCCTTCGCCCTGTTACATATATGTGGTTACACAGATCAATCCGCAGAACACATTTTGTGGGACTGTGAAGAAAGTACAATCTCTCTAAATAGGGAGGAACTTTATTAACATTGATTACTTTGACTTCGTGGCGACCAGGGATAGTTTTACAGCGTTCTCAATTTTTTATGAAAATTTGGTGACTCCCTTAATCATGACTTTCTGTTGATACCACATCTATTCTTTTCACACTCCGGTGTGGTTCCAGCAGAGGAGACTCTCCCCTCCCTCGGGGACAGCTCTTTCAATAAAGTATGCTTACATATAATTTTATAACGAGTGTACGATCGTACTGTAAGATAACCTGAGGTAAATGGTAGGTGTCAATCGTAGATATAAAATACGAAACGAATATATCGGAGGAAGTCTCAAAGTGACACCCATAAATAACAAACTGAGGGAGATCAGAATGCGTTGGTACGGACACATCACTAGAAGACCCGAAGAGTATGTTGGTCGATTGTTACAAGGGCTGGAGGTCGAAGAAGAGATCTTCCAAAAATATGGGTGGTGTGGAGGAGGACGTCAACATGCAGAGGGATTTTGTCCACGGCGGGCCACTCAAGAAAGAGAGGATACGAAACGTCGACGAAAAAGAAGTAATACTGTTATAAAACTGGGAATTTTTGTTTTTTTAATTAAGATGCATTTATAATTTTACCTAAAATCATATTACAGTAAAAAAATAGAGAAAGTTATGAGATTAGGGAACAGGAGCGAATATGTAGACAGTATTTTAGTTGGACAGTGTCCATGGCATGATTTTACTTCAGCCTTCATTGTTTGATTATGATACATACAAAGAGAATTTATTGGTTTGATAGCGCACACGCCATGGCCAGTGGATTGATGAAGTTAGAATAGTCGCTTACACAATAGAAGCCAAGACGATAGATGCGCGACGCGGCGGGCCGAGATGAAAAAAATGTCTCAAATCGCGTGCCATTAGAGCTAAAATGGATTCGGCATTATGGGACGCCCACGTGGCCAAATAAACTATGTGAGAGTCAACACAAACACTGTATTACGTAGGTACATCGTATCGATTGGACAATTCAAATTGGAGATTAGCATTAACACGTTCACTGCGTCGAACACGGCTCCCGTGTCCATACAAATATTTTGTATGGACACGGGAATCCTTGAATGTTTAGTGCACTCATAAACGTCTCCCGATAAGGATTCGTCACCGGTTTCATGTGTTTTGAAGACACGAAGGAATACACTTGTATATGATGTTTCAATAGAAAGTAGAATTTGATTTTTAACAAAGTTATGGGTTTTAAAAAATTCGCGAATTTTCAGCATCTTTGTATGACATTAAGTATTTTATACGCAGTGAACGTGTTAACAGACCAAGGCTCGTATTAATGATTAAACATTTAGGAGTGTTTATAATAAGATTTAAGGCTAGACACACTTGGTAATGTCTTGGACATTGCTTTGAAGATGTCGACTGTAACGAGTTTGAAACGTGCACGTTAACAATTCACACATTTATAGTGTTTCGCAAACACAAAACAACTGATGTTATATGACAAAAAAATCTTCGAATGAGAAGTTATTGATAACGTGGTATTAAAACTATAATACGAATACCATATATGGTATACACGTACCAGTAAATACTATCAGGCCACCATCGAATTATCTTATAAAACTATAATACGAATACCATATATGGTATACACGTACCAGTAAATACTATCAAGCCACCATCGAATTCTCTTATAAAACTATAATACGAATACCATATATGGTATACACGTACCAGTAAATACTATCAGGCCACCTCTCTTATAAATTTAAGAAGTAAATTAATCAATTATATAAATGTGTACGTTTATAAAATATGAAAAAAAAAAAACAGCCTTAAACTTTCTTGTCGAGATTATGTTTACGTAAATTCGAAAAAAGGTTGAATTGCTGTAAATCTTTTTCGGTGTTACAAAACATTGTCCTTTTTATCCGGCGTGTCAGCAGCACGTTGTTTAAGAGCCTAAATACGTCAAAGTCACACACGTCATTTCATTCGGCTCCCAGCTCCATGCGTCAACTCCAGGGTCGATTCAAGGCATTGCGTCTCTAAATTTAATGCCAAAATATCTTTTGTATAATTATTGCATTGTATTACAAGTTTGTTCTATACAACACAATCCGGCAGGTTTATTGGGTTGGAAGACAAACGTCGTACAAAATAAGGCCACGGATGTCGTTTTATTTATTATATGAATCTTAAAAATATTGCTTCACAAATTCTTGGCTGAGTTACATGAATATCATGGTTTGGTGACGATAGTTTTAGAATTATTTATCACGTTAAATGCCAAGACAAGTTCAAAACTAGAAAAAAAACTGAAACAGAATAGTTTTTCAGGCTTTCTTCAACGCTTTACTAACCATTTTATGCAGCCTACCTTCATTATCGACAAAGAAGTATATTTTTATATTTGACTTGAAACTATTAATTAGATGACCTTTGTGACCTAGTTGGTAAGACGCTTGTCTCCCAACCCGGAGGTTGCGGGTTCGATTCCCGTTGGAACCCAGATTTAAAAAAAATACCATTCTTTTATTCACTTAAGGCATCTTTCTGGTTGGTTAGAATATACTATCATGCCATGGCAATAAGCCCACTAGGTTGTACTGTATACAACGAAAGTGTAATACAACACAATAAGTATGGCTTGCACTTAAAATATATCTTCGAGAAAGAAAAGGATAAAAAATGAGGTAGAACTTGAATTAAAAAAAACATTTAGTTAATAATATTTATCGAGAAAGAACGAGATTATTTTCGGCTGTTAAAAGACAAAATTTAATGAAAGTGCTTTTTCAAATTCTTAATTTTTAGCCTTTTTAGCATTAACATAGAATCTTAAAATAATTTTGGGTCAAATACATTTTTTTCTTTTCAGTGAACCTGATATTCAAATAAATTCAAAAGACAACTACATACAGGTGAAAACCTTGAAACAGGTAGGGTTATACCGTTACATAAAGTTGAATAAACAGTGTTTGATAAAACAAATTACAATGTCTTTAAACCTCAACAATGTAAATGTCTTAATTATAAATAATATATTTTATATAGCGTAGTTTAGAGAGCTAATTGTCCTGAAGAGCGCTCTAGCTCGTGACTCGAACCCACCTAATATGAAACAAATCAAGTCTGGCAGCTATAGCAGCGCCAGAACGAATCATGTATAACACTTTCTTTGTATATACGAGTAGTACAATCTTATAAGTGTGTGGCTATGTGGAAATCTCCTCCAATCAACCAGAAATATATTTATGAAGCTTTCAGTGGAAACCTTTTTTTTAAACTGGGTTCCAGTGAGAATCGAATCCGCAATCTCCGGGTCAGAAGACAGTCGTCTGACCGACAAGGTCACGGAGGTCGTCAAAATTATAGTTATATAAAAAATGTCAATACGGAATGAAAGATTTTACAATTTAAATAATGAAACTTTAAAAGATATTGAAAAAAGTAATTGGCGAAAAAGTATGAATTTAAACAAATATTATAATACTAGAATTTTGCTTAACCCGTGCCATGTACAGTACCCGGCGGTAAGTAATACACATCGGGCTTAAGAAAGAGACTGTCGGCCATAATCGGCTAACTTCGGCTTTGTAGTGCGTCGTCTTTGAGACTTATTCGCTTATTTCGGCCATATTTTGGACATTGTAAAAATAGTTTTCGCTCTATGGTTTAATTATTGTTTCTTTCAGCATATTTTCTACGCCCGTCTCAAGCCAGGCCTGCTATTGTCGTAAATGGCAATTTTTCTCGCGTCTCCCCGAGCGCTGATATAGCATCTCGCCCTCAAAGGCGTCTCTCTGCAGCGAAAAAAATGTCTGACGATGAAACACTGATAGCGGCCGATGCTAATTTGCATGAGTTGCGATTGGACGACGATTAAGGAGATATTTTAAACATCAAAGTTAAGATTGTAGATATATTTTTTTTAAATTCAACATTGGTGGGCAAGATTCAACAGACCCATTAGAGGCGGATAAAGATAAAAAAGAAATATATTGGACATCCCTAAGTGAAGCAACTTTCTGAAGGTATTTTTATCCAGTTGTCGACCTCTGTGGCCTGATGGTTAGACGTTTGTTTGCCGATCTGGAGGTTGCGGGTTCGACCCCCGCTGGAACCCAGATTAAAAAAAAAGGGATTCTAGTTTGGTTGTCACTTACGGCCCATTAACACGTGTTTCCGGTTGGTTGGAAGAGATTGCCACGCGCAAATAAGCTCGTCAGGTTAAATAAAATATAAAATAAGACGCATGTCTTCCGACCTAAGGGATACGGGTGATTCCCATCGGTATCCCAATTGATCAAAAAGGGTTTCAGTAATCTTATCACTTGAGGCCTTTTATTTCTCACTAGTTGAAAAATTGACAATAAATCACACGGTTGTACTGTATACAACAAAAGTGTAATAAAAAGTTGTAATTTATAAAATAAGTTTTATTTTCATTTTCATATTCAAATACATATATACCATCAAGCAATTTCTATCGGGGCAGGCAGAGAGGACAGAGATTTCCAGACTTTCCTATCTCGACACTTATCTTTCCCTCTTCTACATCCATACGATTTCTCTGACATGCTACGATTCCTTCTTTAAAAATATAATTTACCATACGTTCCTTGGTCTTTCTCTACTACGTTTGTGTTTCACATTTGCAATATATAGGAGTATTTGTTTTGTTAATATTTCTTCATTCGTTTGTTCTACATGCCTAAACCATCTTATAGTGAATCATACTTTCAACATATACAGTACATTCTGGTAAATGTTTTGTCATGTGGCAATATCTTCCAACCAACCAGAAAAATGTTAAAAGGGTCTGTAATGGATATGCAATAACTACTACAGATTTTACGGTATACAATCAAAGTGTAATAAAAAAAACATTTCGGAGAGATCTGGTTCATCGGGTTTCGATCTTTTAAGGTTACGAAGTTAATTATGTATGCAAAAATATAAAGGGTCTTTAAAATTGATCGGTTTTTTAAATTCTTGGATAAAACACAGATGGCGTCGCGAGCTTGCCTGGGTCTTGTGATATTTGAGAAGTGTAATGTATGACATTTATAAAAATGGAGTCGTATACAATACAACAACGCGTTCAAATTGTTGAATTATTGTATGTATTGTAATATCCTGAAATGGTGATGTTAATTGGCCGCCAAAATCATGTGATCTGACACCGTTGAACTATTTTCTCTGGAGTTACGTGAAAAGCCAGATCTATAAGAATGACCCCCGATCAATTCCTGAGCTGAAGGACGAAATTATTTACGTTATTGGTGAGTTAGAACCGCAATTATGCCAAAATGTCATCGAAAATTTTGACAAAAGAGTGGAGATCTGTGGAGCTGCAAGAGGTGGACATTTAGCGGATATTGTTTTTTGTGTTTAAATGTCATACATTATACTTCAATGACCAATAAAAAGTTTTTTGAAATCAAAGCAAATTGTGTATTTTATTCAAGAATTTGAAAGACCCTTTATTTAGGGGCCCAGTTAAAGCAACAAATACTTCTTATTTAGAAAATTTAAGTTCGATGTTTGGTAGTGAATAATAATTTATCATTCTGGCCGTTTGACGTTCTAGCGATATTCATACTTCTAGCGATATCTTTCGAAATGTTAAGTTTGCCACACGTTTAAGTCAAGTGCTAATATCTATCAACGAAGCATACAATTGTTTTACAAATTTGTTTTTAGTGAAACGTTAAAAAGATGCATTATTGATGTGTGTAGAAAAAGCAACAGAAAATTAATAATGATAAAAAAAACATCAAGATAACAACATTTATTCAACGATATCTACAATGGCAATTTATCAGCGCCGTGACCAAGTGATGAGCATACTTGATAAGCACCCAGGATGCCGGGTTTGATTTCCGACGGTTTCTAGGCTGGTTTTACTTGGATGCATTTTTTTCTAAATTTATTGTCCTGGTGCCTCGTAGCTGTCTAGCATAAAACATACCAGACTGCTCTTGGGATAATCGGTGTTGATAGTGCGATATAAATTCCACGATTAATAATAAAGGGCTAAGTGACAGCGATTAAAAGCATAAAAAATAATCTGCACCACTGAAGCGAGATGTAATGTTTTTTGATTCGCTGTTTGAAAAACATTAACGAAAGTACGAATCTAACATTAGTTTGTTGCAAAATTAACAGTATGGGCAAAAACAAAATCAATATTAATAAAAGAGACGGAAATAAAAATAATTTTCCATTGAAATTATTACACGTTTGTCTGTTGTAAAAGGGTGGTAGTATGACAAACGGGTATTTTACCAAAATATCTTTCGATAAACCAAAAAGATTTTAAAAGATCTGTGTGCAAAAACTAGACTTAATACTTCTTTCGAACCCAAAACCTCTGAGTGGAAGACAAGTTAGGGCACGAAACTAATCCAGTTCAAGAAAATAACCAAATTCTGAATCAATAAAAAGTGTGGAAAAAATGCTTTTTTCGTTTATATTTATTTATTTATTTCTTAATGTAATGAACGACACTTACGTGCCCTTGATATAACAATAAAACTAAAAGATAACGTATCGATATACTCAAAAAAATCTTACAATTTATGACACACACTTTTTCAAGATATGGTGTTTAGACATACCAATACCAATGCACAACCAAAATTAATCAAGGATACAAGACTTATAAAATAAAACCTAAAAAATAGAATCTCTCTCAAGGGAATATTATAGGAAAAAATAATAATATTTACTTAGGTTAAAAAACAATGAAATAACAACTCCCCAGTCAATATCTTTGATTGAGGTAATGCTGGAGAAGAACCCTTCTGAACTCATGAATATGTACATTAAAAACATACACCTACTAATATACACAAACTAAATATCAAATTACCCTATTGTTGTATTCTCGCGATTGATGAATTACAACGTGCAACTGTAGTTAACAAATATCAAATTACCCTATTGTTGTATTCTCGCGATTGATGAATTACAACGTGCAACTGTAGTTAACAAATATCAAATTACCCTATTGTTGTATTCTCGCGATTGATGAATTACAACGTGCAACTGTAGTTAACAAATATCAAATTACCCTATTGTTGTATTCTCGCGATTGATGAATTACAACGTGCAACTGTAGTTAACAAATATCAAATTACCCTATTGTTGTATTCTCGCGATTGATGAATTACAACGTGCAACTGTAGTTAACAAATATCAAATTACCCTATTGTTGTATTCTCGCGATTGATGAATTACAACGTGCAACTGTAGTTAACAAATATCAAATTACCCTATTGTTGTATTCTCGCGATTGATGAATTACAACGTGCAACTGTAGTTAATAAATCGCTATTGACGCATTTGAATTGTAAAATTTATTTATTTTCTCAAAACAGGCTTAGCCCAATTACTTTGAAAAATACAAGACATATTAAAAATAAAGAAAAAATACACAGAATAAAAAAAAATGATATAAAATAAAAATAATGTATATGCATACATATACACACAGACATATGATACACATATATTCACAGTCACTTAATTACGAGTACGTTGATAAGTGCTTTCTAACGCGCTCAATCTTAGAAGAAAATTTACTTTTGATTTTGGTAATGTGATATGAAATATGTCAATATCCGAAGCAGTCCCGTTCAAAAGAGTTAAGGCCCTTCCAACAGGCATAGCGGCTGGAAGACCCGTTCTTGCGTATGTTATTGAGAACAGATCTTGCCGGCGCAGTCTAGTGTAATTGTTAGGAACATTTAACGCTAATCTTTGTAGTAATGCTGGACAGCTCACAACTCCTCGAACGAGTTTGACAACGTATACCAGGAGACGCAGATCTCTTCTTACGCTCAAGGAGTTATACCCGAGCATGCCCAGCAGAAACTGAGTAGGATTAAGCCATGGATAGACATCGAACTCTCTCATATAGAGATATCGTAGATATTCCGTATGAAATGTTCCGTGTAGTTAACAAATTGCTATTGACACATTTGAATTGTAAAATGTTTCGTGTATTTCTAACAGGAGTGTGTAAACCAATTAGATACAATATATCGGGCCAATCGAAAATAGTGTGAATAACCTTAAATAAAAGCTTCTAATCCTTTTTTCAGAGCGTTTAAGAAGGCAGGTGTAATTCAATAAGAGATCATAGTCAAGTGTATTAGGTGGGATACGGAGACGAAAATGAATGTGTCGGAAATGTATTTTGATCCATTTCAATTGTGCTGGAATGGATAAGAATCAAATAACCAAATTGTAGACAAAACTCCAATACACTTCTTACTAGTGATTTGTAGAGCACTAGGAATGTAGATAGTCTCATAAAATCTTCGTCAACTTTTCAGACGAATCCCAACTCTTAAGTCCTCTATTTGTTTCATTAAGTAATTAGATAAAATCTTTGTCAACTTTTCAGACGAATCCCAACTCTAAAGTCCTCTATTTGTTTCATTAAGTAATAAGATAAAATCTTTGTCAACTTTTTAGACGAATCCCAACTCTAAAGTCTTATATTTGTTTCATTAAGTAATTAGATAAAATCTTTGTCAACTTTTCAGACGAATCCCAACTCTAAAGTCCTCTATTTGTTTCATTAAGTAATTACTTTCTCCAATAACACATTATTTAATTAGCAACTGAAATACAGATACTACTTTTTTTTTGTCTTTCAGTGGTTCTTAAAGCTGCACACCCCATCTATATTTCTAATATTAAGAGGCAGACAATTGCACGCCACAGGACCAACAACGGCAAAAGCTCTATTATAATACTCCGTACTATTGGATCGATTTCGAACAACCAATTGTTAGATTAAGAAAAATCGACCTTAAAGATCAACTTCCATCTAATACACAGATTCGAGAAGAAGTACAATGGAGAGATCTCATCAAAGTACTTGAATCAAAAAGACAAAGTTTTAAATCAATCTGTTCGCGTTTATCTTGTATCGCTATCTAAAAAAAATATTATATTTCCTTTTGCATAGTAAATTTCAGAAAAAAATGTTTAAAAAAAGGCAGGTTAAGACAAACAAATGCGAGGGTTGCTACTTATGTTTTGAGATATGGCAACACCAGTGTAGATACGTCAAATCTGACATCAGCATCGTAAAGTTTGACGTTTTTAATGGTATACGTGCACAGATTTGTCATACGAGTGCTATTTGTGTTGTTCCCGAACATCAAAAATAAATTGCGAGGTCAACGTTTTTCGACGCCTGAAGAAGCGGTTGATGCGTTCAAACGCATGTTTTAAAGTTACCTCATTCGGAGTGGAAAAACTGCTTCGAAAATTGGTTCAAACGCATGCAAAAGTGTATTGATCTTCATGTAGAGTATTTTGAAAAACAATAAAACCATTTTCGATGATAAATATTTGTTTTTACTTGTCTGTCTCAAAACTTAAGTAGCAACCCTCGTAACAATAGCTTTTCAATACATTTAACTTTTTTATGTAATACTTTTACTTTTAACAACACCACCATTATCAAATTGTAATTGAAATGTGTTTTCATATAAGGTTGCCGACCTCTAAACCAAGGAATCGGAGCGCCCACACAAAAGTTACGACTTTTTTATGAAGCCGGCCGTTAATGGAACGCATATCCTGTTTTCCAGGATGTTACAGAGTGAGTACAGAGAAAATGGGAGGAAAGTGAGAAAGGTCTTCGGTTAGCTGACTCGGAGCTCGGTTAAGGTAAACAGACATGCCACGTACTGGGCATTAAAACGTTTTACTAGTGTATAAAGATATGCTGGCATCCATCTGTGAAGAATATTTCAGTATCTTTAAACATAGATCGTGATAAATAAAATTTGGGTTGAGAGAAAAATTATGTACTTTTAACCGTTGGTTTCAAGGTAAGGCTAAAAAAAAATACAACTAAGACTACGACCCCTCTGCGAAAACTTAATATCTTGTTGTTGCACGTGGAAGGGGCACGAAAAAAGTTGAACTTGCACAAAGACGATAAGTTTTGACACGATAGCTACATAGTTAGAAGTTTGATTATGATTACTTGCTTACGATATTACTAGCTACGAGTATATAATAGTATATATAAAAGTAACCATTGAAGTAAACAATGTACGAGTATAACAATAACTTGGACTGTATTTTTTTTAAATGAATGTATTCGGTTTTTTCTTTTTTTAGAAGATGTGTTATTTTCCTTTTATACATGTAACATGTACAGTACCCGGTGGTAAGTAATACACATCGGGCTTAAAAAAGAGACTGTCGGCCATAATCGGCTAACTTCGGCTTTGTAGAGCGTCGTCTCTCATTCATACACGTGTTCCGTCGCGATTTGTCAGTCATTTTCAAGCGTTCTAGGGACAGAGACGACGCTCTACAAAGCCGAAGTTAACCGATTATGGCCGACAGTCTCTTTCTTAAGCCCGATGTGTATTACTTACCGGCGAATACTGTAAGTTATTGTAATACCCCCCCCCCCTCCGGTAATGGCACATAGGTTAAGAAACGATTCTGTAATACGAGTATATCGGGAACAATTTATTAGTCAGTTTAAGTGCATAGTAAAAAAACCGAGTGCTCGCGTTTGCATTACGATCGGGTAAATTTTCCGCAGTTTTAAAACGTTTGCATTACAATCGGGTAAATTTTCCGCAGTTTTAAAACGTTTGCATTACAATCGGGTAAATTTTCCGCAGTTTTAAAACGAAATATTCAAAAACGATTTTACACCAAATTGCTAAAACGACTTCGATTTACATGGTTGGATCAAGTAAATATTTTGAAAGAAGGAAACGTAGAAAGTAAAAAAAATCGTATGGATGTGGAAGAGGTAAAGGATGTGTGTCGAGATAGGAAAGACTGGCACACTATCCTCTCTACCTACACCGATAGGGAAATGGTGTGATTGTATATGTTTACATTTTAAACACTTGTTTAAAAAATATGCCACTCCGTTTTGCACCGTTTCCTCAAAATATATATTTTATTTCATTCATATTTGCCAGAGCAACCGCAGCACAAACTGCTGAACTGCACAAGTTACTCTCCCGAAATGCCTAAACTGAGAATATACAACTCGATCATCTACCCTTGGGAACATGTGGGTCTAAAACAGTGCTTCTCAAAAAGGTGGCGCGGCCTTCTTTTTTACCGAATTTGTTTTTCTTAATAAATACATATGCGGGGAAGTGCCTAATCTAATGGCTGTAGCGAACATCTTTTTATCCTTACACTCAATTGCTTTTTTTTTTTTTAATATTTTTAATCTGTCAATTACAGTGGGTTCGAAATTCGGTATCTAAACAGTGCTTTACAAAATTTCATTTTATTATTATTAAATAACAGTGACATAAGGTCCCGTCGAAGGGGGCTATTAGTAGGCTACGCAAGCAAACCTCAGTTGACACGTTAAAAAAAACTTATTATGCAAACTCAATAACACAGAACAAGGCCAGACCGAGATAAAGACTTTTAGATAACGTGTAGCAGAATCTTAGGAAGCTGGGAGCTGAGAGACAGAGACTTTAAGATAACGTGCCGCAGCATCTTAGGAAGCTGGGAGCTCTCGGGAGGCTAAAATTCTCAAGGAGTTTGACGATCTGAGATAGATCATAATATTTGACGACCAATTTTTAGATTACTTGTCCTGAATTTTTAACTATTTAGATCATAAGGTCCTTTTATTGTACAAGATACAATTATCTATTATAATTCATTACAAAATATATCTGAATTTTTATCCTACGAATAAAAGACACGTGTTTTTATTTGTTCGACCAAATCGCGTTCAACAGCACCGACTGCAACGATTTGTGCCAATTTTATTATGAGGTCGAAAACCCGACACGTGATCGGGAAAACTTGCCTAGGATCCGAACGAACGAGAGAATTGGCAATGTGCATCTTCAATGCAATATTCAAATAAATAAAAGCAGCAAATGATAAAAGCATTATATAACATAAATCATATCTGTTGAATTAATGCCATTCCACGATACTACGATGTACCTACGTTTCTAGAGGCGTTCCAAAATGTTGGCTCAGTAGGGAATAATTCTGCTACTCTTGGCCAGTTATACTTAAACAGGATGGTTATCAGTCGCGCATCAGTTTTAAACATTCATAATATTTTAGTTTGATTATTTTTCCAGATAATTTAACAACAAAGAAACGAACGAAAGTGATCGCACTTTATTTCGCAAAACTTTCAGATAATTATTCGTACGCAACTCGCAGATCTACGTCATTTTACTGATGGATATTGTCTGGTAAGATCAACGATTAGAAGCTTAATTTGTACTGTAATATTATTTCTGCACGAATGCCAAGATTGACGCTCGGTGTGGTGACATGCGGGCAACCTGACTCCAGACGGTCATGTATCGTATAATCAACTGTGTTTATTGTTATTATTTTTAAATCATTTTAACTTGTGTACTTGCTTTACTTATGCGTTATTTTAATTGTTTTGTTGTCTATTTATTTCGTTTTGTTTGTAATGTTTGAAGATTGTTTTTTTTTTCTGTAATCAATGAAACACTAGTTCCAACCCGTGAAATATTCACAGAAGTAAAACAAATTCTACATTTATTAAAATATATATTCATAAATGTAAAATTTGTTTATACATATCATTTATACATCGTCCCCTTTTACACAGGTTCAAAAATTGTTAGTTAGGTATTTAAAATTCGTTCAGTTATCACGGACCCACCGAGATTCAAATTTCGAATTACTTTCGCAGAGAATCTAAGTATTCCTCTCTCGCTCTCTTGTATTCAAAATTCAATTCTCGTATTCTTTATTTGGCGACAACCATCGTACAGGTTTTGGCCTATTTATACTATGATTCAGTACTTGTATTTTTAAAAATATTGTTTTAACCCCTTGTTACCTGAACATAGAAATAACTTGTTTATTGCATTTTTTTGTTAAATATCTCTTGTAGTAGTAGGATGTTAGAGGGATTAATTTTTTTTTATTCTAAGTCATCCATAAAAGGGTGGTACAAATTTGTACCGTAAGTGAACAAAGGCATAAAAAAACGACAAATATGTTTTGAACAATCTTATTATTATATCAAACAATTTTACAAAAACAAATTTTAATGAACTTCTACTTTCAATAAACACACTTGCCTGCCATTTTCATTAATATTTTTATATCTAAAAATGAACAATAAAACATGCGTCCAATCAGTGTGACAGTCAACATTCACCTAAGATACCTGGTGGCATTTTTAATAAATACACGTTCCAATACTGTTTGCATTGTAAAATATTAGTACACATACTCGTATGTTATGTGATGACAGGGATTGATCAAATAAATTTTGATGTACGAGTATAATGCTAGAATGAACGTTTAAATCTGGTGGTACATATTTGTACCGTCAGATGGCAAAGGGTTAAGGTACACAGTACCGTTGATGAACATAAATAAATAAATTGGTATCGAACCTGAAGACCGCATACTATCCGCACTAATGAGAACATCGAGAGGTTCGAGGCAAGTCAACTACTGATCCCTGCTGCCGAAAACGTGCAATTTATTTATTTTCATCAACGGTACAATGTACGTTAAAACAATATTTTAAAAAAAATACAAGTACTGAATGTTTCATTTAACGATTACAAACAATTACAAATAAAAACACAACAAAAAATTAAAATAACGCATAAGTACACAAGTTAAAATGATTTTAAAATAACAATAAACACAGTTGATTATACGATACAGGACCGTCTCGAGTCAGGTTGTCCGCATGTCACCACACCGAGCGCCAATCTTGACATTCGTGCAGAAAGAATATTAGAGTACAAATTAAGCTTCTAATCGTTGATCTTAACAGATTACCAATATCCATCAGTATTTGTTAAATCTGCGGATAAACTGAAAAGGCAGTGGGTAGGTCATGTGATTAGACGAGGTTACAAACGATAGAGGTACAGCGTGACAATACGGAGGATGATAACAAGAAGACAGGAAGATGATGGACGCATGCGGTGGGCGAAGTGAGGTGGAAGACAGACCTGTTTTCACTATTAGACGACGAGACGCATATAACAATGGTGATAAAACGTCTATATTTATTTTTGTTTGTTTATTTTCTCGTATCTAGAGTAGCATCGAGATAAGTGTAATATTAAAACGCAAACATAGAAAAGTAAAGCGCGTACATAGGAAATAGACGTACACTTTATTGTGTATAAGGTGATCCAATTTCAAGTGTATTCCGCCATTCTACCAGGAATAGAAATAACTAGAGGTCGTTTGCCCACTCCACAGTATCGGGAAACGGAAAGCACTCTTCACTGGGTGCACTCCACACCGGGGAGGAGAAATATCATTTTACGGAAGATCTAAAAGAAGCCGATGGATACAAAGGGAAAATAAAAATATATACTGAAGTATTTTCTCAATATAAATAATATTATTTCTTCTTTCCGAGTATTGTATTATATTATACTTTAATTGTATACAATACAGACTGGCGAGTTTATTGCCATGTGACAATCTCTTCCAAAGAACAAGAAACATGTTAAGCAAAGCCTTAAGAGAAAACCAGATTAGAATTATTTAAAAAAAAGTCGAACCCACAATCCTCGGGTTGGAAGACAGGCGTCGTCTTACCAACTAGGCTACGGAAGTCATCTGTATGAATACAGTACAATCTTACAGCAATCTCTTCCAACCAAAAAAAAATCGAACATTATGTGCTTGGATAAAAAAAACTTACGAGATCTGTTCTCTCTGCCTACCCCGCAAGAAACACCCCGTGATGATATGTATGTATGTAACACACTTATTTCATATCAGCTTAGATGCTAGGCCATCGTGAGATATTCCTGATTAACATATGCACCGACATGAGGCTAAGTACTATTGGATAGAAAGGATGAATAAAGAGAGATAATAGATTGAAGCAACATAGGGGAGGCTTAAACTCTTAAAATTTACTAGTTCCTTGTAGAATTTTCAATTCCAACCCAAAAGGAAGAAGTCCCGAAGGTCATTCCAAAAGAAATTGTAGCAAGCATTGTAAGGGGAGGGAAGAGACTAGTCTGGGAAGAGAGATCGAGTCAAGTGAAGATCTGCGCTGCGGAGATTGTACCCACGACCCAAAAGGAGGGCAATGATAGTGAAAGGTTAATAGCTTAAGACTTATTAAATATTAAATTTTTATTAAATGTTTAAATGAGTCGGGTCTGAAGTCCGTCGTCGCTATTATTTTCACACTCAGTTGTGTCACCACCGGAAGAGGAGTCCCTTTGGGCAGTTTATTCTTCGTCACTACGTTAAGTCGCGCTTATAAAAATAAATAAGATTTCTATCTTCTACTGCAGATCGTACCGGATTGGTAATTATCCTCCCCCTCATAACAGCGTGGGCGGTGGTGGGATCGAATTGAACTGAATCGAACAGATCGTACCAGATTGTTACTTATCCTGCCCCTCATAACAGCGTGGGCGGTGGTGGGATCGAACTGAACTGAATCGAACAGATCGTACCAGATTGTTACTTATCCTGCCCCTCATAACAGCGTGGGCGGTGGTGGGATCGAACTGAACTGAATCGAACAGATCGTACCACATTGTTACTTATCCTGCCCCTCATAACAGCGTGAGCGGTGGTGGGATCGAACTGAACTGAATCGAACAGATCGTACCAGATTGTTACTTATCCTGCCCCTCATAACAGCGTGGGCGGTGGTGGGATCGAACTGAACTGAATCGAACAGATCGTACCAGATTGTTACTTATCCTGCCCCTCATAACAGCGTGGGCGGTGGTGGGATCGAACTGAACTGAATCGAACAGATCGTACCAGATTGTTACTTATCCTGCCCCTCATAACAGCGTGGGCGGTGGTGGGATCGAACTGAACTGAATCGAACAGATCGTACCAGATTGTTACTTATCCTGCCCCTCATAACAGCGTGGGCGGTGGTGGGATCGAACTGAACTGAATCGAACAGATCGTACCAGATTGTTACTTATCCTGCCCCTCATAACAGCGTGAGCGGTGGTGGGATCGAACTGAACTGAATCGAACAGATCGTACCAGATCGTTACTTATCCTGCCTCTCATAACAGCGTGAGCGGTGGTGGGATCGAACTGAACTGAATCGAACAGATCGTACCAGATTGTTACTTATCCTGCCCCTCATAACAGCGTGAGCGGTGGTGGGATCGAACTGAACTGAATCGAACAGATCGTACCAGATCGTTACTTATCCTGCCCCTCATAACAGCGTGAGCGGTGGTGGGATCGAACTGAACTGAATCGAACAGATCGTACCAGATTGTTACTTATCCTGCCCCTCATAACAGCGTGGGCGGTGGTGGGATCGAACTGAACTGAATCGAACAGATCGTACCAGATTGTTACTTATCCTGCCCCTCATAACAGCGTGGGCGGTGGTGGGATCGAACTGAACTGAATCGAACAGATCGTACCAGATCGTTACTTATCTTGCCCCTCATAACAGCGTTAGCGGTGGTGGGATCGAACTGAACTGAATCGAACAGATCGTACCAGATCGTTACTTATCCTGCCCCTCATAACAGCGTGAGCGGTGGTGGGATCGAACTGAACTGAATCGAACTGTAATATATAAAATACGTTTTAAGTGCCGTCTAAATAAATATAATGTTGAAGAGGCATTAAGTGAAAACCAGACTGGAAACCCTTTTAAAACGTTTGGTTAACAAACGTATTTAAACTCGCGACCCCCAGTTTCCAAGACTAACGTCTTACGTGTAAAAAAATCAACCCTCGTTAGCGATTGAAATTTGCCTGTTGTATTGTATTTGGTCAATTCAAGAATGCAACCACTATACAAAAAGAAAATACAATGATAGAGTAAGTTATTTAGCTTAAGATAAGTTTTAATAATTAATTGAATGTTTAAATCAGTCGTAAAAGAAATTGCAAGCACAGCTAAAATGTAAACAGTGGTTGATTAATATTTTCCTCAATAATAGACAATTTGAAAAAAATAAAACTTTCACTTTGGTTTGAACACTACAAACATGAATAACTCGACAGTTTCGTAAACGATAATATAATTTATTGTTTTATCTTGAATGATTTACAAGCACATTCCTAACATATTTTATATATGGGCTTGGTGTATGCATCACTAGCGGCATTTATTGTATCAATCATTCTCGATGAACCATCCGACATTGATATGAATTATATCAACAACAAAAAAAAACATAAGGAAATATGTTCAGGAAACAAAAAAAACGTAAAAAGCACATTCAGTTGTTGAATCACTGAAACATGTGAAGATAATCAACGGAAAGAATGATACATTTCTGTATTTACAAATTAAACTGGGTTATTTTATTTTTTATGGCCACCGAGTACAGAAAACGTGTTGGACAAAAGTCAAAACAAAATAGAACAGAAAAAAAACGTGTTTTTGAAACACGCATTGAAAAAAAAATCATCACTCACATCGGTGGAGAAGGAAAAATAATAATGGAGATCAAAAATAATTTAAAAACGTCACGAATGAAGTGATCGTTTTGATTTAGATCAATATAATACAAATTACAAATAAATAAAACAAAGAGAATAATAAACACAAAAACATAAAAAATAGTAATCGATAAGATAAAGAAATTTATGGTTACTAAAAATAAATATCGCAAGTAGAACATTGCACTAATGCAGAATGTACGAATCGAAATAATCTACATTTCGAATAAATAATTTAGTACAAACATAAATAGTGAAATTAGAATAAAAACCTAATTGGAATTTAAAATGATCGGTCGTAGAACAACTGCACTGAATTAGAATGCACATATCGAAAATCACACATAAAAAAAACTTAAAACAATACCTAATAAGAACATAACAAACGAAAATAAAAAAAAAGAAACACGCGTAAGAATAAATGTCATGGAACACAGATCATTTGAATAAATTTCATGGAACACCGATCATTTAAATAAATGTCACGGAACAACGATAGTTTGAATAAATATCACGGAGCGCCGGTCAAGTGTTCAGATTGCGAACAGTGACACCGGTTGTGTTATATACACCGATTTTTTTTTTGTTCGCGCACGCCCGCGCGCCCCTCGACTGGCACACTCGTGCTCGCGGTCAGCACGTTACTGGATCACGACGGTGCACGCGGACACGTGGGCAGACCGGCGGGGCAAGAGGGGACCCCAGTCAAATGTGGTTATATTTAAAGATCAAAACAGTCATGTCTCAAGCGAGTAGCAGTTTGAGAAGGAAGTGTGACGACCGAGATAAAGGAGGCAGATCGCAAAAGTTAACACGCTGAATTGGATCCTGGCGACGCAGGAACTTTTGCGCTTGTTGGTCATCTGTCAGATTCGTTGCCCGTTCAGGCGAGACTTCGGAGAGGAAATCGTCGTTGTTATTGTTGAAAGAAAGCGCAAAGATCGACGCGACAGTTGAATGCTTGACAAATTAACGGATATCTTATATAATGAAAGTAAATTATAATAATAATTTCATGTAGAAATGTAATTGAGTTCGTTGTGTGCATAATTGTTTTATTTCTCGGTATAAATAAATATAAAATACTGATAACTATATTGTCTATTTAAATAATTAGATTGTCTTCAAGAAAGTGTTAATTATAATTTTTGTTGAGACACGTAAAATGTTGAAAACAAACAACGTGATGCAACGCATTCTGGTATTCCGTGTTAGAATCAATTCAAAACTTATTTCGTATTGCAATTTGATGCTCGGGCATACGATACTGTGTACAGATGACCCAATTGGGAGAAAATGAGAGTAAAATGATTGAATTCAAGAATTTGTAAAGATAACCTGGTTATTTTTTATTACTTTCAGATGGACCTAAATTTAAGTTTAGGTGTATAAATGACATACCTACACGAAAAAACATGTCGAATGACAGTTTTCTCAGAATCAACCGTTAATAATGTTATTTAGATTTATACTCGTACTTTAAAACCTAAACACGATTGTTTGTAATATATTCCACTATGTACATGATTTACGAAATTCTGCACATTATTTTGAAAGCAATTTGATATTCTTACGACTTAAAAAAACAAAATTGTATTCACAACACTATCTAAACCTGCCAACCTGGTGTACTCGTACATTATTGAATTAATTTACTGTTTACACGATACGAGTATATGTAGAATGAATAATAATTCAAGATAAAATATTCAATTTGAGCAGTGATTTAAATTATATTTTATGGTTTTATTTTCATACATACATATACGAGTATATCATCACGCCGTGTCCCTTGCGAGGTAGGCAGAAAGAACCGGTCTCCAAACGTTTCTATCCAATCACACAATTTTCACCTCCTCCACATTCATACATCTCGTTCTTTAATACATACTTCTCATTTTACCTTCTTTCAAAATCTGGTACATTTGGTCCAACCATGTTTTCTTCGGTCTACCTCTTCCACGCACACCTTGCACTTCTGACTAGCTACGTCATTATTTTATCGTTCATTCTCTCCAGTCTCCACATGTCCAAACCATCGTAGAGTTCCTTTCTTCATCTTACTTAAAACATCAATTTTATTCATACATTCAATTCTGATGTCTTCGTTTCGCCTTCTTTCAAACATTAACAATCCACACATTTTCCTTAGTCCACGCAATCCCACATCATTAATCTTACTCCTATCCTTCTTCTGCAAAGTCCAAGTTTCACATCCATATGTTACATCAAAGTGTGCGTACCAATTTCATGAATTTATAAATTTGAGTAAAAACAGTGAATTTGAACAGAAGAATCACAACATTTGTATCCGTTCAATAGAGATCTCTTGAATTCGGTAGAAAAACATATTTAATGTTAGTCTTTAACCACTTGAAGTATACCAAAAAACTAATCCGATTTTGAATCCATTACTTAATTAGTAAGATAAAAGAATGTCCTGTATACCATATTTACATGATTAATTTTGTAACCGCGTCGGCTTTCCAAAAAGTTTCGGCATCGTGTCTAGCTCAGGGATGGCCAATATTTTGGGTCGCGCGCCAAAACCGCTATTGGATAATGCCTCGCGGGCCGTACGTGTATTTTTTTTAGTTCAGAGGCATATCAAATTTGTTTATGCCTAAAAATGAAGAAACGTGTTCCGATTTGTCCTGAGTTATATAGTACTGTTTTGTATTTTTTTCGTGACCCTATTACTATTATCCCAAGAGCACTGTGTCAATAGGCTGGTACAAAGAACAACCAAAGGATATTTTAGATATAATCGATTTTACTAGCCCGATACCACTGAAAATCGAATCCAGGAGCCTTGGATCGCGAGTCGAAAGAACGACTTAACCACTGACCATGAGGGCCTCCCATTTACATTATTTTTTATTGAATATAAATACTATTCGCATTATATGGGTGTCATATTAGATAAATAAATATTACTATTTTTTTGGATACCATATGTAAAAAAATATGCACCTACGTATGTTGTGTTTTCTTTGTAATTTTTGTCTATATATAAAATTACATTCCTGTCATTTTGGGCCACTAAATAAGTTTTCTTCTTTGTGTCGGTAATGAATCATAGTGTTGCTATTATTAAACAACTATGTTTTATTGTTTTTTTATGATTTATAAACAACCCAACTCACGGGCCGCCAAATACTCTAGTGGGCCGCGGGTTGGCTATACCTAATCTAGGTCATTATTTTTTTACTTTCAAAGATAAAGTATTTCTTTATTTCATAATGCCGTGTACGCAGTGATGTTGGAGGTTGAAACAGTCAATAAACGCCATTTGAATTCAGAAATACTAATGAAAGTGAAAACAGACCGGATTAAATTGCGAATTTATGCCATGACACAAAAACTTTTAGAACACTGATGAGTGTAAAATATATCCTATAATACAATAATTTAAAAAATATATTCAAGCTTATAAATAAGCAGTGCAGACTACAAATTCAGTAACTGCATCGTCTGTTGTCTGACTAGTCCACCTATGGTACAGTATTACCACCAGGGAGGGCAAACATCTGAGTGAATGTGATTTAAAAAATATATTCAAGCTTATAAATAAGCAGTGCAGACTACAAATTCAGTAACTGCATCGTCTGTTGCCTGACTAGTCCACTTATGGTACAGTATTACCACCAGGGAGGGCAAACATCTGAGTGAATGTGATTTAAAAAATATATTCAAGCTTATAAATAAGCAGTGCAGACTACAAATTAAGTAACTGCATCGTCTGTTGCCTGACTAGTCCACCTATGGTACAGTATTACCACCAGGGAGGGCAAACATCTGAGTGAATGTGATGAAATGCAGTGGACATGTATGGTATGTATAGTACGTGTACAAAAATAAATAAACATTAAAATAATCAGTTGTAAGAATTATCTTTTTTTTTATTTATTAAACAAAGTAAATTATTGTACAACCTATATACAAATTGATTACTTAACTAATCTTATTTATATATTATAATTTATGAACTTACTTAATCTCATTTTCCTACATGTCATTGTATTTTTATTTTTTATAATCTTAATATATGATTTCTTAAAAATAATTAACACCTAGACACTACTTATAACTAGATAACAATTCTAGAATTATTATCTAGACATATGTAGGTGTTAACTATTTCAAAGAAATTAAATATTAAGATAATTAAAATAAAAAAATTACACGTAGGAAATAAAAAAATAAGTTAGCTTATAGTTTTAATATAGAAACTAGATTAATTATATGGTTCTTTAGTAATAAATTTGTATATAGGTATAGCCTTTAGCAAATGTATATATAATATTATAGATTAATTTAATAAATTAAAAAAAATATATTAACTGTATATTCAAATATTTATAAAAAATAATAATATTATTTTATCTGCTTTGCATTTTGTTTACCACTGTTAAGTACACGTAAGCTGTGAAATTCCAAGGCTAGAAAATTCGCGTGGAATGCTCTTTACAACGCGGAGCAGGACTATTTTGAGCCTAGGGACAAAGGAGTGTGACGACAACACTACACGGGTTTCTACGACATAACTACACGGGTGACTAGGATTTGTATACGAGTCATTTAGTTTCAAAGATTAATACTACCGTTTTTAATTTTTTTTGACAAAATTGCTTAGAAACAAATTCTACGTGACATTTTAAAGATTTATAAAAAAATATTGTGCGGAATAATTAAATTATTTCGAAATTGATTTCCATTTATTTTATTGAGATTTTGTCGAGTTGACGGAGTTATTAAAACTTTTGAAGACAATATCAAAATTTAAATGTTTCGGAGTTTTCAACATTTGGAACTAAACGACTCGTATGGTAGATATATTTATAGCCAATTATATATCTCTGGGTTATCTCTCCACGGGCGAACAAAGAACCCCGCATTCGTTCGCAAATAATCACTTTCGGCAGGATGTTTGCTCGGCACGCGTTTGTATAATATTTCTATGAATTGGTGGGCCAAGCAGTCAAGTCCAATTTTGAAATAACAAACTTTTTATGTGTCCCTACATATAATCTCATTTTTCATTAAACTCTTATTATTATTACAAAATGTATGCATGTTAGCACCGTTTAGAGAGCGAATTCTCCTCAAGGGTGTTCAAATTCGGGACACGAACCCCCTTTTTAAATTAGATTGAAAATATTACAAATACAAGATAGGAAGGTTAGATTAAGTATAACCCCGCATCTGCATATGTTCATAAAAACATATTTGGTAAGAAAACCGGAGAAAACTTATCAAGAAAAGACGAAAAAAGAAACCTTTGTGGACCTTCCGATATGTGTTACACATTCAGCTTTAGGTGTAGTGTAGTATATATACCATAAACACTCGCAGAGCTACTTTCTATAACACTTGACAGTCAACACTGTAACTCGAAAATCAGTAATCTCAAGACCAATCTCTCTAAAAATACTGGAGGAGAGTCACCGAACAACGCCAGTATTCTAGACTCTAGCTCTAGAGAGATACCTGTAAATTCAAATATTAACAGTACTATATAAAATAAATTATTGGAGTCCCAGCCGCTACTTATAATATACTCTTTAAATAGCTACCTCCGCAGTCTATTTGGTAAGACGTCTATCTTCTTACTCGGGGGTTGCAAGTTCGATTCCCGTAAGAACCTAGATTTTTTGAAAGTTTCTTTCATTCTGGTTTTCACTTAAGATCTTTTCAACAACTTTCTGGACGATTTGAAGAATTGTCGCATAGCAATAGTCCCGCCAGGTTGTAATGTATACAATGAAAGTGTAATATTAAAGAATACAGTGCAGTAAGTGGAATAAACAATGTTTATGGTACGTACACCCATGATAGTTTTTTTAATAAGAATTTGATTAAGAATTCGATTTCCGGCGAGTTGGTCATTTGCTCTATTTAAAGTAGTCAGAACTTGGAAACAAATTTTGCGACTTTTGAATACACAGTGACTGGCTCATTCTGTAATTAAAAGTTAGACAAAGTTTATTAATTAAAATAAATTAAGGAACAATGGGAGGTACTTAAATATTGAGTCAATTCACATGAATATGAGTAAGCACAATTGAACTACGAGTATTTCAAAACATTAGGAAAATCCCTGAAAACATACCAATAATAATATGAGGGAAACTCAACATTCTTTTAAATAGATTTTTATTAAATTTATTTTTATTTTGATGTGGTTGTTGATATTATGCTGTAGCCGACATTGTGTGTGTGATAGTTGGTATTAAAGTATGTGTAAGGATTTGAATGCAGTGTTAGATGTTTCAGTAGCGTTTAAATATTAAGGAAAAATGTATGAAATTGGTCACAGGCCTTGTTTTGCGGAGTGGTTCTCTATGTCCGGCAAATAAAGAGATTTTGCATTATTATATATGTACATGTACTCTACAGTTCGCATTTTCTATTGAAATTATGTGAATTTTAAATGTTGCATTGTGGAAAGCAAAAAAATGTTTTTATGAGACTTTGAATCGTATCACAGAAATACATAAAGTACTACTAAAACTCTGCATAAAGTTTTTGAATCGTATCACGGAAATACATAACGTTCTCCTAAAACTCTGCATAAGGTTTTTGAATCGTATCACAGAAATACATAACGTTCTCCTAAAACTCTGCATAAAATTTTTGAATCGTATCACAGAAATACATAACGGTCTCCTAAAACTCTGCATAAAGTTTTTGAATCGTATCACTGAAATACATAACGTACTCCTAAAACTCTGCATACAATTTTTGAATCGTATCACAGAAATACATAACGTTCTCCTAAAACTCTGCATATAGTTTTTGAATCGTATCATAGAAATACATAACGTTCTCCTAAAACTCGGCATAAAATTTTTGAATCGTATCACAGAAATACATAACGTTCCCCTAAAACTGCATTAAGTTTTTGAATCGTATCAAAGAAATACATAACGTTCTCCTAAAACTCTGCATAAAGTTTTTGAATCGTATCACTGAAATACATAACGTACTCCTAAAACTCTGCATACAACTTTTAAATCGTATCACAGAAATACATAACGTTCTCCTAAAACTCTGCATAAAGTTTTTGAATCGTATCACAGAAATACATAACGTTCTCCTAAAACTGCATAAAGTTTTTGAATCGTATCACAGAAATACATAACGTACTCCTAAAACTTTGCATAAAGTTTTTGAATCGTATCAAAGAAATACATAACGTTCTCCTAAAACTCGGCATAAAATTTTTGAATCGTATCACAGAAATACATAACGTTCACCTAAAACTCAGCATAAAGTTTTTGAATATAAACACTTCTCGTGGTAAACAATATTCTGTTTGAAAAGCGCGAATTGAAGAGAGTCGTAAGCTTAAGACAAACGGACCTCAAGATACAGAGATAACACATACGAGTATCATCATGTTATACTATAATTATATGCGATTCCTGAAAACTTAACTCAATTAAAAAAATACGACAGAGTTTATCAGTTAGTAAACAAATTATACGCTTCATCATGATCTGTAACTGGCTGTGTTCAATGCAATTTCCGGTGTTGTTAAATAACACAGGGTGACCCAGAACAAAGTTTACTTTTGAAAAACTCATAATAAAACATTGTTTTGTTGTAATCAAGTTTATTTACTGCAAACACGTAGCAAAATATTGATTTTTAAAACAGTGTCGTCGAGATGGCTGCCATCGCGTCGACGGCATTCGTCTAAATATGACTCAAATATTTGATAGCACACGCCCGCATGATTTCCGAGGTATCGTTCGAGAAGTCCGCGGGTGACCTAAGAATCGAAATTTCAGCGTGGAACCACATTCTTCACATCTTTTAACCCACTGATTAATTAAGTTGGTGCTTGGACACTGTCGAACAATGTGTTATTTGTACTTAACTCGAAATAATTGTCATAACAATTACGTTTTGTTTCGCAAAACGTACGGACACAAAACTCACGCTGTTACCCCGTCAAGCGACTCATGGCGACTAAAATTACCAAAACCAATCTAACAAATGACGTCTTCCGCGTCTTTCCTCCTCTCTCGTGTAATAAAGGAAAGAAAAGTGCACTTTATTCAGGGCCTCAATGATATATAATTTGCATAAGAATATCTGTTAAACATTATTTTTAAACAAAAGTAGCATACGACTCAAGCCAGCTACTTTTGAGAACTTAGAAGCTTTAAATTAGAAATTCTACGCTGGATGGGCTATGTACAATAGCAAGAATGGATGAAGAAAGACTTCCGGAAAACATGCTGTATTGTGAAAGACGGAACCCGAGATATCCTAAGATTAGATTTAAGGTAACTCTCTGAAGAAACATCTCGCCATTCGATCTACATATCCTGAATTGGGAAAAGCAAGCCAAAAAGTAAAGACTGTGGGAAAATATTGTTCGAGAAGGGCAGCTTATTCACGACCAGGTTTGATAAGCTAACCTGCATACGAAGTGACTATAAAATAAAGCAATTCTATGACATACCGGAGAATTCTGTCCATGTTTGTCGTGGATGTGAGAGGAGATACGAGTCTCGAATTGGACTCCACAGCTTAAGTCGGTAATGTGTCGGAATTGCTGTTATATTCCATCGTCTCGCATAGTCGAAAGGAGGCCATCACTATTGGGACGGAGCAGGTTACTTGGAGCGTGTTTATTGACACTAGCAATTATACTATATAACAAGTAAAATAGAAACCAGTACTTGGTTTGACGCAGAAGCTTATATCAAGGACATACCCATTAAAACCGTACGAGCAGTCCTCGTGTCATCGGATCTTCCATCGGCAGCTGTGGCCTAAAGGATTATCATTAACGCTAAGAAACCGGGCACCCCAGGTTCGATTGTCGGCGAATTTATTTCTGGATTGGTTTAACTCTTAGACCGTTTTATATCTGAATTAATATTTATTTTGTAGCATATATGCTGCACTACTAAGCAACGTAAAAATATCGCTATATTAAAAAATTCTGCCTAACGAAAGGGTGCCGTAGATTAAATTAGGTGATCGCCTTGGAATTTTGATATCATTGCAATCGGAACTTTGGATTTGATGCATCAAGCTTGTACACGCACAGGTAGGTGTCTTCTATCCACAAGATGGCTAGCAATTATGTTCACTCGATCATGAGGGATTACCTATCGTAGAAAACAGTGAAATGTGTGGTATCTGATCCAAATAGGAATAAAGAAAATGCCCATTAAAGGACATGTCGCAGCCTAATTTAATACATAAAATTAGAAGTTACAAAACATATTGTTGGTAGTTATCGCCTCTGAAGTTTCACCAAAAAGTGTAACGCCACAAGTTCGAAAGTCTCTAGCAACTTTTTTATCACCATATGAGCGACAAAAACAAAGAAAGAAGAGGATTCACCTCATATTGGTGTTCCGTGAATTTGTCTATTGCCAGCCAGTTGCCATGACTAAATACATTTTTTTGGGCATTGCTTCAACACGACTGACAATTCGCGGCAAAAAGTATCGTCAATTTTGCAGTGGCTGTCTGGCTTCTGACCAAACTTCAAAAACCAATGACCTCTGTGTGGGAGTACATTCATTGGTATCCTCAAGGCTAATAGCTGGATTTTTATATTTGAATTACGATGAATCACAAAATTGAACGTTTAAATAGTTGTGAAAATGCAGACATAATATGTCCAGAAAATATAAGCTAGTGATTAAATAATAAATAAAAATTCCAATAATTATATCAAAATTCGTCTGATTAATACTCTGGCTTTTTCCATAGCACTCTATAGTGGTAAACATGGACACTGTGAAAAAAGGAAATATATATAAAAGTAAAGGTAGGAAAACCATTTAGACAGTCGATCGGAGCGTGGTTGTTATTGCGACAGGATTTTGAGTACTTGCGCTTTCAGGATGAATGACGAGTGGAAAGGATTTATGTGAGCTCGTGAGTGTGGGTCTGTCTCTTCTTGTTGTTTTAATTTTGGATGTTTTTGTATTTGTGTTTCTGTGTGTTTTTCTTTTTTTCTTCTTTTTTTTTTGTTTTGATTTTTATTCTTATGATTGTGTGCGGTATATTGTGGGATGAATATTTTTGGTCTTTCTGGAGTGATAATGTGTGAGGAGTTGAGTTTCGCAAGATGTTTCCAGTTGTAGTTGAGTGTCACTGTTTGTCAGGTTGATGAGAGCGTGCAACGGGGTTTTTTTGTGTTATCAAAAATCGGAAAGAAGTATCGATTTATTTTTTCATGCTAAATATCCTCAGTGAGATACAGGCAAAAGCCTAGTTTACTGGGGATACGACAAATGAAAGGCAACAAACCCAGATCCATTAAAATTATACGTCCAAATCAAATTACCTGTTGTTTTTTCTCAAATTGTGTATATTTCTTGTCATGTGTAATAATAATAATAATAATAATAATAATATGCTGGATGTGTTGAGATGTGGTGTTGGCGCTTATTGCTTCGCTTCTCATGGACTGCAAAACGCATCGCCGTGTCCATCTTCCATCTATCTAAAAATCAAGGAAAAGCAGTCAACGATACGCAAGAAGAGAACACTGTCATACTCCGGACGTGTCACTAGAAGACATGAAGACAGTTTTGTGAAGCTTGTAGCGGTCGAGGGGCAACGAGCAAGAAGACGGTCTCCAGTAAAGTGGGTAGACATCAAAGAGATGGCTGGTTCTTCATTAAGTGCTGCACTTATCACAGCTCAGGTTACGTATAAAATTATTCAATAAAATATCTCGTGCCAAGAAAATAACATTGTCCGATAGAACAAGTCAAGATCTGGTTGGTTGGAAGAGATTGCCGCCTGGCAATACGCCTGCCAGATTGTATTGGCAATAAAAGTGTTAAATAAATAAATAAAAGATTAAATAAAAAAAGGAGAATTCGTAAACCTTAATGTTTCTATACTTTTTATGAGGCACCGAAATAAAGGTTTGTACAGTATCCGGCAGTTAGTAATACACATCGGGCTTGGGAACGAGACTGTCGCTTTGTAGAGCGTCGTCTCTGTCGTACGATGCGCTAACAGTCTGTGCGACAGAGACGACGCTCTACAAAGCGACAGTCTATTTCTTAAGCCCCATGTATATTATTTACCGCCATGTACTCGTACTATAGAAACATTTTTAAAGCTATCCAAATAACTGACAACATTACATGTTATACGGTATTGGAGGTGCATGGCCGCGCGGCCCCACGTTGCGCTATTCTCCTCGAATGTCACAGCCATTTTTTCAACCTAGTATTAGGGGGTAAAAGGATATCTATGACTTCGATTATATCTATGGTACAATATATTATCAAAAATTAAAAAGTAAACATGCCAATGTGCACCGATCGTCTCCCTTCGGTCTGTCAAAAGATTCAGTACAGCAGTGTGACCGGTAAGTTTGCTAGATTGCAATGGTTCACTCACTTAACCTTTCCCTTCCTGTGCTAAAAAAATCCGCGCGTTCCGGTGCTGTGTATTCAATACACATGTACAAGTGAGCGATTTAAAATCGGAAAAATAAGAATATTCATAGTCAATCGCTTAAATTAATTAAATTTGAAGTCAAAAGTGATAATAATTGAAATTTAATTGCTGAAAACATGAAAAAAACCATCGGCCGACGTTCACAAAACGGGCGAAGAGACTACCTCAAACGAAAGCCCGCGAGCTACTGAAGCGAGCGAACTGAGATTCTATTTCTTGCGTTCCCATATATCGAAGTAGTGAAAGTGAGACGTGAAAAGCGTTACTTCCTCACCCATAGCGGTTTTTTTTATGAATATACCTACGTCACACACTGGCACACGGTTGATTGTATTGGTGAATTTATTCCCGATTTTCACAAAATATCTCTGATGTGGCCGATAAGTGCTAATTATTATTATTATTATTTTTTTCATTCCATGCGTAAATGTATTACGGAGGAATACCTAAAATCTGAACCCAGTATTTATTATATTTATAGAGGGTATTAAAGTTTTTAGAAGCAATGTGTACTAGCTACACATCACAGGGCAGGAAGGGTTAAATAAGAGAAAGAAATGAAACTGGCACAGCTTGGCTTTCCAACTGAATTGACGTGGAATTACGAGAGGATCCTCGACTATGAGGCCCAGCAGCAACAACTTTATACGCAATTGCTTTAAATGCATAATTTTTAATTAAGTTCATGTTTTGTGAAAACGAATTATATATGTATATTGATTTCAAATCGCCAAGTATCC
The DNA here is from genome assembly GCA_949825065.1 of Odontocerum albicorne. Lineage (NCBI taxonomy): Eukaryota > Metazoa > Arthropoda > Insecta > Trichoptera > Odontoceridae > Odontocerum > Odontocerum albicorne. The sequence goes on from OX463845.1 coordinate 6,188,001, forward strand.
TAATGGAAACAAATTCCGAGTGGATAGGGTTCACAAATGATCTTCAATACGAAAGACTATCCCAAGTGATCAAGTATTATTGCCAGCCATTTCGTGGATGGAAGACGCTTGTACGTTACTTCATTTATTGTTCTTCAGCAAGCACACAATCTTGACAGATCAAACCCAAAGTTTCGAGTGCGAGTAGATTAAGCTTCCAAGACGATGAGGTTTTATCTGCTACAGCCCTTCGTTGGGCAGTTTTTTTTAAAGCGCTATTTATTTTACTGCTTAATAGTGTTATAGGAATTAATAAAAAAGCAGTATATAAGCTGAAGAAAAACACAAATGCAGATGTTAAATGGTTTAAGAATAAAACCAGTCTGGAAGAGAATCCACCAGAAATCGAACCTAGGTCACCAACTTGCTTAGCGGGAATGCTAGCATTCAAGACCATGGGCGTCAATTAAATAACTAAGCAATAAAAATGTTTTTTTATTAAAATAAATCACTTACCATTAGTGACAACGTCTGCTTCTTCAGGGGTTTGTTTTCCACGTACTGCCTCTGGCGACAAAACTGGAGACTGCGAGGTTGGAGTGACTCCTTTAGACTTAATCGGTGAAGTGAGACTTGGCGCCTTGCCCGGGGAGGGAGGCGGACTGGTTAGGGAGGTCGCCTCCGCTCTCGTAGGGGAGGCGACCTCCGCTCTTGTGGGGCAGCTCTTCACCTTGCTGGGCGACACTACTGGAGATCGTATTGGTGAACTCTTGTCGGGAGTCGTTATTCCTTTGGTGGGTGGAGTGGTGCTCCTCGGAGAAACTACGGGTGCCGTAGGGGATGCGGCTATTCTATCAGTGACCGGGGAGCCGGCCGATGAATTCGCAGTTTCCGCTGCGGGCGAGGTCGTTTTTGGCGAACAAATAGTTTTCTCGTTTTTGGGCGGAGGGCTGACGTGCGGTGACCCAGAACTTTTACGCACTTTGGAACCTTCTGGCAAAGTAGGGCTTAAAACTCTAGGCGGGGTAGATGGTGGTGGCGGCGGTGATAACGGCGGAGATCTAAAAGGACTTCGCACGCCCCCCACGGTCACCTCCCCGGTAACTGGGGATCGCACTCTGTCTTCTCTGTTAGCGCTGACCACATTTCCGGGAGCGGCGGAATGTTTTTGGTCAGGCCTCTGAGCTTCACCGGTGGGCCTTGTGGTTCGTGCTTTCGAAAAATGTGATGTCCAATTTCGCTGTTTTTCGATTAGTTCCTTGCTATTAAACTTTCTTTCGGGTTTTTCCGGTTTTTTAGGTAAAATAAGAGGTTTTCCGATTCGACTCACATCCTTAGGAGCCCCGTTTGCGTTGGAGATTATTCTATAGTCTCCTTTGGCATTTCTGTATGTGGTGTCGTGGATTTCGATATTTCCATTGACGGTTCGGTCGTTTTCGGTTACGGTGTTGTGATTGATGGCGGAGGGTACGTAAGAGTGGGGCAGCAAGTCGGGCTTGGCCGGCGGCGGGGACGGAGACCGGGACAGCTTCCCGGCGCGCGAGCCGGCCGAGCTGGAGCGCGATCGCGCCGAGAGCCCGCCACCCGAGGGGCTCTTCTCCACGCGGTGCAGCGGCCGATTCTCCTCACCCAGCTTCTCGAAGAGCGCACGCGCGTTGTTAAACCGCGCCAAGTGGCTCTCGGTGCGCACCACGGACACGGGTCCTGCCACGGCCCCCGCGCCCGGCCCAGGCGCCACCACGCTCTCGGGGCCCTGCACTTCTCGAGACGGTGCCATCCCTTGGAAGATGTTGGCTATTTGCGATACTTTCGAACCGGAACTTGGCCTTCTTTTCTCCTCCATTTCTTTACACACAGCCCTTAGATGGACCTGTAAAAAAATAAAATATCAATTCATTAAAATTTGTTCCAATAGCAACAGTAAATTATATTATAGAACAATGCTATTCCCAATAATACAATACGTTAGTAATTATTTGTTAGTTCAATATATAGATGAGTAACATGTGTAAAGCATTAAAATTTGTTAATGGGAATAAAAAACACGACTTAGTAAACATTAATAACAAATTAAAAAATACCCATTTTTTATTTTCCTTACTGCAACTTTGAGATTTATAAAAATTAATAAAATGTAATATAATTAAGTATTTAAAACAGAGAAGTGGCAAAGCCGTCAAGTATTTATTTTAAGAAATATCACTCAGTCTCCGCCGTAAGGCAGTCCAATGCAAACTGATAAAGAGTTGCGAAAAGAAACACTGTGTAATTAACTGATAAGCGGAAAAACGAAACCTGAGGAAGGCGCAGGCGACAAAGATAAGGTTATCCCTGCTTCTACCTCTGAATTCAGTGATTATCATGTTTCCTAAAAGAGGACTGGTAGATATATTGGGTGTTAACATAAGTTGTGTCCGTTTTTTTTTCAAATAAAGAGAACAAGAGGACACAACAAAAAACATTACAACAAATTAGTCAATAATGTATTCTCCTTCATTATTTACAACTTCTTGCCAACGTTCTACAAGTTTTTCAATGCCTGTGCGATAAAAACCATCCGGTCTTGACTCGAAGAATTCGTCCAACCATGTCCGCAATTCGACGTTAGTTATTGAAGGAAACGCTGCGCAAATTGTTCGAAAGCGACCGGAAAAGGTGGAAATCCTACGGCGCGAGGTGTGGAGAATATGGAGGGTACGGCAGGACTTACCAACCAAGCGTTTGAATGGCATTTTTCGTAATGTTGGCGATATGAGGGCGGGCGTTATCGTGTTGCAGAATAACGCCATATTGCCGATCCGGCCTTTTTTGTTGAATTGCAGTGTTGAGCCGCTGCATTTGCAGAATGTATAGCTCCGCGTTGACTGATTGCGTTCAAGTATCTCGTAGTGGATGACGCCTTGCCAGATGCAAATCATCGTCTTGCGCGGATGCAAACCTTGTTTCGCTCTGGGCGTTGCTTGTTGACCATAACTCACTCATTCTTTCCGTTTCTTCATATTCACAAAAAGGCACCATTTTTCATCACCAGTAATGATGCGGTAAAGGAACCTATGCTTGTGGCCATGCGTAGCTCGACTACGCGCGAGAAAACCAGCAGAAATTGTCGAACGTTGATTTTTGTTGTTTTCACTTTTTGATTTTGAACGTTGATTTTTGTTGTTTTCACAAAACCTGTGGAACCCAAGCGCCGAACTTCTGGACTTTTCCTATAGATTTAAGATGGCGGTATACAGTCATGTGACTACAATTCATCTGCTCAGCCAATTCTACGGTGGTTTGAAGGGGATCTTCATGAATAATATGGTTTAAGCGGTCCTCATAGAAGTCCACTGGTCGTCCGGAACGCTCCATGTCTTTCAGGTCGAAATTACCGTCTTTGAAACGCAAAAACCATCGACGAGCTGTCGTTTCATTCATAGTATCTTCACCATACACTTCGCAAATATCGCGAGCAGCTTTGGCAGCTTTATTCCCTCGATTGAATTGAGGTGTCGAAAATGCTCACTTTCATCTACTTGACATTTTTTTAACCTGTCGAGTTTATTGCCATGTGGCAATCTCTTCCAACCAACCAGAAATATGTTTTTATAGGTCCTAAGTGTTAATCAGACTGGAATCTTATTTTAAAAAATCTGGGTTCCAGCTGGGATCGAGCCCGCAGCCTCCGGATCGGCAGACAAGTGTCTTACCACCAGGCCACGGAGGTCATCTATTTTGAAGGCTTGTAATCAAATAAAACAATATATGTAACGTAAAAGCAAACACAATATCTTGTAGAGCAGAAAATTTTCTATCGAATGACGTATAACCTTTACCTTTTGTTTAACTTTTGGTGCTCATTTTTAAATTTGGAAAAAAACGGACACAACTTATGTTAACACCTAATAGATTGCTAAAAAAAACAATGTCACGGTTTTCATGAATCCATTCCTTATTGAATTCAATAAAACTGCATATATCTGCTATGTACGAGTAGATCTAACAAAAGCATTCGACCGGGTAATAATAATAATCAACGATATTGATATCATAATAGAAAGAATAAGAACACCCCCTGATATAATGAATGCTATAAAATAAATTAACATTAATAGCAACAATTAAGCAAGAGTGGACGGAGAACGATTCAAAGCCATTGCAACTGCCACAGCAATAAGACAGGTAGATCATTTGAGTCCATTACTTTTCAATGTAATGATAAATAAAATAATTGAAGAAGTTGCATTCTAAGACTGGGCTACAGAATGGGGGATAACTTAAATCGTATATTAACAGTGCTGACAAAAGTTGAAGAATTTGGTGACAACCTTCAAAAGAGGTTTCATGCGTCCCATCTTTCATCACAAAAATATAATATGATCAATCTGTATAAAAACAAACGAAATGCTTGTTTCAATGATCTCCAAACAGAAACAATAAAGGCAACCCTGATGATAACAGACTACACGTTTAACTTAACACATTCAATGCGATCAAATTATTAAGGTAATTCACGTGTGGCTGACTAATTATTAAAATTTAAAAAAAAATCACTTGACGTACACGCATTCCGCTCGAAGTATATTTGAACACTGGTGAATATTTGTGTGTGCTAATACTAATAAACTAAACATCCATGCGTTGCTACGAATTGAGTATGTGTATACAATTTCAACGCACTAGAAGCGGCAATAGTATCTTTGGTTTGCATACGAAAACGCGTCAGGCGCGTTGTTAGCACCCGAAGGTTGCGAAGAAGAACGCACTAGGCGCGTTGTTAGCATTGAACGTGTTAACAGAGAGAAAAAGGATTATTTTGAGATCGCAGCGGCATTTCATGAAAAAATATGTAACATTTAAAAAGCGATTGTGGCATAGCAACATCCTCAATATGAGAAAAAAAAGAGGTAAAACAAGTTAACAAGATATATTTCAGTCTTTTGATAATTTTATATAAATTTAATCATATAGTTATAATTAGTTATAACAGAAAATTTTTGAGAAAACTTCCTGAAACCCGATATCGATATACGAGTATATATTATATAAGGTTAACTTTGTATATAAAACGATTTACACATACAGGTTTTAAAACACCTTATGAATCCTCGTATTTAGACACTTGCTGTTCAACTATCAATATATTTTCAGGTAGTCTAAAAGTTGTACACTATTTTGCATGAACATTTGATCATGAAAAAGCTTTTTTCGAAATGGGTGCCGCGTTTGCTCACAATATAACAGAAACAACAACGCATCGATGATTCAGAGCGCTGTTTGGCACTGTTGACGCGAAATAAATAGGAGTTTTTGCGTCGGTATGTGACAATGGATGAAACTTGGATCCACCACTATACTCCGGAATCAAATCGGCCGCCAGCTGAGTGGAGAGCAGCCGGTGAAGCGACCAAAAACTCAACAGCCGGCCGGGAAGGTTATGGCCTCCGTATTTTGGGATGCGCATGGTATGATATTCATCGATCTGCTTGAAAAGGGAAAAAATCATCAATAGCGAATATTACATAGCGTTATTGGAGCGTTTGAAGGTAGAAATTGCAAAAAAACGGCCCCATATGAACAAGAAAAAAGTTCTCTTTTGTCAGGATAATGCACCGTGTCACAAGTTGATGGAAACGATGGCCAAATTGCATGAGTTGAACTTCGAAATGCTTCCGCACCCACTGTATTCTCCAGATTTGGCCCCCAGCGACAATTGGCTATTCGCAGACCTCAAAAAGATGCTCCAGGGAAAGATATTTGGCTCCAATGAAGAAGTGATTGTCGAAACTAACGCCTATTTTGAAACCAAAGATAAATCGTTCTACATGGCTGGCATAGGAAAGCGTTGGAATAAATGTATCGCTCTTGAAGGAGACTGATGAATAAAGAAGAATTTTGGCAAACAAATGTTGTTTTAGTAGTTAGTCCCGGGACTTATTGATCGATGTGTTACATAAAAAGATGTTTATTTTTCAGATTTAGGCAGTTAATATAATATAAAACAGCCCTATATTTTGTGGCATCCTGTATGATACATTTCTTATTAAAACTGATAAAATTAATCAAATTATGAGTACTCAAATAATACGAAGTATTCCTTTGATATTATCAATAAATATTTTGAATGTATTTTTTTATCAATTTGGCTCTTTCATATAGGTAAAATAAAAGTAAAATTAATGCTGTGAATATGCTTGCACTAAGGATTTTTTTGGAGTGTCAATGTTTGAAAGAAAGTAGAAATGAATGCATGGATAAAATGGATGTCTTAAGATGAAGCAATGAGCTTTGACCTCTTCAGAACTGGCGTCCATTATAATAGAGTCCATATGCACTTCGAAAAACAACTTTGTGGTATATTTATGTTTTTTGATAACAAATGAAGTGTAGGATACTGTATTATCAACGTTGAACATTTTGGGCGCCATCTATCTAAATTTATACGACATAATGTTGCATTTAGCGCATAATACACTCGCAAGCAAGAATATATTTTTTTAAATCCTAGAATAATTAAGGCCTGAAGATATTAAGATGGTTGGGACATGTAGAGAGAAAGAATGACTAAGCAGTCAGAAGTGTAAGATGTGCGTGAAAGAGGTAGACCTAGGAAAACGTGGCCAAATGGACTAGATTTTGAAAAAAAGGTAAAGTGAGAAGTATGAAGAATAGACCATTGTGCATGATGAGATGTATGAATGTGTAGGAGGCGAAAGTTGCGTGCTTGGGTAGAAAAGTTTGGAGATCTGTTATCCCTGCCTATCTCGCAAGGGACACGGTGTGATATATGTATGTGTGTAGGTAAAATAATGTTCTTTCATAAACCTTTAATAATAGTTTAAAACAATTCTTATATTTGTCATTTTTTCAGTATTCATTCTCTCCACATGTACAAACCGTTTTAAAACTGCTTTCTTCATTTTACATAAAACATCCATGCATTCATTTCTGATTTTCATTCTACGTTCTTTCATACATTGACACTATACAAATTTCCCTTAATGCACACATATCCACAGCATTCATCTTACTCTTATACTTCAAACTTTACCTTCTGTCATACATTGACACTATACAAATTTCCCTTAATGCACGCATATCCACAGCATTCATCTTACTCTTATACTTCAAACTTTACCTTCTGTCATACATTGACACTATACAAATTTCCCTTAATGCACGCATATCCACAGCATTCATCTTACTCTTATACTTCAAACTTTACCTTCTGTCATACATTGACACTATACAAATTTCCCTTAATGCACGCATATCCACAGCATTCATCTTACTCTTATACTTCAAACTTTACCTTCTGTCATACATTGACACTATACAAATTTCCCTTAATGCACGCATATCCACAGCATTCATCTTACTCTTATACTTCAAACTTTACCTTCTGTCATACATTGACACTATACAAATTTCCCTTAATGCACACATATCCACAGCATTCATCTTACTCTTATACTTCAAACTTTACCTTCTGTCATACATTGACACTATACAAATTTCCCTTAATGCACGCATATCCACATCATTCATCTTACTCTTATACTTCAAACTTTACCTTCTGTCATCCATTGACACTATACAAATTTCCCTTAATGCACGCATATCCACAGCATTCATCTTACTCTTATACTTCAAACTTTTCTCGTATATTACATTAATATATTTATAGCATTGTAAAATGAGAGTTTTCTTAAGCTAAAAAGTTATGAATATATTGTTTTGATATCACATAATATTATCGTATCAAATACAAATATAGTAATCCCTAGAATCTAAATATCAAACGAAGAATCAGGAAATTTAGTATAAATTGACTGTACGAACAATTAATTCCTCAACGAAATCTAATCAGTTATTGATAAGATTAAATTATGACATTAGTCATCATTCATATATTTGTGTTATTCAGTGTGACTCTTTCAAAGTAACCGAGGTGTTAGCATTGTCAATGAAAAAGTAAAAAAAACTAAAAATGCATTTGAAAAATGCATTGTTCCTCGCTTTCGTGACATTCGCGTCCATAATTTATTTTGTTTCCAGTGATTGTAATATTGCAGACGAATGTGTGACCGATATCGAACAAAAGACTTGTGATGGAGATAATATGTATCTGGTGGAAAATGTAACAGTGGATAATTGCTGTCCTGGATGTAAAAAGCTATCATGTATGTATTCGTATATCGTCATTTTGATCTATGTGAATTTTCACGGCTTCAACTAAAAAATGATTTGTTATATTAAAAATTGAGTTTACTTGAAAATATGAATACTTAAGTCATGATTGGCCTTACACATGTTTTACCAATTTGTTATTGCAGTTTTAAAAGAGAGATGTGGCAGACAGGATCTTCCGGAATGTGCCAAAGGCCTGAAGTGTGACGGGTTCGAATGTGTACCAGATCCACGTAAGTGCATTACGCACAGTTGCGACAGTTCATGTTTACTCGTATTGTTGTGGTGTCTTAAAAAATATTGGGATTTTTGTTCTTTGTACTTGCGTTTCGTTTATTTCGGTTTCAATGTTTCTTTTACATACCAATATTTTTTTCAAACGTTGTCCAGTTTCAACAGTGCACTTTTTTCCCGTAGATTCGCTTATATTGTATTTTATTATACTTTTGTTGCATACAGTACAACCTGATGGGTTTATAGCCATATGGCAATATCTTATTTATTTAATACTTTCATTGCAAATACAATCTAGCGGGCTTATTGACAGGCGGCAATCTCTTTCAACCAACCAGACAAAAGTAAATGAAGCAAGTTACGTGGTCGCATAAATAATTCAAATGACTATCCATCTCCACGAAATCCATAAAAACATACGTGAGCACGAACCCCACAAAGATGGACAATCATCCGAACATTATTTTTCATATAAAGTGAGATATCATCAATCAAAAGAAAAGGAAGGGATGGTGGAGAGGAAAGGAAAAGAAAAATCAGGAATGAAACACATTACTTTACTGACTAGAAATTAAGAATTTTTTCAGTCGCTTCTTAAAGCATGCCAAGGACGGAGCGAGTCTTATATTGGTTTGTAACTGAAATATATATCTTCCAAACAACCATAAAGGCTTTTAGATAAACCTTAAGTGAGTTTTTGTTTTATCCTTTTTATTTTAAAGAAAATATTTCACACAAGTTATAGGCCATCCGTACACCCCTGAATACTAGGTGTATTCACCAAAAATGCCCGAGTCATCCATTGGAGGGGGGTAGAACAGCACGGGGTTCGAATCGGCGACATTCCGCACTAAAGTTTACGTCTCACTTTGGTTTGCCATCGCATTCAGTACAGCGGTGTGGCCGGTGAGTTTGCTGGTGTGCAACAGTTCACTCACTTAAAGAACAGAAAAAAAGAAAGAAACAAAACTCCACGCCATAGGTCGCTATCCAAATGAATTGTGGTTGAAATATTGAGGGGATTCTCGACTAAGAGGTCCAACAACGACGACGAAGTGAAAATTAGACTGGTAATATTTCTAACACACACATACAATAAAATAACAATAATTTTCGAAAATAAATAAAAACAAAAATATGTACGTAAAATTTATCCACAATAATACACATTAAAAATCGCACATCAAAAATTCAACATACATTGAGAGATCTCGGAAATTTGAGAGAGAAAATCAACAAAAAGAATCTACGAGAGTTAAGTCGTTGAGTCGGATCCACACCCTAAGAGAACTTTTAAACGCATATGTCATACTGTCACCAAACATGTCCGAAACTGCAGAATAGTCATTACCCAATCGATGCAATCTGGGTAATGAGTATACAACAGTCTCGGAGAATATGAATAATAGTTAATTATATAATTCTCGCGCCGGTAATTATCCTGAACCTCATAGGTACTTCTCGAACGAAGTCAAGTCAAACTAGTGAGAAAGATTTGTGTACTGTGATTACCGTTACCATATATTAAAATAGGATGTGATTACAGAATCGTGCTGGTGGTACGCTCTCTATCCTGAATCGGAAACCAAGTACCCCCCAAGATGCAACCCGGACGGCACCTACCACCAGAAGCAGTGCAAGGGAGATAATATGGTGGGAAGGTGAAAAACTGATATTTTTTAATTAAATTTAATAAAAACATCTATCGTTGTCAATTAATTATAATAGCACATCTTTAACCGGGATTGTTCCTCAAGATATCCTTTGCATAACCACCAAGCCCGAGCCTCTAGGTTGAAATCTAGACACAGTTTTATTAGGACCACTAAGCTTCTGAATCAAACACCTGCTGTTAGCCCGATGTTATATAGTTAGAAGTTAGTATGCAGTTGTTAACAATTCTAAGAAATTAAATATTAAGATTATTCAAAACTTAAGTTAGTTCATAGTTATAATATATAAATTAGATAACTTCTTAAAATATAAATTTGTATATACACGTGTATATTAAGGATATCAGTTATCCTGTATACTCAACATGTACACGAATTAATTTTAGTTATTTTGCACGAATTCCAGGTGCTTCTGTGCAAATGTGCAAGGGAAAAGAATATTTGGGCTATCGTGGATGATGGACTCGAAAAATATGACATGCGGTAAGTGGAATTGACAAATATTTCTTTTATCTGGTTGATAATGTTTCGCGTCGTCGTGATAAAGAATCTTTTTCGGTGCCGTATTCACAAACTAAGCTATAAAGAGCGTCACCGATCGTACACGGAATAACCCTGTTGGATGAATTTTCCGATATCAATATCTTCCATATCTCGGTTGATAAATTTACTTTGATTAAAAATACACTGTAAGCATAACTGAGCCACTTCACAGAGAAGCACGAGTATACATTGTAAGCATAACTGAGCCACTTCACAGAGAAATACGAGTGTACATTGTAAGCATAACTGAGCCACTTCACAGAGAAACACGAGTATACGTTGTAAGTATAACTGAGCCACTTTACAGAGAAGCACGAGTATACATTGTAAGTATAACTGAGCCACTTCACAGAGAAGCACGAGTATGCATTCTAAGAATAACTGAACCACTTCACAGAGAAATACGAGTATACATTGTAAGCATAACTGAGCCACTTCACAGAGAAATACGAGTATACATTGTAAGCATAACTGAGCCACTTCACAGAGAAACACGAGTATACATTGTAAGTATAACTGAGCCACTTCACAGAGAAACACGAGTATACATTGTAAGTATTAGGTCCTTACATATGAAATTGGCGTTTTGTTTGGGAGGAACATAAAGTTGATTTTTTTTTAATATAATATATTTATTTAATCAAAGTATGTACCATTGCTATCTATGCACTTTTGCCATCTCATAGGTAGTTCATCGATCCCTTTACTAAAAAAACCATTCGGACGGGAATCAATAAAATCTTTGAAGTCGGTTTGGACTGCCCCATCGGAGTTGAATTTTTTCCCTTGCAAGAAGTTATCCAAATTTCGAAAAAAATAGTAATCTGTTGGGGCAAGGTCCGGAGAGTACGGTGGATGTCTTAGACATTCCAATTGAAGCTCTTCTAATTTGGTAGCCGTCTGTTGTGCAGTGTGTGGTCTAGCGTTATCATGAAGCAGCAGTGGCCTAGAGCGATTAACCAGCCTCGGTTGTTTAGCAGCTAGCTTTTCCATCATGGTTTGCAGTTGCTGACAATAGACATCTGCCGTAATCGTCTGGCCAGATTTAAGAAAGCTGTAGTGAACGACACCAGCACTAGTCCACCAAACGCTCACAAGTAACTTTTTTGGAGTCAATTTTCGCTTGGGGCATGGTTTGGCTGGTTCGGCAGGGTTCAGCCATTGCGATGAGCGCTTCCGATTATCATACAGGATCCACTTTTCATCACAGGTAATGATTCGATTCAAAATCCCTTCATTATTGTGCCGGTTGAGTAATGCAACGCAGCAGTCAACGCGCGTTTGTTGATTTGCTTCACTCAATTCGTGAGGTACCCACCTTTCAAGCTTTTTCACCTTCCCAATTTGCTTCAAGTGGATTAAAACAGTTTTATCACTAACACCGCAGCCTGCAGCTAACTCGGACGTGGTTTGCGATGGATCCGCTTCCACAATAGCCTTCAATTCTTCATTATCAACTTTGGTCTCCGGCCGTCCACGGGGCTTATTCTGCAGGTCGAAATTTCCAGAACGAAAACGTTGGAACCAAAAACGCACTGTGTTTTCTTTTGCGGCACCGTCGCCATACACATCATTAATCCTTCGAGCCGTTTCTGCAGCACTGGTGCCACGGTGGAACTCGTACTCGTAAATAACGCGATATTTCAAGTTTTCCATTTTGTAAACTGAGTGACGCAAAGAAAAAAAACAATTGAGGAAAAAACAAATGAATTATAATTTTCGAAACACAAATATTTGAGTAAATAGCTGTATAAATTTTAATTTGGAATTCCTAACCAAAGAGAAGATATTTGAGATCAAAGTTGCCAGTACGGCAAAACGCCAATTTCATATGTAAGGACCTAATATAACTGAGCCACTTCGCAGAGAAGCACGAGTATACATTGTAAGTATAACTGAGCCACTTCACAGAAAAACACGAGTATACATTGTAAGCATAACTGAGCCACTTCACAGAGAAGCACGAGTATACATTGTAAGCATAACTGAGCCACTTCACAGAGAAGCACGAGTATAATTGTTTCTGTTGTTATTATTTTTAGACATTTATATATTTAATTGTTTTTGTACTATGCATTGTATTTTATGTAATTGGGTTAAACCTGTATTCAATGTAAAATAAAACAATTTGTATTTTCAATATCTCAAGTTAGTCGAGTGGCTGACTTCACGGTACAGATTAAAGAAGATAAAAGGAATATACACAAATAAAAAGTAATGTATTTAATTTATAAAGTAGGTCATGGGACTAGTAGGTAACGGAATGTTTAGTGACATCCCTCTAGCGGCAACGAAGGCTGGAAGCAGGAAGCTAGACCGTAACCCCATAGTCTCGATTTACACACGATTATTGTGGATAAGTAATATATTGTTATATAACCTTGTTCCAGCATTTAATAATACTTTTTTTTTCAACACATACATACATACCATCGTACCAATTCCCTGTCGTGGTAGGCAGAGAGGACCGAGCGCCAGACTTTACTATCAAGACACACATCATTTGCCTTTTCCAGATCCATACACCTTCTCATACAACTTCTACGATTTTTCTGGATTTTCGTTTCCTTCTCTTTCAGAATATCATTCACTTGATTCAACCATACTTTTCTTGGTCTTCTTCTCATACGCCTTCCACCCACATATGCACAATAGTCTTTCTTCATTCATTCGTTCTACATGCCCAAACCATTTCAGCGAGCTCTTCTTCATCTTACTTAACATACCAGCCTTAAATTTACGTACTCTTCTCATGTTCCATTCCCGATGTTACAAACAATCAAATAAGGACGTTATATTTAAGGCCTTCATCATCTTATTGGTTGATTGAAACAAATCACTACAAGGCAATCATAAATAAAGGTGCCAGATTGAACAATACACAATATAATGGAAGTGTAATAAAATTGTATTTCAGCATGCAGCAGGCGCCGCGCGGATTTGGAAGAGGAAGGCCGCACCGACGTGACCCTCCACTGCACCGAAAATGGGAACTACGAGGAACTGCAGTGTGACAACGGGCTGTGCTGGTGCGCAGAGTCGCTGACCGGGGAACCACTATCTGGAGTCGTCAACGAAGAGTTGCTCACACAATTGCCGTGCTGTGAGTCTTCAAAATACAATTCATGTTGCCACGTTTCATCGTAGTCTTAGATATTGCTATCCATTGTTCACATTGACTTTCATAATCCGCCTTCGCCGACTTTGCTCTATTCAAGTTACCTTTTATATGTTTTCCCATTTTTTTTGCCCTTCCGTCTTATTCTTGGACTGTCAACTGTAAATCGTCAGTCTTTCTGCTATAGAGACGACCTTCATCACCTAGTCGGTAAGACGTCTTCCAACCCGGAGATTACGGTTTGATTCCCGTTGGCACTCGGATTAATTTAAAAAAAAAACAGTCTAATTTTCATTAAAGACCTCTTTAACATATTTCTAGTTAGTTAGAAGAGATTGTTACATGGCAATGTCCTGGCAGGTTGTACTGTATACAACGGAACTGTTTGTAATACAAAATGAGGTGCATGGCCGTATAATAACGCACTGAGCCTCTATGCGGAAGGTCGTCGGTTCGAACTACTCCCCTCGAATGACACTGGCATTCTTCCGCCTTGTATACGGGGGTATAAAGATACCTATAATTTCGGCCATACCTATTCTTTAAAAAAAAAAAAGAAAAAAAACATCCCGATGTGCTGCGATCGTCTCATTTCGGTGTGTTATCGGATCAAGTGCAACGGTTAGGCCGATGAGTTTGCTGGTGTGCAACGGCTTACGCACAGCTTCGCTTTTCAACTGAATGGCGAGGAGATTCTCAAATACGTGGCTCGGAAGCAAGGATGGATGGAGGAGGATACTTGAACATGAAATAATGCCAATAGTTGGAATTTGATGTGGAAGAGACAGTTGCCATTGAGTTATAATAATTTCTTTGTTAGATGACGAGACGAAGGTCGGCTCCAAGTACCTGAGGGTGTGCGAGAGCAAAAAGTACGCTATCGCCGTGCTGAAGAACAAACTGGCGCTTCACGGAACCACCGAAGTCTCTATCGCCTCCAACCTCTGCGGCTACGACGGCACCTACGGGATATACCAGGTCGAGAGTGGCATGTAAGTTCTCATCAAATACTTTTTCGGGAAATGGTCTCGAGTCAGCTTATTTTCAATCGTTTCTGACTCATTTTCATTCATCATAAGGACAAGCTGTATTTGTACAATTCCATAATCAAAACAGTACATACGTACGTATCTTTAAGAAATACATGTGTATGTCGAATGCTTTGGTTTGAAAACAACGTGATGACACTAGTTTCAGCAGGAAAATTGAAACCGAGGAAGCAATCGGACGATCTGTTCCATATATGATATATTTAATAACATTAAAATAACAGTTTATATAACACCTTTTAGAGTAGACTACCCTCAAAAGCGCTACAACTCGGGGTTCGAACCCATTATTATTGACAGATTAAACATATAATAAAATAAATATACGAGTATATACGTTGAGTGTTAGGATAGGAAGGTGGTAAATGTAGTATTTAAATAAGGAACTTCCCCGCATCCGCATATATATAAATATTTAGAAAAACATGTTTGGTAAGAAAGTCACAGAAACCTTACAAGGGAAAACATACTACAAATAAACCTCTGTAAATATGTTTTTTGTAATATTTTTAATCAGCCAATAGAAGTGGGTTCGAATCTCGAGTTTGAGCGTCTTTCAGCAGAGTTTGCTCTCTAAACGGTGGTATAAATTTTGTCCCTTTATAATTATTATTAAATACTAATTTCTTCAGTAACAACAAAATATTTAGCATTAAGTGTCGGATTATGAATTCGAGCCTAAGCACTAATGAGACTGCTTGGTTGACCCAGATAACGATTGATGGCAATGTTTGATGAACCTCGTTGTAGGGATTTCTGGAAGACCGGAGAAAAAAACGTAGATCGTCTAATGAGAAGATTTTTTACTATATTATCTCACTTAAGGTGTTATTTGTGAAAATTGATTTATTATTCACATATTAGTTGCAGGTCGATAATGTATTAATTTGCATCATTGGCATGTGATTTAAATACTCGTAGATATTGTACAAGTGTGTCAGATTCCCGATGGGCATCCGAAATATTCCAATAGTACCCAAGAGGCATAAAGAGGCCCAGGAAAAGACCGAAGGTGCGCTGGATAGATGAAATCAGGAAGCATGACAGCATCACATGGCACCAACGAGCAACAAAACGAATTATTTGGAGTCAAATTGGGGAGACTTTCACCCAGCAGTGGATCGTATCAGGTTGAGAATGATGATAATGATTTTACAAGTGTATTCTCACGTTATGTACAACAACCGCGCAATAACTACATTAGTAAAAATGATAATACATAAGTGTGTTTGTGCCCACCTTGATATATGAAAGTGAAATTTGAACATGGCAGAAGAATAAGAGTAAGGTTAATGCTTTGGATATGCGTGCATTAAGAAAAATGTGTGGAATGTCAATGTTTGAAAGAAAGCGGAATGAAGAAATCAGAAAAGAATGCATAGATAAAATTTATGTTTTAAGTAAGAGGAATAAAAGAGCTTTAAGATAGTTTGGATACGTGGAGATAATGAATGATGAAAGAATGACTAAGCGAGTATACAAGTCAGATGTGCAAGGTGTGCGTGGAAAAGGTAGACCGAGTAAAACGTGGCAGGACCAGATTATGAAAGAAGGTTAAGTGAGAAGTTTGAATAATAGAAGATTGTGCATGACGAGATGTATGAATGTGGGGAAGGCGAACGTTGTGTGCTTGGATAGAAAAGTTTGGAGATCTGTTCTTGGAGACTCGGGCGTGATATACTCGTATATTATAATCCAAAGATTCTAACAAAATATTTTCATTTTTTTGCAGCGCCTATTGTTCATGGAAAGATGGTAAAAGAATTGGCAGTTATCAAGTGGAGGCAGGACCTGTCCTGGCTAAAATGAATTGCAGTAAGTAATTATTTGCATTAAATCTGAATACAATATTTATTTGCTAACATTACTTGATACTATATGTGCGCCTGTTATTTTTTAGTATCCACAATACAATATTTACAATTTATATTATGATATACAATATTTAAAGAAAGGCGACCCTCAGAGTACAAGTACGTAGCAAAGCAATTTTTTTAGATAGAACCAATTCACTAGGGAAAGTCTGTGAAGAATTTGCATACAATTTCCAAATCAATTCAACCGATTTAATTCGATATGCCTTTAATCCTGATAAATATATTATCCGACAGATGTTGTATCCAGTGATTTATTCTCTCGGAACTGCACATTGAATTAATTGGGTTAAATTTTTGCAAGGCAAATTGACAATGGCAAACCTTGTTGATAAAAATTTGAAGTCAAAAGCCAATCAGCAGTCGCTAAATTAATCCCAATTGGGTGCAAAGAAACAGTTTCATCAATGGAATATATTGTTCTTTGACACATTTATTTTAGAAATGAATACTATATACTCGTATAACAATACTTATACTAGGTTAGTCAAAAAGTTTTGAAAGCGGAAATGAAAATACATTTTTTTTGGGGGGAAATCACTTTTATTGCTCAGTATAGTCTCCCATAAGATCAATACACTTGGTCCAACGATCTTCCCACTTTGTTGTCCCATCACGGAAGTGACTTTCTGGAAGGCCTGCAAAATACTCCTCTACGACGGCTATAACCTCTTCGTTTCCCACACACGGCCAATTACAGAGGCTGCCCGCGCTTCCCTAAAAGCAGCCCCTCTCAAACTTCACCCCCCACCGCCCACCCGGCAAACAATACCACCTCCCACCGATCTTTCGCTCCCCAGAGCGCATCGAGACCAGCCACCTCCAGCGTCTCATACGCAAACATAGCAACCCCACGCCCCCTGTTATCTTCACATACACCCCAAAACCACACATCGCTCCCCCCCCACCCAAAATTTCGACATAGTAATAAACAACCTAAGATCAGCCATCAGCGCAGCCATGAATTACCTTAACCTCATCCAAGAAAATGGATCGCACTCACTCGAACACCAAATTTAGCCACCCAGACGTCCAAAATCTATTCTCCGCGCCCCCCAACTGTAAGCATCCCCGCCACTCTGAACGCCCCCTAAACTGCAAATGGCCCCATCACACTGAACGCCCCCTCGTACTTCACACCGACCCCTCCTTGGGCAGACGACAGCCTTCCTCAAATAGGCAATCGCGTATCTCCCATATCATATATATGTATTAATATTTTTAAAAAAGTCACACACGTCTCCCCACATACCTATATATTATACATCCATCACTTTATGCTTTACTCACCATCATCTCACCTCCATTATTTTCACCCACACCCATCTAATATATATAACCGTGTGTGACATCGCACCTCCACAAATATATGTATATTCGTATGTAATATTATTTATATATCATCACATGTATACAAGTATTTAACGTTCTTATTATTTCTCATAATCATTCATCAAAAATTCATAAAAACTATCCTTCCCCGTCTCCTAATATGAACCAAAATATCCAATTAAATATTATACCAGTCAGAACTTATCCGATGAAGGAGTAAGGCGTCCTACCATTGGACCGAGTCTCCGAACGAGATATTCATCACTTGGTCTTTCTTCCAATATTTTTTATTTGTACACATGACATATATTATTACATCCGTGGCCTAGTTGGTAAGACATCTCTCTTCCAGCCCGGGTGTTCCGGGATTGATCCTCCATGAAACCCAGATTATATTAAAAGATGTCCTGTCAGGTTTTCACGAAAGGCCGACAATGTCAAAGCTGTAGCTAAACTGAAGTGGCAGTAGGCACTACGCAGTACTGGTGATGAAGCGAGATGAAGAACGATAGAGCTAAACTGAAGTGGCAGTAGGCACTACGCAGTACTGGTGATGAAGCGAGATGAAGAACGATAGAGCTAAACTGAAGTGGCAGTAGGCACTACGCAGTACTGGTGTGATGAAGCGAGATGAAGAACGATAGAGCTAAACTGAAGTGGCAGTAGGCACTACGCAGTACTGGTGATGAAGCGAGATGAAGAACGATAGAGCTAAACTGAAGTGGCAGTAGGCACTACGCAGTACTGGTGTGATGAAGCGAGATGAAGAACGATAGAGCTAAACTGAAGTGGCAGTAGGCACTACGCAGTACTGGTGATGAAGCGAGATGAAGAACGATAGAGCTAAACTGAAGTGGCAGTAGGCACTACGCAGTACTGGTGTGATGAAGCGAGATGAAGAACGATGGAGCTAAACTGAAGTGGCAGTAGGCACTACGCAGTACTGGTGATGAAGCGAGATGAAGAACGATAGAGCTAAAGCATGTGAGATCTTGGATAGGAGGAACAAAAACAAGGAAGGCCACGAAACAGATAGACCGATGATATTGGAGCGGTGGCAGGAAGATGGGCGCGTGAGGCGATGGATGAGGCATAAGATTATGGGAGTGGCCCTATTTTTAAGAATGCACCCAAAATTCTTGCTAACCCATATTTTATTTTTTAAATCTAATTTTACATCTCGAAACTATAAATGAATCGATTAACATGTATGTTTTTAGACTGTGCACGCGACATGAAATACTACGAGGAGATTCACCAGGTCAACACACAGAAATGCTCCTCCAACGGCAACTACGACCCCTACCAGCAAAGCAACGGGCAGATGTACTGCGTGGACTATGATGGTTTCCCCTTAACACCGATGGCTGACCTCGGCGTGGAGATAGACTGCTCCATTTATGGTTAACTTCCTCTAGCGTAAACTAGTGTTTCCCTAAACTCCTCATTCTTATTTCAAATCATGTCAAGTACTTCCTACAGTGTAAACCTTAGAGGTTGTGGAATTTATTACGGTAAATAAAGTTAAAGTGTCCCCTCTTGAAACTCTAGAATATTTAAATATAAACATTTAGAAACTTAAAGGGTCAACTCTTGATCCCCCAAATCTTTCAACTCCAGATGATGTAAATTCCTGACTATCAACTCTTTTAGCTCAAGATAATAAAACTTTCTAACTATATGGCGTAAACTTTCACCTCTGAATAATCTACGACGTCAATTCCAATTAAAAACTTTTAAATTACATCGTAACTCCCTTAAATTTTTGTCGAGTTAAAATTTTTAACTATTGATTTATCGTAGTTTCAATTCTTAACTTGTCAACTATTTATTTCTTGGTATGTAAACTATCACACTAGAATGATAAATATATGCTGTATGTAGTACATGAAAGATTTATTTATAACTATTGTACATTAAAAAAATATTTATAATAATAATTATTAAAAATATTTAATCATAACAAAGAACTTTGATAATTTAATATGAATGTAAGTCAAATATGATTATAAATAATGCGTTGCCACAAGCAGTCAATACATAAATTTGTGATATGTGTATGATATTTTAATTTATGTGAAATAAAGAAAAATAAATAAGTTTTCATTTGCTTTATTTATCATATAAATATACTTTTTATGTGTTCATTAACTTCGTAAAATATAATTTATTTATTTAAACATTTCATTGCATAAATGTACAATTCGGCGGGTTTATTGCCAAATGGCAATCTCTTCAAAAACCAACCAGAAAAATTGTTGAACAATTTGTTTCCAGTGTTGGATGAAAGATTTACAAATGAGCATTATAATACAATGAAAATAAAATGTCAAAAGAAAGAATTGGAAAGTAGAAGACAAGATACAGCTACACGGTAAATAAAATTTTCCTCAGTAAGATCCAGACAAAAGCCCAGTTTATTGGAGACACGACAAATGAAAGGCAACGAACCCAGATCCATATAAAATGAGTGTTAACTACGATTCACGATGAAACCTGAAAAAAAACGGGTCCTAGCCTGGTAAAATATTTCGTTTGGTAACAATACTAAAAACGCCAGACGTGCGTTAATATTATCGCCTTTCCATGTGTGGGGTAGCATTACCGACATATGCAATGACATACCATGAGTTATCTGTCTACCTACTCAAGTTGTTCTAAGATCGAAGGCTAGACGAATGGGGTCGAAGACAATGCTGTATCTCAGCCATGCTCTTCAACAAATCCGAATCGCCGATTTTCGTAAGTAGGGCACCATAAGAATAAATAATTACAGATATATTTCCCATAAATAGCTTATACCATGGTTTGGAAACAACTTCTACATTAAATTTCGGGATATTATTAACTAAAAATATCCCATACTTTAAATAATGTTCCGCTTGAGCGCTTTGTGCCGCTCCCTTTATTTTATAGTTTTAAAAAGTTTACACGCAATTTAAAATCCACGCCGAGAGAAAAGCGCTTTGAAGTTCAAACTTTTACGTGACCTAATTTGATAAAAAGTAATATACTGAGAAGACACTTTGGGAATCATTTATACAGTATAACTACATACCCTAATCAGGAAGTTTATTGATTTGATTCATCAGTATTATTCATATTAACGCTTCTAATTAAGGTTTTTTTAATGATTGGTAAAAGTTATTTACAAGTATGTACTATACATACATAACGGATATACTGAAAGAGACCATAAACGAAACTCCTGTATTCGCAACAAAACAAATATAGAAGACGTAATAAAGGTGTGCAAGAAGATGAAGTGGCAATGGGCGGGACACGTGGCCAGAATGTCAGATTCCAGATGGACATCCGAAATAATCCAGTGGTACCCATGAGGCGTAAAGAGGCTCAGAAAAAGACCGAAGGTAGGCTGGATGGATGAAATCAGGAAGTATGGCAGCATCATATGGCACCAACGAGCACAACACCGAATTATTTGGTGCGACTTGAGGAGACCTTCGACCAGCAGTGGATCGACAGTCACGATGATGATGATGACATATAACTAAAACATTAAATATTTCGGTTACCGTCTCTTCATATCTCTTAACTAGAGCAAAGAGACATAAATTACTTCATATGACCATATTTATTCTTAACACATTAAAAACATCTGAAGTTTGATTCGCAACTACGAGTACTTACGAGAGGTGGTCAATAAACTAGCGGAATAAAGGGGAAAAAGGGAATTTATTTTTCTTTTTCAATATATTCACCACCAGTGTCCTGCATTGCACAAGTACTGGACCTCGGTTTGCATGTATTGCACATTTAAAAAAAATGTTTCAAACCTTGGTAACACAGTTTGCTCTATATTCCACATTTTTTTCAAAAAAATTTTTGAACCTCGGTAGCATATTAATCCTGCATTGCAAATTTTTCAACCAAAATGTTTTATATCTCGGTAACGTGTAAAAGGAAAAATAAGTAAAATAAAAAACTTATTTTACATTTTTGTGTTCACCACAGGTTTATTTTTGGGTTTACTACCGGTTTCGAAGACCACCGTCTTCATCGTCAGGTGAAGATAAACTATAAAATAAGTTTTTTATTTACTTATTTTTCCTTTTATAAAAAGCATGGAACCACAAAGTGAAACTGTAGCCTTTTCGAAGACTCGGTAACGTGGTTTGCCTCGTATTGAGCCGAATGATGGTTGTGAAACAAATGCTGCGGGGTGGTACGAGTAAGAGGCAAGTGAGCCCCACACTACCCCCACCCGAGAGAGACAATTAAGCACGGAGTAATCGCACTCCATCAGGATCTACAAGTACCCAACTCCCGCCACGAGGATATAACTGCATATTGGCGTATATTTACTGCCTACTGGGGAATAATATTTGTAAATATTTAATTTACACGTTTCGTACAACAAAACAAGAAACCATTTGGATATGTGTTTAAATTTCTTCGAGTCCAATAACAACAAAGAGGTAACTTATATACCAATCGCTTTTTCGCAATAAAATAAAACCTTAACAAATATTATTTTTTTATTTCTAAAAGGCACTATTTAAGTGCCACTCTATAAATTCAAGTGAAATTATATCTTCAAGTACTCGTATATACTAAACCATGATACAAACAATGAATAACTAATTAACTGTTCACCAAACAATTGATGACCTACGTGGGTTGCGGGTTCAAATCCCGCTGGAAACAAGATTTAAACAAGTCTGGTTTTCACTTAAGGCCCCTTTAAAATATTTCTGGTTGGTTGGAAGATACTGCCGCATGGCAATAAGTTCGTCAGGTTGTACTGTATACAACGAAAGTGTAATACAATACAATTGACGCATGTGAAAGGTTGGTTGACTTAAAACAGGAATTCCTTGTTAGTCAGCCAGCAGGTCTACGGTATCTGAGCATAGTAAGTAAGCAAGATGGGGGAAGGGAAATATGTTTTTTATGATCATTGAAATGTGCCTTGCTATGTCATAATCATATATTTTCTTGTCATGTAAAATATATATGATATTATTTATAGTTAAAAAACATTATTAATATTGTGAAGGTTTAAAGACATTGTAATTTGTTTTTATTCAACACTGTTTATTCCACTTTATGTAACGGTATAACCCTACCCGTTTCAAGGTTTTCACATCATCATCAAGGGAGCACAATCGAGACTTGTTTGTGCTCTCCTGATGACGAGGTGAAAACCTTGAAACCGGTATGGTTATACCGTTACATAAAGTGGAATAAACAGTGTTTAATAAAACAAATTACAATAAAATAAATAAATTGTATTATATGTACAATGCAGCCTAGAGGGTTTGTTGCTGTGTGACAATCTCTTCCAATCTACAAGAAAGATGTTCAAGAGTTAAAAAGACTGGAATATTAAAAAAAAAAAAACCTAGGTTCCAGTAGGGATTGAACCCGCAACTCCCGGCTCGGGAGAAAAGCATCTTACCAACTAGGTCACGGATGTCCTAATGCTGGATGTGATGTTTGGGCAAATATCTAGATTGTTACGTTATAATGACTGGAACAGGTAGATTAGTTTGTAGTTCGGGCAAAAAGTTTGCGTGTGATGGGTGAGATGAAATGGATATTGAAATATTGGGATTGAAAGGGACAAGGTAAACGGAACACAACATAATATACAACGACCGCGATATGTTTAGAGTAGCAAAAATTACAATACATAATAGTGCGTTGGTGCAGTCTGAGTAAGTCAGCCCGCGAGTATAGGTGACGTCCGTCTTCACCTCTTCCCAGGGATGACCCCTCAAACGATTTTTAAAACCTGCCTAGAAGCCCAGTTGTCGACCTGGCAACATCGTTGGTCGTCTTCCTCCGTGGAAAGACATTTAAATTCTCTCCTTGCACCAGGGCGCGCCTCAACTCCCCATGGGTGCAACCAAACCATTGGGCAACCCAATTTCTCTCTGGTCATGGGAGATTTAATGGCAAACTCTTTGACTTCAATCTTGTCGATTCGCCCCTGTTGTAAATTTTGCGGCTATCTGGATCAATCTGCAGAGCACATTCTGCAGTGCTGCGATAAAAATCGAGTCAGTAATTTCCGAACTCCACTTAGCCTTACATCGGTCCATCTTCGGACCGATTGGCTACTCCGATCTAGTGGTATCAAATGATAGTTTTGTTGCATTTGAAATTTACTGTGAAAGTACTGGCAACTCTCTGGGCTATTTGAACTCTAGACCTTAAGGCACTTAATAAGAAAGAAAAAATGCGCTGCGAGTCATTTTCCTTTTTCCCGTCATGTCGGACCATAAGTCCGTCGTCACTATTATTCTTGTCACACTCAGGTGTGTCGCCACCGGAGAAGGAGTACCTTTGGGCAGTTCCTTCTTCGTCACTATGTGACTTCGCGCTCATAAAAAAAACAGAAGATTTGGATTTTGTAGTGAAGATCGCGCTGGATGGGGACTTATTTTGTCCCCCATAACAGCGTGTGTAGAGGTGGGATCGAACGTATGGGAGTAAAGTTTGAACTCGATAAAAAAGGGATAAAACGTTAGAAATGTTCAATTGAATGTATGTATGTTCACGTTTATCTTTAAAACTTACCACGTTAAAAATGTTCATTAGAATGTCTGCATGTTCACGTTTACTTCTAAGACGTAACACGTTAGAAATGTTCAATTGAATGTATGTATGTTATGTTCACGTTTATCTTTAAAACCTACCACGTTAAAAATGTTCATTTGAATGTCTGCATGTTCACGTTTACCTCTAAGAACTATTTTCCCGTTTACCTCTAAGACCTAACACGTTAGAAAAGTTCAGTTGAATGTATGCATGTTCACGCTTACCTCTAAGATCTACCACGTTAAAAATATTCATTTAAATGTATGCATTTCCACGTTTACCTCTAAGACCTAACACGTTAGAAATGTTCAGTTGAATGTATGGCATGATCACGTTTACCTCTAAGATCTACCACGTTAAAAAATGTGTTCATTTGAAATGTTCATTTGAATGTTAATTTGTATATTCACGTCTCCACTGATGTAGGTTGGTAACACCTGACACAGAACAGATTATTATGAAAATATGTAAACGATCCTTACGGATGTAACGGCTTTCTTTGCGGATCGTTATGGCCAGTGACCACCATTAGGTATTCGTACCTATGCGACGAGAGAATTTCGGACAATGTATGCGCATAATATGGCGCGAATACGGTAAACTTCCGGATGCAGAACCGAGTAAATTCGTTACAGACCTGCCTGCCAGAAAATAACTTAAGACATTTGTGTGTTTTATATTGTTGACGGACATGAATAAAATATGAATTTATTACACGCTGTTTAGATATTCGTATTCAGAGGTAATATAAACCCAGAAATATGATCATATCACGCTATATCGTAAATAGACTAAATTGATTGAATGTAAGAAATGTGCATGTAATGTCGCCATTATATAACTCTTTCCGATTATGGACTTGCGCTCCGCTCAAGCAGAGATTGCCTCTATGCATTTACATTTTATCATTCTTACTACTTCTCGTTGTCCTTTACTTCATGCCGTTAAGACTCTGGAACCAACTAGCAGCTCCAGAAAGACTTTCGCACTCTCAATTGCTTGCTTTAATAAGCGGCTTACATACATACATACCATCACGCCTCTTCCCTGTCGGGGTAGACAGAAATGACAGAGCGCCAAACTGTCCTATCTCAGAACACATCCATAGCCTCCTCCACATATATACACCTTCTCATAAAACTCCTACGATTTCTCTTTCTACGTTCCCTTCTTTCAAAATATTATTCACTTAATCCAACCATACATTCCTTGGTCTTCATCATACACGCTTTCCACTCACAATTGCACTATATTATATATTTGCTTTGTTAGTCTTTCTTCGTACATTCGTTTCACGTGCCCAAACCATCTCAGCGTGTTCTTCTTCGTCTTACTCAACACATCAGCTTTAAGTTTACATTGATCCCTAAACGCTTCACTCTATATTTTATCACACATTTTCACTCAATGTATTATTCTCAATGCACGCATTTTTACAGCATTTATTCGGCTCCTATCACTAATTTTCCACATAAACGTTTCACTCCCATACATCAAAGTTGGCACAAAAATACTATTGTAGACTATAATCTTATCAGATCTTAATACTGTCCAGTACGGGTATATATATGTTTTAGTGCCCCGTTGACTTTGCTCCCTATCGCTACATGTCTATCTAAATCTTCCATCATATGAGAATATACTTTTCAAATAACATAATTACTCAATGTGCTCTAATCTTTCATTATTCAGCAATAAATCAAATTTACTTTTCCTTTCACACTTTTCAATCATCATTACTTAACATTTGAAATTTGTTCCTCCTCACGAAGACGGAACGGTAGAAAGAGGGCCATAATAAAATATCAAGCATTCATTAGAAGAACATAATGTCATTTAGTGAAATAAAGAGAGTAATTAGTGAGTTGCTAGTAGTTCATTTGCAGAATATGCCTCGTCAGGGCGGGCGCAGGTGAAATAGGACCAGCTATAATTATTCGTTAAACATTTCACGGGTCACTTATCCGCCGTGGAACAACCTTTCTCGGAGGCGTATTTAGAAATAACGCCACAAAGAGAATAGGCAGATATTGTTTTACAAATATCACGCTCATTAACTATGGTTCAGATGTACTGTATTGTATTAATCTTTCGTTATATACAGTACACCCTGGAGGGTTTATTGTCATGTATTACTCTTTCGTTATATACAGTAGGCGCTGGAGGGTTTATTGCCATGCATTACTCTTTCGTTATATACAGTACACTCTGGAGGGTTTATTGCCATTTATCACTCTTTCGTTATATACAGTAGGCGCTGGAGGGTTTATTGCCATGCATTACTCTTTCGTTATATACAGTACACCCTGGAGGGTTTATTGCCATGTATTACTCTTTCGTTATATACAGTAGGCGCTGGAGGGTTTATTGCCATGCATTACTCTTTCGTTATATACAGTACACTCTGGAGGGTTTATTGCCATGTATTACTCTTTCGTTATATACAGTAGGCGCTGGAGGGTTTATTGCCATGTATTACTCTTTTGTTATATACAGTACACCCTGGAGGGTTTATTGTCATGTATTACTCTTTCATTGTAATTTATTTTATCAAACACTGTTTATTCCACTTAAAGCTATACACAATATATTACTCTTTATATATATAAAGTTCACCCTGGAGGGTTTATTGCCATATATACAGTACACCCTGGACGGTTTATTGTCATGTATTACTCTTTCATTGTAATTTATTTTATCAAACACCGTTTATTCCACTTATAAATAACCATAAATAATATATTACTCTTTCGTTATATACAGTTCCCCCTGGAGGGTTTATTGCCAAATATTACTCTTTCGCTATATACAGAACACCCTGGAGGGTTTATTGCCATGTATTACTCTGTCATTATGTATTACCCTGGAGGGTTTATTGCCATGTATTACTCCGTCGTTATACTCATACAGTACGCCCTGGAGGGTTTACTGCCATGTATTACTCTTTTGTCATATACAGTACACCCTGGAGGTTTTTTTGTCCTGTATTACTCTTTCGTTATATACAGTTCACCCTTGAAGTAACGTTTCAATGCCTTCGAAACTTCGGTTATCATTTAGGCCAATTCAACATTTTAAACAAGTGAATCTAAACTAAATTGTGGTTCAACTTGCTTTACAACCTGGGGCCAGAGAATGATGAGGTGAGATTTTGGAAAAAATCCTCAACCAAGCTCCGAGTAACAAAAATATGACGAAACTTTCGTATTTGCACGTTTCTGAATTGATCTGAACTGAACATTGTTGACTATTATAATATTGTATATCGGACAAAAGTTAATAATCGTATTTTTTCTTCATCAATACTTTGAACGGCTAATCGAAAAGGTTGATATTATTGAATTGTTTTTATTTTTAATTAATAAAGTAATCCAAGTGAGGATGTGGTGTTGGAGGGTTTCATTATGCCGTTCAGCGTGAAGTCGGGATAGGTGTTGAAAGAGATCTTGAATGCCTTGTTCTGTATTCGTTAAAGCTTCGGATGATCCGTATTCTTCACACTACCCAAACGGGTGTACCATAGGTCTAGATGGAACGGATAAGGGTTTTATAGAGGAGCTTTTTTGGGTGAATGGAAGCTGCGTGGAATATCCCGATGCATTTTTGACCTTTCTTTCTAATGGTATTTATATAGGTTTCCACGTCACTTGCCAGTTGAGGTGCAGGCTGAGGTATTTGACCATATCCCGCAAATCGACCAGGCAACCACCGAAGAATAAGGCATCAATGACACTTTTTCTTTGGCTTTGAGGGAAATCATGATGGTCTTAGTTTTAGCGCAATTGATTTTGAGCCTCCAGTTCTGGTAGTATTTTTCAAGGATCTCGAAGGCAATCTGTAGGCGGCGACTATGTCGATCTACCTTGAGTGAAGACGCGTAGCATGCCGCATCGTCAGCAAAGCTTACAGTTCGGGAGAGTAGGTATGTCGTGGGTGCTAAATCGACAGGGTCCAAGTAAAGAACACCCAAAGGGATTTGCTTGGCGGAGGACATAGAATGATGAGTGGTGACTGTGAAACTTATATTAGAAAGGTAGGATTGAAGTCGTTTGACAAGATTAGAGCGGAGTGACAGTAATGAGAAGTTTGTGGAGACGTATCCTGTCCTTGTCAAGATCCAGCACCACCATGCCAACACTTCTGTTTCTATTGAAATCCATCGGCACGTCTTCCACGATGCGGGTAAGTTGCTGGCCGTGTTGTGTCTTATCCAAAATCCAAATCGCTCATGAGGGAATGTGTTGTTGGATTCGTGATAGAACACTAGCCTTGAGGCAATCACCTTTTCAAAGATCTTACCAAGACCTAGGAGAATGCTGATGTGCCTGCACATAGTTGAATTGTAAGGAAGGTTATTTGGCTTGTCGATATATTATTATTATTGAATTTATAAACCAATAAATTTACAATTTCACTTAACCAATTCGTGTGATTCCATTTTATCGCTATCTTATCAAGATATCGTTGTGTTTATATTCGGGCTAAGTGTGTTGTGTTTATCCACGCGGTGATTTTGTTTTGTTGGTTTTGCTTCCAAGCTTTTCTTGTGTACACATTTCACAAGTTCACGCTTTTAGATGGAAGTGACAGAGGTTGGCGTAAACAATAATGGTGAGATATATAATATTAGGTGAATGTTAGCGCGAGTATTGTACAGGGTGGCACATAAGTAACGCTCCAATGCTCCTATTCAAGACGTTGTTGTGAATCTTGTGGTTTCAATCCTTGCACGAACTAAAATTGTACACAGAAACAAATACAAATCATTTTTTTTAAATTCGTTGCAGTGCCATTCAGGGCATTCCGAACTCAGCCGATTGGTTGAAATTGCTTGATGGTCAGCAATACTCTATTGTTTACCCTTTGAATATATACAAGTCAACTTCTAATCCATGCTGTCGAATACGTGCAATTGCTTGATGGTCAGCAATACTCTACTGTTTATCCTTTGAATAGATACAAGTCAACTACTAATCCACGCTGCCGAATACATGCAATTGCTTGATGGTCAGCAATACTCTATTATTTACCCTTTGAATAAATACAAGTCAACTACTAATCCATGCTGCCGAATACATGCAATTGCTTGATGGTCAGCAATACTCTATTGTTTACCCTTTGAATAGATACAAGTCAACTACTAATCCATGCTGCCGAATACATGCAATTGCTTGAAGGTCAGCAATGCTCTATTATTTACCCTTTGAATAGATACAAGTCAACTACTAATCCACGCTGCCGAATACATGCAATTGCTTGATGGTCAGCAATACTCTATTGTTTACCCTTTGAATAGATACAAGTCAACTACTAACCCATGCTGTCGAATACATGCAATTGATCTTAATGTCGATCTTGCTGAACAATCTCCGTGTTCGAATAATTAATATTGCATTTGCGAAATAAATTCGATCATTTTCGTTCGTTTCTCTGTTGGTAAATTCTCTATAATAAAACACAAGGAAAACTTTTAATTTATCAAATTTAAAAAAAAATAATCCAACTAAAAAAATATGAAAACTTGAACTGAAGCGTAACTTACGGGTCAACCTATATTGTCGTTGTATACAGTACAACATGTCAACACGGCTTTTCTGCTCTTAGCAATTGATAAATAATTAATTAATGATAAACTATACAAAACTTGAAGCTCTCTGATAGGAAATGTTAATGAATGTCTATTTATTGATATATTTTTCTAAGTTAATGGTTAAATTCATTTTATTATGAAGATATTAATGTAAAAGCTATTTTTAATCTGTAGAGAAAGAATAATATATGTAAAGATATATAAACGTGTCTATTAAATTGTGTTGAAGAAGTATTCAATTGTTTATATTCTTGCACGGCAAATGGCCCTGGACCTTCTGATGCCTAGCTTGTTGCGTGCAGTACAATACGTATGTATTTATTACTCACTGCAAATTGCATGAATCATGTTAATGCTTTGATTTAGTGGGACTACCATTATATACATAAGAAAATAATGGTAGTCCCACTAAATAACAATAGAGAAACAGCACGAGGTATATATCTTCTGTCATGTGAAAGGAACAGCTGTGAACAAAAAAAACTGAGTTGTTGCATAACGCACGTTATATCATTCTTCTGCATGTCGGTCTGAACATGTGAGTTTTGCAGGTAATGTTGGAATTTATCTTTTATCAAGTATTTGAATGTGAATTCTTTCGGTATTTTATAGTTGGGTGGTCAGGGGGGTATTTCGATTACGAGCGATACTCCGATATGTATTTTCTTTACACATTCGCCATTTTTGCGTCGTCCATATTTCCCCCCTCTTTTCATGCATTTTCTTCTTGCCAAAAATATCAATTTATCTTCTGTAAGAATTTCAAGAACTATCTATTTCCTTTTATTATTCCCTCGGTCTTTCTCTTTGTCACTCTCCATTAATTTCAAACATATATATATATTGTATGTAAGTCTTTCGCAATACATTCTTTCTGTGTCCAAATCAACTCAACTTACTTTTTGAACGTGACGGACTTATATCCACGAGGAATATTTTTTCAATTAAAATTAGTTAAAATGTCTGCACGTGACAAAAACTTTGGATTAATTTTTATTCATCTGTTCATCATCGGGAATCGAACACGAGAAGAGAGAGAGACAAGCGTTCCATTAGTCGTCTGTGGAGGTCATTGTTTTGAATAAATAAATCTATTTCTAAAGCACCGATTAGTGAACGAAGACACTCCAAGTGCACTTTCGTTTCATTGTAGCATCCCTCAAAAAGTGGCATCTTATATGTCTTTATAACAAATAAACCATCATACCGTTTCTCTGTTGGACAGACAGATATAATTATAACGACGAGAAACTTATACTACGGTAGTTTGAAATTTTTTGTAAAAAAGAGAGTAAAATACATCTTTCATAAACCACTACTGGCAAGCATCATTCCTGAAGGGACCTCGGTCAAAATTTCCGCCAGATGCGACGCGTAGTTAACGTTTAGATAGATCACTTCTATTCAGATGGCTGTCAAACGTTTACTACACGTCGTGAAAATTTGCCTCAACAATGGAAAAAAACGAGTTCCGTTCCGTCATAAATAATTTTTATTTGAAGAAGTTAACAGTCGCACTGATCAACATTGAAGTGGATGAAGTCCACGGGGAGTTTGAACGTGGCCGTACATGCACCGAAGATGAATCGCACTCCGGACACCCAATTGCGTCCACCACGGAGGAAATTATTGAGAAAACCCATGGTATCATAATGGAAAACCGCTGAGTGGATGTGCGCGAGATTTTTGAGACTGTGGGCTTCTCATGTGAACGGGTGCACAATATGAAAAATTGACAACGCCAATACGAAAAATTAAATATGAAAAGGCTGTCCGTGCGATGGGTGCCGCGATTGTTGATTGTCGACTAAAAACGCACTGGAAAGTACATTTTAATGCGGTGTTTGGCGATGTTTCATCGCAATATGGAGAGCTTTTAGTGTCGCTCCTGTGGACGTTATTTGGATTTACCACTAGACACCGAATAGCAGTCAAAACAATGAACCACTAGTGAAAGTACGTCGAAGAAGGCGAAGGCCGTTTTGTTACCTGGGAAGGTGATATCCACTGTTCCACCAGGACAGAACGCCGTCCCACAAATCGATCGTCTCAATGGCAAAATTACATGAATTGCGCTTTAAATTGGTTCCTCATCTACCATATCCCCCTGACTTGAGCCCGTGCAACTTCTCTCCGTTCCCGAAATAAAAAAATTGGCTTCGTTGGGAGACAGTTTTGTCGTCGATGTCGATCAGGATGTCATCGCCGCAGTAAATGACTATTTTACAGAGTTCGATAAAACCTCTTTTTCAGACGGAATGAAAATCGCTGGACCAAGTGTGCACCACTCGAAGAAGACTAAGTTGTAAAATAAAATAGTTTTTTATTGCGTTTTTTTTTTCCAAAATTTTCAAACTTCCCTCAATAGATGCTAAAAACACTTAACCTGTACAAAATATATTTTTGGTTTATCGGAAATATTGAAAAAAAAAAACATACAACAAAAATTTCAAATATTTAAAGATTTCTATCGATATCTTGTGGAAATTTGTAAAATGTTTTTTTACAATATTAACTTTTATAATTTTTCCTGTGCCAATAGTGAAACAAATGACTCCATTATAATGAAATATTCATATAAAAAAAGCCAGAGGACATCTCTTCGCATTACCAGTAAACTAGTTATTTTTCTTCAAAGTTTTCAAACTACCAACGTACAACCGTACGTAAAACGCATGATATGGTAAATTGGAGTAAAACGTAAATAAACTAACCAAATTGATGTGAGAGAAATAAAAATCAATTAGTTCTTAAGTGCAGTTTGTAAATACGCTTCCGGTCCCACCCCCAGGTTGTGTTGTGCTCGCTGGTATGGAGGCCGAGGGGCGGAGAGCTTTTTGACCTTTAGTCAAGTTACGTTATCTCTTAACGTAAACTTGTTAGTACGGTTGGCCAAGTGGGCCTTTGATACGGTATAGGCGAGTAGTTTCCACTATTCAAGGAGTATCAGGCGACTGAACGAAAATAGAACCATTGAAAAAAGTGTAATACTCGTCTTTTATTCAAATCTCCTATTGAGGTCTTCTTTAGTTAGTTAGTCGATAAGTAACACTGAAAAAAGATTGTTAGGTATACCTGTCCTAATGTTTCAGAGTTAACATCATACACACAATCCCACCGTGCACCCCTTTTATGGGTAAACAGAGAAAACAAATGTCAACGTTTTTCTATACATTCGATACGATAGGCTGTCCTTCGTGATCGAGTATGATTGTCAGATTCTAATTTATAGTCTCATCATTGAAGGTACAGTACCCGGGGCTAAGTAATACACATTGTTTGTAGAGCGTCGTTTCTGTCGCACGATGCGCTGACTGCATCGTGACAACGATACCGGATTTTTAACGCATCGTGCGACAGAGACGACGCTCTACAAACGATGTGTATTACTTACCGCCGGGTACTGTACGAGTATGTTGAAGGAACTCGTATGTTTTTAAAAATATTTACAATGGATATT
The DNA here is from genome assembly GCA_949825065.1 of Odontocerum albicorne. Lineage (NCBI taxonomy): Eukaryota > Metazoa > Arthropoda > Insecta > Trichoptera > Odontoceridae > Odontocerum > Odontocerum albicorne. Next base: position 6,221,592 of record OX463845.1, read on the forward strand.
TTAATTTTATTTTATTTACATTTAATACAGTTTTAATCCAAGTAACAAGACACAAATCAAATTTAATAGAAAAGTCAAAAAATAATAATTACTCATGTTTCACTGTGAAATGGTACAGTCTTAATTCTCAATTTATCCATCGAGATATGGAAGATATCAATATAGGAAAATTCGTTCAACAAGGCCATTCCTCGTGCGAGTAGTTCAGTTCGTGAATACGGCACCGAAAACCACCCTATTTCACGTTTAAGTAAATAATTATCAAGTTCATAAAAAAAACTTAGTGACGATATTTTTTCTGTTAGAAATTTATATACGAGTATATTTACAAACGGGTGCGTAGACCCTTCTAACGCTTAAGGAGTTGTAGCCAAGGCATATATAACATATACACCCATTATAAACATTGTGGGATAGAGTCATGCGTAAAATTTATATTCCCTGGAATAAACGTAGCGCAGAAATCTCTTTCGGACTCGCTCAGCTGTAAGGAAGTACTGGATTGCTCTCGGGTTCCATATGATTGAGCCGCCGCATACCAGTCTACTGTGAACCAGTGAACTATAAAGAGATCTCATAACAGCCCCACCACTAAATGCTTTTGGAGACTCTTATTATTTAAAATCTCAGGACTTTCACATTTGATTGACAGATAAACAAATACTTTCCATATGTGTACCAAATATAAGTTTACAGTAAAACCCTCGTTATGACCAGCATCGTTATTCGGGACCACATCTGACAGAAAACAATAACCGGTAGTCAGTTTTTCCTCATGATAATGATACATACATCCATACCATCACGCTATCTCCCTGTCTGAATAGGCAGAAAAGACAGCGCCAGACTTTCCTATTTCGACACACATCCTTAGCGTCTTCCATTTTTCTAACACAGCTTCAGCGATTTTTACTTTTCCTTCTTTCAGAATATCATTCACTTGATCCAAAGATACTTTTTCACTGGTCTTCCTTTCACAAGCCTTCCACTCATATTTACACTATATATCTGTTTTGTTAGTCTTTCTTCATTCATTCTTTCCACATACCCAAACCATCGCAGCGTGTTCTTGATCTTACTCAACACTCAATCAACCTTAAGCTCACATTCATCCTCAATCACTTTATTCTTTTTTCTATCATACATTATCACTCCGTGTATTCGTCTCGAAGTTCGCATTTCTACAGCATTTATTCGACTTCTTTCAGTCTTTTCGGGGTCCACGTATCACTCCCATACAAAGTTGTAACCAAAATACTATTGTGGGCTAGCATCTTAGCAGATTCCTATCACTATACGCCGTTGAATAACCTCTTAACTCTTCCATCATCTGAGAAAATACTATCCAAATAGCAGAATTCCTTCACTTGTTCCAAACTTTCATTATTCACCCATATATTATCGCGTTTACTTTTCCTGTTCCAAACTTTCATTATTCACCCATATATTATCGCGTTTACTTTTACACTTGAAAATAATATTTATGAAAAACAAAGTTAGCCGTAAATAGAACAAGAAGAGATAACGCAATGCTAATCATCTATCTCATAAAATAACAATTTCTATTAATTTATTTATTCTCCCAAAATCGCTTTATTCCTCAGCCCTCACATTTACATTCACTCGGTTCTATTCTTAGTGTATTTATTTCCGTTCCGCACGCATTGAAATTACCAGTTGTTTAAAAGATTCAAATGGAACTTCAAAGAATCTAAGGTAGGCTTTATCTTTCCACCAGAACAGTGTTTCCCAAAGCGTGTTATATGATACCCAGTTTGTACATGAAAGGGTTTGAAGGGGTAGAGTAGGTGATATTTTTTAACTTGCGCTTTTTGAGTGAACACCGGCAGATCAACAGCCTTGGCCTACTTCCGAATCCCTGGATAGACTGTATGTTACATATATAGAGGTGACTAGATACAATGTTTCTTGAACAAAAGTAGAATTGAATGTGATTGTGAGAATATACAGGATTCGCAACACATACTTACTTGTTCGAACATGCTCGAGGCAAGATCTGATTTGTCGAATGGCAATTTCTGTTACAACTTACTAGAAATACGCGGCATAATAAACAATTGATGCTCCGGACACGGAAATGTATTAATGATTTACTTGGTAAAATTTATCGCCATCACACAATACTCCTATTGAAACTGACAGAGAGAATAGATCTCCACTTAATTCTTTCCTGACACATATTTCGCATCTACCACGTCACACATATTCTCCTATTACAAAGGTTTTTACTCTTTTCTTTTTCAGAATTTGATTAATTTAGCCGTACCACGTTAAGTCAACCTTCTTTACTACTCGTATAGATTATTTAATGTTTTACCACTTAGCCTTTCTACATGACAGAATTATTTCAATGCACATTTATTTGTCTTAAGCACTGTATTTTTTATCAAATCGCATTTTTACTTATTTCATAATTCCTTATTCAAATCTCTGTTTTAGAGTGTCTATTTTACTTTTGTTGCTTTTTTGTTACGTCCAAGTATCGTTCACATACCCTTATGTTGGAACCAAGATAGTATTATGAGCAAACAGTTTTACTTCTCTTCTAACCTATTAGGGGGCATGACGTGATGGTGATGACTTCTAGTATGATAAAAACACACCCAAAATGAAAAAGATTACATTGCCGGTTATAAGAACTTCCGCTTAAGGAAAATTGTTTCTGTAAAAAGTGGGATAAACTAATAATAATTCTCTTTGAGGATACGTTCCAGCTCTAAGTTAAAGAAACACTCCACCACGGTATAAACTGGGTGAATATTTAATCCCATCCCTCCGCTAAGCGTTACCTCCCGTGCCGCCTGGTCTCGAGATGATTAATGTTCATCTGGCTGAACTTTCCGAGGAAATGTTTTGAAAAAGCGCTTTAACACCGCGGGTATATAATCATAATCGTAATCAAAACTTCAACAAAATATAATAAATGTTAAACGAAGAATCTTTTTAGCATTTTTAACAAGATCGCATATTGTGGTATATATTTAAGTTGATTGAGACGTTGCAAATGAATGGCAGGTTCACGAAGCATTTATTACAAACGATACGTTATCCTTACATCCCTAAAAGTTAAGCAGAAAAAATCCTGAGCATTCTGTGAATAGTAACTTGGACTGGACCGATAACTTTCTACTCTCAAGTCTTGCCCCTGTTTTGATATGAACATTTAATAAGGACTTAATTTTTTTACTTTCAAAATTACAAAAAAGTAATGGGTGGTTTGTGAAAACAAAGAATCAATGCATTTATTATGACTGAGATAACAAAATAAATTATTTTATTTTGATAAGTTTGACAATAGTTATATAATTGTTTGTGCTGATTATTGACTAGTCTCTCTGCTCAGTGGGTTTGAACTGTAGCCTACATATTAACACAATTACCATCACGCTGCTTTCCTATCGGGGCAGGCAGATGACCGAGCGACAGAATTTCCTGTCGCGGCTCAGATTTTTTGCTTCTTCGGCATCCGTACACTTTCTTATACATTCATCTGACTTTTATATTGACACTTCCTTGTTTCAAAATATCATTCACTTGATCCAACCACACTTTCCTTATTCTTCTTCTATCAAACCTTTCACCCATATTTACACTGTATATTTGTTTTTAATCTTGTTGACGAGTCCGGTGAAAGAGTGGGTCTTACAATAAATGTCAGTAAAACCAAGTGGATGACATTCGGGCGGTTGGATTACAGTGGGTCAGTGTTGCGTTTGAACGGCCGTAGCGTCGAAAGGGTGGAGAAATTCAGATACCTCGGCAACATACTCACGCAGTCTCTCGACCCGGATGTGGAAATCAGGTGCAGAATTGAGGCAGCAAGAACTGCATTTAATAAAATGAAGTCGCTCTTCTGTGATGACAACTTAAATTTGAAACTCCGTCAGAGGATGATTAGATGCTATGTGTGGTCTGTTTTATTGTACGGTTGTGAAACATGGACCTTGAAAGTCCAGGCAATGAACAGACTGGAAGCATTTGAAATGTGGTTGCATCGTCGAATGCTCAAAATTCCCTGGACAGACATGGTAACAAATACCGAAGTCCTGAGGCGAGCTAGAGCTGACAGGGAGTTGTTGTCCACTATAAAAGTTAGAAAGATTTCATATCTGGGTCACGTGCTGCGTGGAGAGAAGTACCACTTGCTCCAGCTTATATTGAAGGGGAAAGTCGAGGGACACCGGGGGCCCGGAAGAAGACAGATGTCCTGGCTGCGGAATGTGAGGGAGTGGACCGGCATCCGGAGTGCAGAGGAACTGTTCCGGGCGGCTCAGGACCGAGACGGATTCGCCGAAGTGATCGCCAACGTTGGGGGGACCCGACAGGGCACTTAGAAGAAGAAGAATTTGTTTTTTAGTTTTTCTTCGTTTATTTGTTCTACATGCCCAAACCATCCAAGAGCGCTCTTAATTTAACTTAATAGATCAGCCTTAAGTGCACATTCATCCCTGTTCACTTCAATCCATATTCTGTAATACATTATTACGCAATGTATAATTCACAGTGCACGCATTCCTACAGTATTTATTCGACTCCGTTAAATCCTTTCCACGTTCACATTTCCCTTTCATACACCAAAGGTGGTATAAAAATACTGTTGTAGACTATCATCTTAACAGATTTTAACATTGCCCAGTTTGAGTATAAATGTTTTAGTGGGTTATTAACTTAGTTTTCTATATCTACACGCCGTTAAACTGCAACAGGCAAACAATAATCAAACTAGCAGTCCACATATGATTATATAATGGCCCAATATACGAAGACACGACTTGGATACAATAATGATTTGTTGATTATAAATCACTTTAATTTGAAGCCTTAATGCGACAACGCATCGCTGCAAGTTGGTCCCATTTGAGCGCATTGCATTGTTTTTTAATGGCTGCTTTCAATTCGTTAACACTTGCTGATTTTGAGCAATGAACTTTATCTTTGATGAGTCCCCATAAAAAAGTCCATTGGAGTAAGGTCTGGGGAGAGCGGGGGGCATTCAATACTACCTCTACCTCTAATCCATCTGTTCGGCAAATTTCCATCAAGATAGGCCCTCACATCATGATGGTAGTGGGGAGTTGCACCATCTTGCTGGAGATAAAAGTCCTCCTCATCCCTAAACTCCTCACGAACGCGGGGTATGACAAATCTTTGCAGCAAGTTCATGTAAACTGCACGGTGTAAAAGTGGGATGTTTTTGTGACACTCAATAATAATAACTCATACATCAATATCATCACGCCGTGTCCTTGAGGGGTAGGGAGATCTTCAAACTTTTCATGCCCAATCTTCTATTCTTCATATTTCTCACTTTACTTACTTTCTAAATCTGGTCCATTTGATCCAGCCATAAGGATAATTCATTTTTGCTAAAAAACAAAAACTGTTATCGACAGGATTGAATTTTGCATGACAATATGACGAAACATACATATATACAATCACGCCATTTCCCTGTCGGGGTAGACAGAGAGGACACAGCGTCGAACTTTCCTATCATGACACACATCCTCCACATCTGTACACCTACTACTATTTCTCTGACTTCTACATTTCCTTCTTCCAAAATATCATTTACTCGGTACAAATATATTTTCATTGGTCTTCCTCTTAAACGCCTTGCACTCACATTGCCACTATTTATTAGTTTTGTTAGTCTTATTCTTTCATTTCACAGTTCTGCATGCTTAAACCATCTCAGCGTTCATTTTACTAAACACATTAACCTTAAGTTCATATTCATCCCTAATCACTTCATTCCGTAATCTGTTATACTGTATTACCATGAGGTGCATGGCCGCGCAGTAACGCAGTCGGTACGAACCCCGCGCTATGTCACTTCCCTCGAACGACACAGGCACTTTTTTCACAGTATTCAAGGGTATAAGGATACCTATTGACTTCGGTCATATCTATTGTCACCCCATGTATTCGCTCCCTATTAGTAATTCTTCACGTCTATGTTTTACTCCCTTAAACTAAAGTTGGCAACAAAATCATAATATGAACTATTATCATCACATTTTGATACTGTCCGGTTCGAGAGTCTTAGCGTGCTTTATCGACTCTTATACATCATAGGAGAAAATATCACCCAAATGGTGGATTTCTTCAGTTTGCTCGATTTTTTCTTTATTCACATACATCGCATTTACTCTTCCTTTCACACTTTTCTACCACCATAACCTTGGATGTCCCAACATTCATTCTCAGATCTTTCTCTTCGCATCTCTCATACAATATACTAATCAAACTCTGCAATTCACTTTAATTCTCCACCAACACTATGTCGTCCGCATACTGCATACGTTCTCATTCGACATCACTTTGCAATAATTGTCCTTTCTATTTCTTTCATACATGAATCTATATAAATATTGAACAAACAGGGTGACATAACGCATCCTTGCTTCACATTTTTTGGAATATTAAACCACTCAGTCAAGGCACCGTTCACTCAAATACATGCTTTACTTTCTGCACACGATTATGCAATACCACGTATTCATTTACATTTAACATTCAATATTTAAAAAAGCATTAGATGTAAAAAAATCCACCTCGATTAATATTGACGACAGGTAATGATCCAGCGTGGCAACAATAATTTGATTGAACGTATACTAAAAACATTAATCCACGCAGGCTACGAACTGTACGCCATTATTGGAAGGTTTGTTCGATCTTACAAACGTACGTTGAATTCAACCCCACATGGGGTTGCAGTGACGGTTATGCGAAGCGTTGTTATTGCGTGTGCAGCACACGCGCCGAGTTCCGGCGGAGACAGAGGGCACAGAGCTAGAGGGTAGTAAGGGGAGGGTTGGGTGTAGGACACGGATATTGGGGTGACTCACCTGGAATGCGAGTGCCGAGTGAGGTCACAGCGCGGCGGCGTCCCGGCGTACAGCCGCCCCGCGCCACCCGCACCAGTGCCCATCTGGAACAGTCATTTTAATATTATTATTACATATAAATTGATCAAACATATCTTTTAACCAATAATGAAATCAATATAAGATAATTTATACTAATAACAAAATTCTTGGATAATGGTTTTATACAAACAATAGTTTTTCAATATTTTTACCAAAAAAATAAATTAGTATTTCGCGACCCTCCCGTAAATACTTAATATGTTGTTGATACGTATTGTACGTTATCAAACCAAATGTACTTGCACAAAGACGATAAGCGTTGTCAGGTAAGGGTACCTACAGTTTTACGTCGCCAATAGGGAAGTTTAACAGTTTGAGCTTGCCGTGAAAATAGACAAACTATAGAATGAAAAATAAACACAATTATCACATTGATTAATTTATTTTCTTATAGAATAATGGTCAATACGTTGAACCAGTGACTATCGTAGTTACGTTTTATTCCTACGTTTGGTTATGATTACATTAGTAACGCTATCTACTTAACACCAGAAATATAAATTGAGCCCAATATTATAAGGTTACAAAAAAATTCGTGCAGTTGTTCAGAATAAAAATTAAACACGTGTAAAAATTTTCATAAAAAATACCAACACCGCTTCAATCTCCGCTTTATTGGTGGGTTGTCTATTTTGCATGTCATTATTTGGCGCCAAGAAAATGTGATAATCGCTTAGAGAAATGTCGATAGAATATGGGGAATTAGATAATGTTTACCATCCTATTTTCAAGGGTACATCTTGCAGTATAAGGTCTTGCATTATCCTGCAAGAATAACATTTTCTTTTATTAACTGTTTCTGAAGTAACGCATCCTGAATATTCCAGCTGCATAGAGTAGATCTCACCCTTAATAAGTTGGGCTCTGTTGAGAAACTCGTCGAGGATAATATCCACAATAAGTTAGTTTTGAGTTATTTTCAATAACGACAAGTAATTTTTCATTATATTATCAATAACGCAAGGTTATCCCGAACGGCGTGAATTTTCAAACGATTCATCACAAGAATAATTTTTTTTAAACCACTTTTGTGCGGTACGTTCTTTTATCACATATTCTCCAAATGCCATACATATCTTACGGCATGCTTCTACAGTTCAAACAACACTAGATTTATATGTCATTTTAAAAGGGTTTAAAGTCACAATACAAAAATGCACACCAAATCGAAGCCTACCAATTGATTGGTGCATAAAATATGTGCTATATGATACACAAAAACTTGGGTTCTGCAAGTCACTGCAGCGAACTCGACCGAAAACTGCAAGATTTTTTTAGATACTTACCCAATTTTTAAAACTTACGCCCAAGTGCTTGCTTGGCACTCAGACGTCACCGGTTTGATTATGAATCGTCAATTTACAAAAAGTCTATTAATTAATATAAAGAATTATATACAAAATAAAGTATAGAAAAGGAATAATTCAACGAAAAAAACATATTTAATATCTAAGAAGGTTCACAAAGAGGCGAGTTTAATCGAAATTCCTCGCAAGGTAGATATCGCACACCTCGGCATCCAAGAAGATCTCTATTTTTGTAACCGTATATTTGGCATTTAATAAAGCCAAGGAGGCATTTTCAGAGGGTGGTTACCGTAAATTCTCCGGCGCTCAGTCTCCAACTCCGGAATTGGAACTGAAAACTTTGGACGTCTGTTTGTTCTGGCACGGTAGCATCGCAACGAGATAACAATATAAATCAAAACAATTTCGATTTAGAAAAAACTTGAAGTTCAGCTGACATCTATTTTCGGATGCCGAAACTAAAATTGTGAGAGGACAATAAATCTCCAAATGACAGAAAGAGCTTTTGCGCTCATAATTTTTTTGTTTCCCAAGGCGTTGGATAAGATATGCATACATCAAACAAGCATACATTCTGTCACACCGTTTCCCTGTCAGGGTAGGCAGAAAGTGCTCAGTGCCAGAGCTTATTGCTATATTAGAAGTTATTTCAACCAACGGACATAATCAAAATCTGCTAAGACGATAATCTACAACAGTATTTTAGTACCAACTTTTATGTATGGCGGTGAAACGTAGATGTGGACAAAAATTTAAAGGAGCGGAATAAATGTTGTAGAAATATGCGTGCATTGAGAATACGAGTAGATAGGGTAAACAATGTACGGGATGCATATGAATTTAAAGTTGATGTATTAAGGCTGATGTATTAAGTATAGTACCCGGCGGTAAGTAATACACATCGGGCTTAAGAAAGAGACTGTCGCTTTATAGAGCGTCGTCTCTGTCGCACGGACTGTTAGCACATCGTGCGACAGAGACGACGCTCTACAAAGCGACAGTCTCTTTCTTAAGCCCGATGTGTATTACTTACCGCCGGGTACTATAAGATGAAGAAACACACTGTATAAAAAAATAATGAAGAGGCTTTAGGAATGATTGAATGAAGAAAACCTAACAAAACAAATATATATAGTGGAAATCGAATAAATTATACTTTGAAAGAAGGAAATTTAGAAAGTTAGATAAACAGGAGATGTATGAGAAAGTGTAGGGATGTATTGTACTTCAGTGCTTGTCAACTCATCCGATTATGATACAGTAAGTGTTGAAATGAATTGTGATGTGCAAAAATAAAGTGGAATCAAATAAAATGACAGTGTTTTAAATTGATATTAATTATGGAGTTCCACAAAGTGGTTGTAGTTTATTAAACACAATTTATTTGAATATTAAATGGTTCACGTTAGAAGAAAGAACAAAAAAAAAGCTAAAAGATTTCCTTTAAAAGGAAACTTTATATATATTGCGGACCGAAATTATACCCGTGAGACAAAAAAAAACGGGGTAAAACGATTTAAAAATAACACCTGTTATAACGGAAAAAAATCTAAAAACGTTGAAAGCATCATTATTCGTCGGTTGCAGACAAAGCGACGAGCGGCTTGAGAAGGAAAATTCCCCTGCCAACCCCCAGCAGTGTTACCATACAACAATATAGCGCAGTATAGCATGGTATAGCACGCCACCCCAGGATCCGGGGTGGGAAAGCTGAGAGCAGGAGTCCCAAATTTACCTCATCAGGATGCGGTCAGAAGTCGAATAATGTGCTGATACCAGAGAATTAATGAATTTCCTTTCGACGTTTTAATTCGGCGAATATTGTGTGATATATTATAAAATTAAAAATGAGCAACGAAAATCGTACAAATTTTGCCAGAATTTTAATTTGTTAATAAGATATCGAGTAGTTAAATTTTTACATAACTTGTATGGTACAGGTTTCGAATTTAATTTCTTTCTGGCTTGAAAATAACGAGTTCCAGTAATTTTTCATTGAAAAATCACATTTTCATAAAAAAAGACACATCGTCTTAAGTAGGCATTTATGCAGATTATATACTTAAATATGTTTGAATTTTATAGCAATATTTTGTAATACATATCACCTTAAGAGCACATTATTTTGAAATTATAAAAGGCAGCTAAGAAGCGCCATTAAATAAACGTATTTTCATTCATTGGTACGGTACCTCACCAACATATATTTGAATTGATGATGGGGACATGTTGAAAAGCATAGCCGGAAGACAATTTTATCTTCAACCCCTGTTATTAATCATTCAGGAAGGCCAATACCAATAACCCACAATTCGACTTCGTACGTATCGGAAACACTGCCGCACGTGGACAAGCAATAACACTTGCACACTTCTAACGCGTGCGAGTATTGTCACTAGACAAACTCTTTAACCAGACTGAGAGAATCGAACCCTTAAACCCACGGGTGGATGACCAGCGTCTTGCCTAAAAATAATTGAAGTCAATAAAATAATGATTAAACGGCAAGTATGTGTATTAACTTGACTCCTAAATACATAATAGAATTACCAACTTTTCGCAGTAAGTATCTTTAACGGTGACGAGAGTTGCTGTGATGGTAATGTTGGTAATTTTATCAAACACACGTCATGAATATATCGCGACTTACAATTTGATATATTCTTAGTCCTGGGGGCTAACGAGATGAATTCCTACTTACTTTTTTCTTTATAAGCATAGGCTTCCGAGGCATCATCTGTTGCCTGACTAGTTCACCAACAGTATTAACAGGGAGAACCAAGACCAAATCCTAGTGAATGTGATGAAATGCAATTAGCATAAACGAGTGGACATGTACGTGAGTATAAAAGGAAATTAAAATAATTAGTTGTAAGAATTGTTATCTAGTTATTAGTACGAGTTTGTTGGTGTTAACTATTTTTAAGAAATTTAATATTAAGATTATTAAAAATAAAAATGACATGTGGGAAATTGAAATTAAATTAGTTTATAGTTATAATATATAAATTACATTACTTATTAAAATATAAATTTGTATACAGGTTTAGCCTTTGTTTGTTGCAAATGGCAAATTTTTGTATTATAGATTATTTTATCAAATACAAAAAATTAAACAAAACGTATTCTTGGCTTAAAATTACGTTCGTAGAAAGTTCAAGTATTTTTTTACGAAATTCATTATTGTAAAACAAATCCATTAGTTATAGTCGCACCTTAGATTACCTACATTGGTTACGATATCGTCCCTGCGCCAAGTTTTAATTGCAATGTGGCTGCCGCCATGAGATAAGGTACTTCCCCGCATCTGCATATGTTCAGAATATTATATTTTGTTAAAAAACCATAGAAAACTTATCAAACGAGGACGAACTACTAAGAAACCGAATCATCACTTTTGATATGTTGAAAAATCGTAGAAAACTTATCAAAGGAGGACGAACTACTAAGAAACCGAATCATCACTTCCGATATGTTGAGAAACCGTAGAAAACTTATCAAAGGAGGACGAACTACTAAGAAACCGAATCATCACTTCCGATATGTTGAGAAACCGTAGAAAACTTATCAAAGGAGGACGAACTACTAAGAAACCGAATTATCACTTCCGATATGTTGAAAAATCGTAGAAAACTTATCAAAGGAGGACGAACTACTAAGAAACCGAATCATCACTTCCGATATGTTGAAAAATCGTAGAAAACTTATCAAAGGAGGACGAACTACTAAGAAACCGAATCATCACTTCCGATATGTTGAGAAACCGTAGAAAACTTATCAAAGGAGGACTAACTACTAAGAAACCGAATCATCACTTCCGATATGTTGAGAAATCGTAGAAAACTTATCAAAGGAGGACGAACTACTAAGAAACCGAATCGTCACTTCCGATATGTTGAGAAACCGTAGAAAACTTATCAAAGGAGGACGAACTACTAAGAAACCGAATCATCACTTCCGATATGTTGAAAAATCGTAGAAAACTTATCAAAGGAGGACGAACTACTAAGAAACCGAATCATCACTTCCGATATGTTGAAAAATCGTAGAAAACTTATCAAAGGAGGACGAACTACTAAGAAACCGAATCATCACTTCCGATATGTTGAAAAATCGTAGAAAACTTATCAAAGGAGGACGAACTACTAAGAAACCGAATCATCACTTCCGATATGTTGAGAAACCGTAGAAAACTTATCAAAGGAGGACGAACTACTAAGAAACCGAATCATCACTTCCGATATGTTGAGAAATCGTAGAAAACTTATCAAAGGAGGACGAACTACTAAGAAACCGAATCATCACTTTCGATATGTTGAGAAACCGTAGAAAACTTATCAAAGGAGGACGAACTACTAAGAAACCGAATCATCACTTCCGATATGTTGAAAAATCGTAGAAAACTTATCAAAGGAGGACGAACTACTAAGAAACCGAATCATCACTTCCGATATGTTGAAAAATCGTAGAAAACTTATCAAAGGAGGACGAACTACTATGAAACCGAATCATCACTTCCGATATGTTGAAAAATCGTAGAAAACTTATCAAAGGAGGACGAACTACTAAGAAACCGAATCATCACTTCCGATATGTTGAAAAATCGTAGAAAACTTATCAAAGGAGGACGAACTACTAAGAAACCGAATCATCACTTCCGATATGTTGAAAAATCGTAGAAAACTTATCAAAGGAGGACGAACTACTAAGAAACCGAATCATCACTTCCGATATGTTGAGAAACCGTAGAAAACTTATCAAAGGAGGACGAACTACTAAGAAACCGAATCATCACTTCCGATATGTTGAGAAATCGTAGAAAACTTATCAAAGGAGGACGAACTACTAAGAAACCGAATCATCACTTCCGATATGTTGAAAAATCGTAGAAAACTTATCAAAGGAGGACGAACTACTAAGAAACCGAATCATCACTTCCGATATGTTGAAAAACCGTAGAAAACTTATCAAAGGAGGACGAACTACTAAGAAACCGAATCATTACTTCCGATATGTTGAAAAACCGTAGAAAACTTATCAAAGGAGGACGAACTACTAAGAAACCGAATCATCACTTCGGATATGTTGAATGAAAGCTAATGTATGTGATTTTAGATCATTTATGGTTCGAATTAAATAATTCAGTGGTGATATCGTAACCAGTGACGTTAGTCCGAGATTTTACCAATACTCCATCCCGCCTTGTGAGCGTGAAATACCGTCCGCTATGGCAATTTTTGTAAGCCCGTCAAGGGTTCCTTGATTGCCTATTTAACTGGTTTATACGAAGAATTGAAAATAAATTAAACTTTTAATGAATCATTCAAGTATCTCAAACACTATTCTTTAAAAAAATACTAGTTAAAAATGGATAGAAAATAAATAAAACGGTGAGTTGAAACTGTTGGTAGTAATCCCCCAATGGATATTTTAAAGTAATACGAAAAATTGCGAAACAGCGAATATTGAAACATGCCATTCATTATACGACTAACGTCTGGCGTAACACAAGAAAAAATTACGATCCGGCGATTTTTTTTCAGTTGACGACAAAATGAAAGAAAAAAAACCTTTGATGTATTGATCCGAAACACACCTCTGCACTTCCCGTCCATAATTCCTGAGAAGAAAAGCTCGGTGCAAAACGAAAGGTGTTGCTAACGGGAGCGGTGGAAATTTTTCTTTCAACAAAACAGTTTATTTTATGTAACCGCCACCAAAGGGTTGGGCGGAGGAAGATTTTCCAGAATCGAACTGGCTCTATTTTAGTATCTGGCAACAATAAATTGTGTAAACCAAGATTTTCAAGTGTAAAAAATCAACCGATTGTCGTAAATTGATTTATTTTCAAATTTTCACGGTGAAGTGTACGCACCTTTACCCGGAATATGTTGTTATTATAAATAATTCACTTGAAGATTAACAACATATTATGGAACAAATAACATGATTTTTCGCAAGTGCACTTTTAAGTAGGAGCACAAACCTACGACCGATTTCCAATGGGAGCAATATCGCTCCCTTGGGAGATTACTAATTTTTAGGGGGTGTTGAGGTATACAAAATTACTAAGGGGACGATAGGGTTTTCAAGGGAGTAATTGTTGTATTTAATATTGCAATAATGACAAACAATGAAAGTTTAATATATGAGAAATACAATATATATTTTCCTAAACAGTCCTACCCTGGGCACATCCCTTCGAGTTACACAGCCCCAACAGTATCTCGGGGTAGAGAAAGTAGACAATGCCGAGACAATGTAGAGGGGAGACATAAACCTCGTCGGAGGAAATAACAACCGAAAGGAAAATGGTAATGATATGACAATGAATTGTCATTTATAATGCTCTAAACCTATAACAATCAATTTTAATGTCAGAATTGTTATAAAATAAAAACACGAATCCTTAGAGTTTTGATTAATATACAAATGAGACGGTTTTAAATAATATTTAATAAATACATTTATAGACGGGATACTATCAGACAAAACGTCTGGTAAGAACACCCGTAAGGTTGGGTTTTCTAAAATTTATTAAATTTAGAACCCTTACAGTTAAGATACACTATTTCCAACATTGTTGGTACATTAAATGTCATTTAAATTACTTCAATTTATTTAGTATAACTTACCCCCACCTTGTATAAATAAATAAAAACAAATATTGGGACACACCTACCTCCCTCTGTAAGAGAATTTACTATTACTGTTATGCCGCACTCGAACTTTTACAATGGCTCTGAAGTGTAATTGAATTTTCGTAAAACAATGCTACCCAAACTTCAAGAAATCCGTGAAAATTAGATGAAAAACGGATTGAAAAAGCCCGCCCGGGACCCACCGGGAATTGAACCCGGAAAGCTAGAATTTCATTCATTCATATGGTAACCTTTCAACATATCCGAATTTATGATTCGAACACGAATGTACCCGGGAGACAACATTGTATCCGGTTTTATTATTCGAACCTTCGGATTTAAAATCACTGGAGTAGTAGGTACGTAACTCGCTGTTCGTCATCACACGTGTTTGGAATGTTACTAATTCGCACTGGGAAACGTTCCGACTGTAAACCTGTCGAGGAAAGGCGAAATTGATATGGACCGAACATGTGATACGCATGGGCAATCATAGGCTCCCATAACGCGATTTATACGGGATGTAATGGGAGAGCGAAGGGTTGGTTGGCAAAGGAAGCGCTAAAAGGACAATCTGCGAGAGTTGTTGATTTTGTGAGGAGCATCTGGGAGAAACTTGGAGCATGTGGCTTAGGATCGTGGAAAATGGAGAGCCCTCTGTTCTCGAGCTTATGGCGTCTCAACTAGCTGGACGTGTAAGAAACAGCGTACTGCGAACTTGCGTTAACATTACCAGGCGACTCAGCAGTATCCACATGTCTGTAACGTCTGCGGAAAGGAGTGCGGATCTAGGATTGGGCTGTTTTCTCACATAAGATCATATAATCGACGTGGAGCAGCAGTGCGAGATTGCCGTTAGAATGACGAGGGAATCCTCGACTATGAGGCCCAGCAACGACGACGTCAAATGGCAATAACACGTCTATCGAGTGCGAATATTTTTCCACAGAAATACTCTTTTTTTTCGAGTACAATTGGCAATCGAATTCGAAATTCTGGGTGGAAGTCAATCGAATTGTCAACTTGGTCACTGATTTGATGAAGAAATAGGGAGGTATGGGTATAAAGATCGATGGAGAATATCTTTCATAATTGAGATTACACACTCCTAAGTGACAAATGCTACATTAATGGTAAATTATACTTGATTCGCTCGATAGTATGTAATATGCGTATACGAGTATCGCCTGACGTTTCACCTTGCGTGACAGGTGATATGTTCGTATATATCCACTGAAGCGGCGCGATAGTAGTACTATACCTCTGCCGCCTGCATACTGTACTGTATCGTGTGTCTGTTACTTCACACTTGGTGCAACTCTTTTACTTGTTAGACATACGATACCTTGTCTTATGCCTTGAAACTTATGAGCTCCCGATACATGTCCAACAACACAACCATTTTGTACTGATACGTTTCGTGTCGAATCTTAGAAAAGACGTTTGTTTCACTTTGTGGGGTCATGTTAATAAATTGCATTTAGAGATGGAAACTATAACGTATCAATCAACAATTCCCGGGACTAACCAACAGATGGCGCCTCTAATAACAAATCCATACCATTCACAGTTGCTCCCAACCTTTAGAAGTTACGTGTCAAACTTTCATGACATTCCGACATTGTGTCATTGAGTTACAGTGGTTTTAGTGACGCTACTTTTGCTATTTTCAAAACAATGGAAAAAAAACGAATTTCGTGTGTTGATAAAACATTGCTTTTTAATGGGAAAAAATACCGTTCAAACTCAGCGATGGCTTGAAAAGTGTTATCCGGGCTCTGCTCCGCCGAAAACAACCATTTGTCGGTGGTATGCTGATTTCAAACGCGGTCGTACATACACATATGATGCTGAATGCTCTGGTCGTCCAAATGAGGCTGTTACACCAGAAAACATTAAAAAAAAAACTCAAAATCGTGATGTAAAATCGCAAAATAAAGTTGCAGAGATAGCTGACATCCTGAAGATATCATTTGGTAGTGTTTAAACTATTTTGCATGAACATTTGATCATGAAAAAGCTTTTTTCGAAATGGGTGCCGCGTTTGGTCACAATGGAACAGAAACAACAACGCATCGATGATTCAGAGCGCTGTTTGGCACTGTTTACGCGAAATAAACAGGAGTTTTTTGCGTCGGTATGTGACAATGGATGAAACTTGGATCCACCACTATACTCCGGAATCAAATCGGCAGTCAGCTGAGTGGAGAGCAGCCGGTGAAAGTCGTCCGAAGCGACCAAAAACTCAACAGTCGGCCGGGAAGGTGATGTCCTCAGTATTTTGGGATGCGCATGGTATAATATTCATCAATCACCTTGAAAAGGGAAAAACCATCAATAGCGAATATTACATAGCGTTATTGGAGCGTTTGAAGGCAGAAAATGCAAAAAAAGCCCCATATGAAGAAGAAAAAAGTTCTCTGTCATCAGGACAATGCACCGTGTCACATGTCGATGGTAACGATGACCAAATTGCTTGAGTTGAACTTCGAATTGCTTCCGCACCCACCGTATTCTCCAGATTTGGCCCCCAGCGACTATTGGCTGTTCGCAGACCTCAAAAAGATGCTCCAGGGAAAGAGATTTGGCTCCAATGAAGAAGTGATTGCCGAAACTAACGCCAATTCGAAACCAAAGATAAATCGTTCTACACGGCTGGCATATAAAAGTTAGGAAAGCGTTGGAATGAATGTATCGTTCTTGGAGTAGACTATGTTGATGAATAAAGAAGAATTTTGGTAAACAAATGTTGTTTTAGTAGTAAGTCCAGGGAATTATTGATCGATGTGTTAGTAAAAATAATTTTAAGCTTGAAAATATGAAATTAGTACCAATATTGGTTTTTTTAAATCCTAGGTTATAATCTACTCGTACATACGAGAAATTACTGTTTTTAGTATATTTTATAATTGAGTGCATTTATTGTTTATTTGGTTATACGTGTATGTATAGAATATTTGTAACACATAAAAATAAACGGAGTATTATGATAAACGATCTATGCAAAAATACTTTTAACACTAAAATGCATGTACAGGGTCGCATGACGACCTCCGTGACCTAGTTGGTAAGACGCTTGTTTATCAATCCAGAGGTTGCGGGTTCGATTCCCTTTGTAATTCAGTTTTTTTTTAAAGGATTTCAGTCTGGTTTTCAATTAAGGCCTCTATAACATCTTTGTATTGTATTACACTTTCGTTGTACAACTTGGCGGGTTTGTTGCTATGTGGCAATATCTTCTAACCAATCAGAAATATTTTGAAGAGGCCTTAAGACTCGCTCCGTCCTTGGCATGCTTTAAGAAGCGACTGAAAAACCTCTTAATTTCTAGTCAGTAAAATAACGTGTTTCTTTCCTGATTTTTCTTTTCCTTTCCTCTCCACCATCCCTTCCTTTCCTTTTGATTGATGATATCTCACTTTATATGAAAAAGAATGTTCGGGTGACTGTCCGTCTTTGTGGGGTTCGTGGGCATGTGCTCACGTATATGTTTATAGATTTCGTGGGGATGCAAATTCTTCATCTTACTTAAAACATCAATTTTAACCATGCATTTATTTCTAATGTCTTCATTCTGCCTTCTTTAAACATTGACACACCACAACTTTTCTTTAACGCAACATCTCCACAACATTAAGTTTAGTCTTATCCTTCTTCTGCCATGTCCAAGTTTCACTTTCATGGATCGAGGTGGGAACCAGCCCTCCATTATGTATTGTCATTTTTGCTATTATCGATATTGCGCGGTTTTATATACCAATATTAATTAATTAATTATTTCTATCGAAATTTACTAACAAAGGAAATCCTAAAGTCCATTACATACAACGTTTCAATAACATAGAGAAAATAAAAGGTCCAATTAGTAAAAAACACAGGATATAACAAAATAACAGATTTTGTAATTGAAAAATGGTGCATTATGCAATTATGTCTTAAGATATTGGTGGTTTACAAACAGAGCGAAGTTTATTTATGTATTTTAGCAAATAAGGCATGGTTTACAACCAGTTAATAGAAAATTGTTTATTAAACAAGAAAAGGTTTCCGTTTATATGAATTATGAGTTGTACTATTATTGAATATGATGAAAATAATAAAAATATACAAATAGATTAATTGAATACAAAAGCGGAAATAGGTGATTAAGGGATACGTATGACTTCGGTCATATCTGTTCGCAAAAAAAAGGAAAAAACATTCCGGTGTGCTCCGATCGTCTCACTTCGGCGTGCCACCGGATCCAGTACGGCGGAGTGGCTGGTGAGTTTGCTGGTGTGCAAGGGCTCACTTTAAACAAACTCCACGGCACTGCTTCGCTTTTCAACTGAATTGACGTTGGAACAACGAGGGGATCCTCGACTGCGAGACCCAGCAACGACTCATAAATAAAAGAATATAATTATTTCGATAAACAGTTATTAATTTTTGATAATTATTTGTTTGCTTAGCTGTAGTATTCAACAGCCGTGTCTATCATTACATTTTAAATATGAGCTGAAGTGGAGTGCATTCGTCTATAAATCATTCATCTACATCAGTGATGGCGAAACTTTTTAAGAAGGGGGTCAAATTTTGTTCATTATTTTTTTAATACTAGCCCGTGGGGCATTAAGTCAGTGGCGTCACTTGGAAGGGGGTGGGGGGGAGGGTGTGGTAAAATGATTACCAGTAATTTGGAAACGCCGAAAATTTGTTAACAGAAAAACACTTGTCCCTTTTTTTTGTTCTCACTTTTAAAATCTTCTAAAAAAGGTTTATGTTTCCTTTTTGTTTTACAACTTTTACTTCTGCAAGTAAAGAGCGAAAAATAAAGGTCGACGTCAAAAAAAATTATATCAATGAGGTGATACCATAAATTACCGCACCAGGTGACACCATGCCCAGTGGCGCCTCTGCATTGCGTATTCGACATTAGATATTTATACTTTAATTTTTTTATATTTTCGATTGTCTGTTCTCTCATTTATGATTTAAAAAATAAGTTTATAAAAATCAATGCGTGGGTCATTTAAAAAGCCTTCGTGGATCAGTGTCTGACCTGCGGGTCATAGGTTCGCCCCCACTGATTTACATTGTAATTGTACGTATTTTTATAACATATTTATAAATCTCTGGAAGCCCCCTTTGGCTTGACGCACATAGGTAAATGCCTAGATTTGCCTGTTAGCAAACGAGTGTAGTGACATACGAGTATATAAATGTAGTTATAAACAAGTATACGAATATATAAATGTAGTTATATTTAATTACTGTAATATTACTTTGTATTATAGTCGAATACATTAACTTTTGAATACAAACTATTTTAAATTATCAAATTTCAAACAAATACATATCATATGTGTTATTTTCCTGAGACAGCAACCGAAAAAAAATTGAGGAACTCAGATTCGACAAAAAGTTATGTCCGTTGCATAACAAGTATTATACGAGTATTATGTGCAAATACGTGTTTGATGCATTTTACTTTAATTGCACTGAATCGTCCCACGCAAGTTCTCACTATTAACGATGTACTCGTTTTTGGCGCAATCGTTTTTAGCAGTGATCATTAAAGTAATTTCTTCAGACATGATAAATATAACTTATGACTGGATTCCCACTTGATGGCATACCGTGAGCCTTGCTCGCGCGAACTTCACAACGGATTACTTGGGAGGATTATTCAGTGCTAGGCCGAGATAATATTTACTGTGTCACTCAATTGATTCAATATATCAAAACAGCGCATCCTTGAGTGTTAAGCCACCCAATTGGTCATGTGATTTGGTACATATTATATAGGATAACTTCTACTACGGTTATGATTGTCGGGAACATAAAAACTTAAGTGCCCCTAATTTGACAGTTGAAAATTACATTGCAGTGCTTTTGATATAAATAACGTGATGGACTCATTGATTCGAGACTTCTATAATTGTATACTGTCAAAAGTTAGACGTGGGGTGCATATTTTAGGTAATCGCCCTCTGTTCTGTACCATAAATATATCAGGAACTCTTTTGTTTTAGCATATTTTTGTACTTTACTTGGTTGCGTGCCCAAACTTCAGAGGCATATTCTATTATAGTTTAGACAAGACTGGCCAACCCACGGCGCCTTTATGTGCGGCCCGCGGTCATATATGATGAATTAGTTCTTTTTTATTACCATACAAATATATTTACGAATTAATAATTTAGAAATTCTAAGTACAAATACATTTTATTGTTGGTTCAATACATGTTTTCTCTTCATATCTAGTTGTAGTATTGTTTTTTTTTTCGGATTTACACTGATTGAACACTTCCTGTGTACCTCTGTATCCAAATCAATCACAAAAAAATTAATAAGTACGAATTTCGTTGTCAAGTCAGATATTAATAAAAATATAAAAATATTGGAACAAAATTTGCAATTATTCTTATTTATTTGCGGCCCTTGAAAAATTTAAGGCCGTGCGACAATTTAAGGTCGTCAATACGGCCCGTGCGGCAATCTGGGTTGGCCAGACCTGGTTTAGAACGAATTAAATACAAGGAAATACACAAATTTCGCAGGATGTCGGTACTCTCAAAGCCTCGAGATATTCTAATTGTAAAAGTTTGTAACAGTCCGATACCAGTGTTTAATATTTTTACATATTGCAATTTATCACTGGCACGAGTTACTATTATAGATAGCCGACTCGACAAATTGAAAGCATCCACAAATGTGAAACACGTTGTTTCTTGTTATCCCGCATGCTGTCAAAAATAGAGCAGAGAAGCCAACGCGATAATCGGCTTTGGGGTCGCGGTGGGGAGCCCATTCATGCCAGAGTGCTGCGCGCCGCCCGCGGTAGCTGCCTGGCGCACGCTGCATGGAAAATGACCCTTCAGAAAAACTCAATTCAATTAATTATAATACAAGTCTGATAAATGAGGCAGGGATTACGCCGCACCGGTATGACTCCAACAATAATCTCAAAACTTTAAACGCGTTTTTCTCGAAACTACTTTTTTCGACCTGGTCGACATAAAATCTCAAGTTCTATCCAACATACTGTCTTCGAATTTAGTATGAAACTTCGATAAATGTTTTTATATCGTCCCTACCTTGGAAAATTCAAAACTATTTTTATTGATATTTAAAAAAAATTTAAATATTTGAAAAAGGATAAAAAAAAATCTATTTTTTTCTTGTACATTCTAAAATCATCAATAAACAAACTGTAAAAATGCATACACAAAATGTTGTTAGTTTTTTTTATGAAGTCTTAAAAAACGCCCGAAATTCACGCCTCTAGAGTCGAGTACCCCCTTAATGCCGAATTGTACCAACGACACTAATGGTTGTTAGAGTGGGTTTCATGAGAGTTTTCACTTTTTAACACATTGACAAGCCTAGTGCGTAATATACAAAACGTATCAATGTATTGGTAAGTATCTTTGCCGTGATTAGTTGATGTGATCCGTTTATTTGACGAAAAATATGGTGACCATAATGTCTGAAGTTAGGAAAAGGAAGAGCATTGTGGGGACAGACTAAAGAAGTGGTTTTCCATGTTTATAATTACAACAAGAAATTACGGGACACTAGTGAGGAGGTAAATATTCTTGATTTTTATTTATTATTCAGTGAATCACCTTAGGAGTAGTTAAAAATTTTACAACATTTATAAATACCTGATACACAAAAAAAAAAGTTTATTTTTAAAAGATAATGAATTAAATGTACAGTTATACAATATCAGTTTAGCTTACGATCATGTTCATTTATGCCATATTAGATATACAGTAATAATTTTCGGCTATATGAAATAGTTTATGTTTTTGTGTACGAACATTTTTTATCAATAAGTTTTAATAATCATTTCTTCCTTTTTTTCAGATAATGATTCTTATTAACGAAGTTTCGATGGCAACTGGAGTATCGCCAAGAGCTAATAAAACGATTACATATTTCTTTAACGAAAACGGAAAAGGAGATGCCATTAGGTCTCAAAAAAAAAACAAAAAATCGACAAAACAGAGTATCTGTAAACATATACTATTTATTTAATAATATATTACAAAATAAATTAAAATATGGTCATCCTAGACCAGCAGTGTAAACTCTCGTGAAACCCACTCTACATAGTTACCCAATCAAAAAAATAAAATGCACTGTACTACAAAAAATTGCTCCGCTAACCCAAGTTTATGCTTCTATATTGTAGAAGAATACTAAAAGCAAGACAATAATTAAATATATAGTGCCTAAATAAAATTTCTTAAGATTTCATCGTTAAATTATGCAAATGTGTATAGAACGTATAGGAGGTGTATTTTTTCTATGTGTATATGAATTAATAAATTTTTGTTGTATGCATAATCTTTTTAAACTTAAATTCTAAGGTATTAATTACACAATGAGTCAAGAGGTTAGATATAGGTACTTATACTATGAGAATTTGCTTGTGAAAGAGCAGGAGGCTACTGGTATTATGCTAATATTTGTAACTCATTAGGTTATACAATTCAAACAAGTTTGCGAACCGCTGTTCTATGTTTTTTTTATATATTTGAAATAAACCAAAAAAATGGGTTGGATCCCTTTTTATGTGTACTTTCAAATGTATATAATCAAATAAAGAAGGATAAAAGAAAATCTCTTTTTCTTCAGTGGATCACAGGGTCGTTTTCGTTCCAGTGTGCGTTATAGTGGCAAGGTCGATCGCCCCACTCAGAGGCAAGTAAGTGTATGTCGATAGGAAGCTATCACGCTATGATTGACGAGCGGTCGCTAGCATATTCATGTTAAGCGGTAGGTCCATTACGGCTATATGGAAGGCTACAGAATCGCGTAGCATAGTGAGTGAGAATCCGAACATAAATCAAGCGTCGTCAACATCGTCAGATAGAAGCGTTTATTTTCAGGAGATTTGGAAAAAAATGTTCATTTAGCATCATTTGATGCAGTCAATGAAGCGTTATTGAAGTGTAACATGGTTGCTATGGTTTAAGATTAAATATTCGGATTGTCTATTTTTGCAACTCTTCCTTCTAGAATGATTATATTCACTTAAAGGTCTAATTTATGCTTTTTTCTGTATCCCTGAGACCATTTTTTATACATTAAATCTTGATCATCTATCTTGATGAAGACAGTTAAATATTTTTCCAATAAAATCAGATATACGAGAGTAGTCGGATCCACGCCAGATGGAAAATTTCGCGAATAATAGCGAACCCCCTTCTAAATTCCCATTTACCTATGCAAGACAGCCGTATTCAATAAATAAACTGAATACAAACGTCTCCATTTGTTATGTAACTTTTGTAAATTGAGACGTAACAGCAAAACTAGCACGAATTCCTTCCTCTTTTTTTGAGCACTTCGCGAATAATTCGCTCTTTCCATACGTTCTAGCAACGGCAGTGATCGTTTTATTTTCGTGTTGAATCAAAAAAATAGTTCTCACTTATTGCAAGCACTTTACAAGTATCGTAGGCGTTATAATGGCAAACAAGGGTTATTTGAACACAGCCACTGCGTTTATGAGTATATTATTACATTTTATTCTTGATTGAGCAAGAATAAATCAAATAAAGTTGATCGGATTAAAAATACATTCCCTTTTGAAATTTTCGAATTTTACCTTGCGAAAGGGTACTTTGTTTAAAATCAAAAGAAAACATATATACTTTTGTATTAAACATTATTAGTAAACGGTACAAGCAGACGAGTTTATTGCCATTTTAAAATCTCTTCCAACCTATCAGAAAGGTGTTCAAACACAAAGTTATAAGTGAAAAACAGACTACAACCCTTTTTTAAATACAGGGACCAACGGAAATCGAGCCCTCAACCCTCTGTTCAGAAGATACGCGTCATACCAACTAGGCCACAGAAATAGTCTTGAGCCTTAGTATGAGATGTAAATCTTCTTAAATATTTTCTTTCACTTCTAGATTTTTATAATTTTGTTAATTAACGTAATCAACCCGCACTGACGACCACAAACAAGTGATTATTATCACCTATTAAGAACACAGAAACCATTTTTCTCTTTTTATATCTAGATTTGATATATACAGCAGCATTATGTAGCTATAATTCAAGGCAGTATAGTATAATATAAAAACCCACCAAACACTATGTACCATCTTCTTCGTCTTCTTGCGCGGCTGACGGGGTGTTGCTATTCCTACGGGAGCCCGGGTGCTGTGGGGCGGGGCGGGGTGATCGTGAGGACGCCGGAACCTGACGATGCATACCAGGGTCGCTGATATGTCAATTCATTCCTTAGGAAACGTTCGCTTATAACATATCTGACTGAATTCGGCACGCATCTGGGATAGAGGGGGCATTTTCATAAATAACATAATGTGCAGACAACTACTAAAATATTTCCTCGAAATACGTGTATATACATAAACACTCCACGCACACGCAGATGATACAACAGTGGAAAAGGTTATTCCTGAAATCACGGACATACCAGACGAAACACGTACAAATACACGTTATTTTGAAAATTAAATTCTAGAACTATTTTCTATCTGTAGCTGTGATGGAGCGGCGGCCTTACATTGCAATGGTTGACGAGCGATTGGAAGCACTCTTGTTTCGCTCCCGACAATATTTTCTTTAATAAGACATCTTAAAACAAGTTCCAATAAAAACGGCCATTATAAACTGTCGAGACCACTTTCATTCATGTTTTCTCAACTATCTTATACGAGTGTATATATTATAGTAAGTATATAAAAAAACCGGACTTGAAAGAAAAAGTATTGTGAAGGATCCCGGCCGCGAGTGTGGTGTTGTTCGGTTGACCTTGACGTGACAGATTTGATTTACTAAACGCCGTATATCGTTCTCAAAACACATTCGAAGAACTTTTCTACTTATAGTGTATATTTGAAATTTATTTTATTATATTGACTCGTATAACACATCGATCAATAAGTCCCGGAACTAACTACTAAAACAACATTTGTTTGCCAAAATTCTTCATTATTCATCAACATAGTCTCCTTGAAGAGCGATACATTCATTCCAACGCTTTCCTAACTTTTCTATGCCAGCCGTGTAGAACGATTTATCTTGGTTTCAAAATAGGCGTTAGTTTCGGCAATCACTTCTTCATTGGAGCCAAATCTCTTTCCCTGGAACGTCTTTTTGAAGTCTGCCAACAGCCAGTAGTCGCTGGAGGCTAAATCTGGAGAATACGGAAGCAATACGAAGTTCAACTCATGCAATTTGGCCATCGTTACCATTGACTTCTGACACGGTGCATTGTCCTGATGAAAGAGATCTTTTTTCTTATACATATGGGGCTTTTTTTTGCAATGTCTGCCTTCAAACGCTCCAATAACGCTATGTAATATTCGCTATTGATGGTTTTTCCATTTTCAACGTACAAATTTAAAACGGCCTGCAAAAAGAAAACTATACTAGAATAGTTTTTTTTTTTAAGAAATGGGTATCAATGGAGATCAAATTTGCAGCTCGAGGGTTCGAAGACAGGCGTCTTATCAAATAGGTCAAAGAAATACACTAAATCAATTACGAAAATGCAAATATTGAATTGACGACCTTCGTTAAAAAAGGGATTAGCCTCAAATTACACACACACTCATTCATACACTACACAACACCTAAAGCCTAATTAATGTGTTACTATCACATTTCGTAATAACTACAAAGGTTTCTTTGAAGTTCGTTTTTCCTTGGTAAGTTTTTTTTCCAAATATGTTGTTCTAAACCTATGCAGATGCTGGGAAGTTCCTAATCTAATGGCCGCAGTCACAATCTTCATATCTACTTGGTTTTCTTTTGAAATATTTTTAATGTCAATAATAGAAGGTTCGAATCCCGAATTAGAGCGCCCTTGAGGAAAGTCTGCCCTCTAAATAATGTTATAAATTGTCCTCTTATTATTTACTAGAGGTTTCTTTGACAACGTTCTTGTTAGCAAGAGAGATGCAACGAAAATATTATCTAATCCAAATCTCTAAAAAGCCACCAATTTAATGATTTGATTACATTGTTGCAATCAAACAGTATACTGACCTGTTAAGGTTGGTGTGTTGATATTATTTATTTTAACCGCAAATATGATACAAGTAGATATGTAATGATCTTTTAACCGCAAATATGATACAGGTAGGTATGTAATGATCTTTTAACCGCAAATATGATACAGGTAGGTATGTAATGATCTTTTAACCGCAAATATGATACAGGTAGGTATGTAATGATCTTTTAACCGCAAATATGATACAGGTAGGTATGTAATGATCTTTTAACCGCAAATATGATACAGGTAGGTATGTAATGATCTTTTAACCGCAAATATGATACAGGTAGGTATGTAATGATCTTTTAACCGCAAATATGATACAGGTAGGTATGTAATGATCTTTTTTGAATTTAATAAGTAATCTATAATACAAATATTTGCCAAAGGATGCCAATATACAAATTTATATTATGGTACGAACTAATCTTATTTATATGCCTATTACAAACTATGAACTCACCTAATTTTAATTGTCTGTGTCATTTTATTTTTAATAATCTTAATATTTAATTTCTTAACCATTTTACAGCTCCATATTTTTTCCAATACTATAAAACGTCTATATATAGACTCTCAGCACTCTAACGGTTAAATATAGTTAACACCTACATACTAATTTATAACTAGATAACAATTCTTACAACGAATTATTTAAAATACTAATTATTTAACACGTACATGTCCACTCGTTTAGGCTACTTGCTTTCTATCACTTTCACTGAGACCTTGGTCCTCGCTGCTAATACTGTAGATGGACTTGGACTAGTCACGCAACAGATGATGAGGGAGGGTATGTAAAATATTTTCGTTGAAATTGTGTTTTTAGCTTGATCAGCTTTTAAAGTAAACACACTGTAATCGCAGAGGTATTTCATTTTCATAGTTCGGAGAAATTTTAGCTTCCTGTTAGTGTTGATCTCTTTTTCCAAGATTCGGAATGAATCATAAACACAACTATTCACAATAATAAGTAGACCAAAAATAAATATTTCAGGGTCATCGATAACGAGAAAACAATGATATTTAATCATATATGAAATAATTATACGAGCAGTCATGACTGGATTAGACCAAATCCAAGTAGGGCTTGGTACAAATGTATTACGAAAAGTCTTGGTTAATGCTAAATACTACCTTGATCAAAAAGTTTTAGGACCGGCCACCGTGTGGGGCTGTCAGTCACCCGATTGGAATTCTTTTTTTTTTGTTAGGTTACCACATCTATCATTGACACTTCCCTCAGCGTCATAGCTTGAAATTTGTAAAAGTTACGCTGTACTGAGTACATCTACTTTTGTGCGTGTTTTCGATTTTTTACAAGTTTGAAAATGGCATCAACTGTGCATCAACGAGTTTGCATTAAATTTTGTGTGAAAAACGGATTTAACGGTCCGCAGACCTTGGAAATGTTGGAGAAGTGTTTTTCGGTGGCACGAACGCTTCAGAAGTGGTCGTGAGTCGATCGAGGATGACGAACGCAGTGGCAGTCGAAAACTGATGAAAACATCGATAAAATCAAAGAAATGTTGGCCGAAAATTGAGTACCAGCGGTGTTTCGAGGATTGGATCAAGCGCTGGCGTAAGTGCGTTGCAGTCGATGGGGAGTACTTTGAAGGGGACCATATCGATTTTGATGAATAAACTTGTATTTTCGATTTTATGAAAAAAGTCCT
The DNA here is from genome assembly GCA_949825065.1 of Odontocerum albicorne. Lineage (NCBI taxonomy): Eukaryota > Metazoa > Arthropoda > Insecta > Trichoptera > Odontoceridae > Odontocerum > Odontocerum albicorne. Next base: position 6,250,203 of record OX463845.1, read on the forward strand.
AAAACTTTTTGATCAAGGTAGTATACGTACAATTTATAAATAAGTTGGTTACATAGAGAGGGATATCGAACGGTATGCAGCGATAAGATACAAAGTCAATGGAGCACTAAAACATATATACACGAATCGTTGAGAATCAAAATCTGCTAAAATGATAGTCAACAACAGTATTTTGGTGCCAAATTTGATGTAGCGAATGAAACGTGTACGTGGAAAAGACTGAAAGGAATCGAATGACCGCTGTAGAAATGCGCGCATTAAAGATTCGGAATGAATCATAAACACAACTATTCACAATAATAAGTAGACCAAAAATAAATATTTCAGGGTCATCGATAACGAGAAAACAATGATATTTAATCATATATGAAATAATTATACGAGCAGTCATGACTGGATTAGACCAAATCCAAGTAGGGCTTGGTACAAATGTATTACGAAAAGTCTTGGTTAATGCTAAATACTACCTTGATCAAAAAGTTTTAGGACCGGCCACCGTGTGGGGCTGTCAGTCACCCGATTGGAATTCTTTTTTTTTGTTAGGTTACCACATCTATCATTGACACTTCCCTCAGCGTCATAGCTTGAAATTTGTAAAAGTTACGCTGTACTGAGTACATCTACTTTTGTGCGTGTTTTCGATTTTTTACAAGTTTGAAAATGGCATCAACTGTGCATCAACGAGTTTGCATTAAATTTTGTGTGAAAAACGGATTTAACGGTCCGCAGACCTTGGAAATGTTGGAGAAGTGTTTTTCGGTGGCACGAACGCTTCAGAAGTGGTCGTGAGTCGATCGAGGATGACGAACGCAGTGGCAGTCGAAAACTGATGAAAACATCGATAAAATCAAAGAAATGTTGGCCGAAAATTGAGTACCAGCGGTGTTTCGAGGATTGGATCAAGCGCTGGCATAAGTGCGTTGCAGTCGATGGGGAGTACTTTGAAGGGGACCATATCGATTTTGATGAATAAACTTGTATTTTCGATTTTATGAAAAAAGTCCTAAAACTTTTTGATCAAGGTAGTATAAGTACAATTTATAAATAAGTTGGTTACATAGAGAGGGATATCAAACGGTATGCAGCGATAAGATACAAAGTAAATGGAGCACTAAAACATATATACACGAATCGTTGAGAATCAAAATCTGCTAAAATGATAGTCAACAACAGTATTTTGGTGCCAAATTTGATGTAGCGAATGAAACGTGTACGTGGAAAAGACTGAAAGGAATCGAATGACCGCTGTAGAAATGCGCGCATTAAAGATTCGGAATGAATCATAAACACAACTATTCACAATAATAAGTAGACCAAAAATAAATATTTCAGGGTCATCGATAACGAGAAAACAATGATATTTAATCATATATGAAATAATTATACGAGCAGTCATGACTGGATTAGACCAAATCCAAGTAGGGCTTGGTACAAATGTATTACGAAAAGTCTTGGTTAATGCTAAATACTACCTTGATCAAAAAGTTTTAGGACCGGCCACCGTGTGGGGCTGTCAGTCACCCGATTGGAATTCTTTTTTTTTGTTAGGTTACCACATCTATCATTGACACTTCCCTCAGCGTCATAGCTTGAAATTTGTAAAAGTTACGCTGTACTGAGTACATCTACTTTTGTGCGTGTTTTCGATTTTTTACAAGTTTGAAAATGGCATCAACTGTGCATCAACGAGTTTGCATTAAATTTTGTGTGAAAAACGGATTTAACGGTCCGCAGACCTTGGAAATGTTGGAGAAGTGTTTTTCGGTGGCACGAACGCTTCAGAAGTGGTCGTGAGTCGATCGAGGATGACGAACGCAGTGGCAGTCGAAAACTGATGAAAACATCGATAAAATCAAAGAAATGTTGGCCGAAAATTGAGTACCAGCGGTGTTTCGAGGATTGGATCAAGCGCTGGCATAAGTGCGTTGCAGTCGATGGGGAGTACTTTGAAGGGGACCATATCGATTTTGATGAATAAACTTGTATTTTCGATTTTATGAAAAAAGTCCTAAAACTTTTTGATCAAGGTAGTATACGTACAATTTATAAATAAGTTGGTTACATAGAGAGGGATATCGAACGGTATGCAGCGATAAGATACAAAGTAAATGGAGCACTAAAACATATATACACGAATCGTTGAGAATCAAAATCTGCTAAAATGATAGTCAACAACAGTATTTTGGTGCCAAATTTGATGTAGCGAATGAAACGTGTACGTGGAAAAGACTGAAAGGAATCGAATGACCGCTGTAGAAATGCGCGCATTAAAAATATTACATGGGGTGATAATGTTTGACAGGATATGTAATGAAGTTAGTAGGGATGAATGACAATTTAAGGCTGATGTGTTGAGTAAAATGAACAAAATCACTCTGATATGGTTTGAGCACGTGAAACGACTGAAGGAAGATAGACTGACAAAATATACGGTGCAAATGCGAGTGGAAGGCGTGATAGAGGAAGACCAAGGAAGGCATAGTCGGATCAACTGTATGATACTTTGAAGGCAGGAAATGTAGTCAGAAAAATTGTACGAGAAGGCGTATGGGTGTGTAAGAGGTGAATAAATTAAAATTCAACGCTTACTATCTATAGTATCATCAACGTTTTATTGAAATAAATAATTACTTATATTTTTTTTAATTAACTGCGTTATTATGAATTAAAATGTCTATTATTAAATCATTTACACTATAGTTCGGAAATTCTAGGATGAGTCCTTTGACAGCACAAATTTGCCCCAATACAACCTTGTGTAATGTATTTACCTAAATAACTTGTTATTTATTAGAATTGAGGCTTATATTAAAGTTGATAGAATAATTAAAATTACTGAACATCGTAACAAGGTTGTATTGGGGCAAATTTGTGATCTGTCACAGGACTCATCCTAGAATTTACGAACTATAAACAAAAAATTTGGTCAAACAATAATTTAAAAACGATCAACAAATCAGTGATCCGAGTTGCAGAGGGCAATTGCTGACACCCTCATAATATGACGGTTAACTCCCCCACCCCGGTGCTTATGAAAATGGTAATGGAGTGTAAAAATGGACGATGAGAAGGAAGGAAATAAACATGATAGATACCTTTTACATGTGGTGTTGGAGGAGGGTGATCTTATCCCATGAACCGCAAGGTCCACCAATGTCTATAGCATCCAATAATTGGAGACTACCGAAAGACTTTCGACAACATGCAGAAACAAAATCATAACATACTTTGAACATGTTGCTTAAACGAATGATGAAAGTCTGAACAAGCTGGTGACCACGGGGACAGTTGAGAGGAGGCGAGGAAGAGGAAGGTGTCCTATGAGATGGAAGAATTAATAAAGGAGTTAAAATGATCCTTTTAAAACGCTGCATTCAACATGGCCCAGGACCGGGAGATATGGAAACATTCAACATGGCCCAGGACCGGGAGATATGGAGATATTCAACATGACCCAGGACCGGGAGATATGGAGACATTCAAAATGGCCCAGGACCGGGAGATATGGAGACATTCAATATGGCCCAGGACCAGGAGATATGGAGACAGGTGGTATCCCGAGTTCGAGACATAACACAGCAGAGGACCACGACGCTCAACATTGAGTGCACGATGAAGGAGAATGAAAAAAATTTGTGTACTTAACAATTTTTTAATTAAATAACTATTTATTTTTATTACTTTCCATGATTTGTGAAAAACCGCGAGCCGTAGGTTGGTCATACTTGGTCTGTATGAAAAAAAGGTTCTACATATATAATCAACTTTGGAATAAAAATGAGTAAACAACAGAACGTGAGAATGGGAGTGGTCAGGCCTCCCTGGTAACGGTAACGGCCTTCCAAACAAATTAGAAACATTTCCTGATGGGAACGATTTTCGGAATAAATTATGAATTTATTTGCATAACAAATCTCGAGGGAAGCGTGAAACCTGACACACTTGCTGGGTGTACGAGTACAACGCGAATAAAATGTTCAGGCCAAAGTAATTGAATTAAGTATATTATGATGCGGACGGTCGATAAATGAGAATTTAATCTTTTAAAAGAATACTAATAATAAAACGTAAAACGACAGTAACAGGGAAGAAAGATTCCGAAATAAGATTTTAAAAAATATATATTTTCCCTCAATGGTCACTCATATTTGATTTCCAAGTTTTTTTTTATTAATTTATATTTATAGTAAAGTATAGAAATGGCGACCTTATTGCCAAAGGGTCATCTCTTCTAACCGATTCGTAATTTCTACTATTAACCTTTCCCTTTTTTTTTCTTTTTAAACCTGGCGAGTTTATTGCCATGTGGCAATCTCTTCCAACCAACCAGAAATATGTTTTTATAGACCCTAAGTGTTAACCAGACTGGAATCCTATTTAAAAAAATCTGGGTTCCAGCGGGGATTGAACCCGCAACCTCCGATTCCGGTGCTGTGTATTCAATACACATGTAAAAATGAGCGATTTAAAATCGAAAAAATAAGAATATTCATAGACAATCGCTTAAATTAATTAAATTTGAAGTCAAAAGTGATAATATTTGAAATTTTATTGCTGAAAACATGAAAAAAAAACATCGGCTGACGTTCACAAAACGGGCAGAGACCACCTCAAATGGATGCTCCAGAGCTACTGAGAGTTGATACGGACTAACACTGTGTATATTATACCTCGAAGGAAGAAACATAACTGCAAACTGAGATTATATTTCTTGCGTTCCCATATACCGAAGTAGAGTGAGAGTGAGACGTGAATAGCGTCGCTTCCTCGCCCAGAGTTTTTTTTAAAGAATGTATATACCTACGTCACACACTGGCACACGTTTGATTGTATTGGTGAATTTATTCCCGATTTTCACAAAATATCTCTGATGTGGCCGACAAGTGCTAATTATATTGTATTACTATATAAATAATATTTTTTTCATTCAATGCGTAAATGTATTACGGTGGAATACCTAAAATCTGAACCCAGTGTTTATTATATTTATAGAGATATTAAAGCTTTTAGTAGCAATGTGTACTAGTTACACATCACAGGGAAGGAAGGGTTAATAAATAGTAACGGGCAACTACGACATTCCTATGTTACTACAATATAACTGGCCATTTTTATTTGTATCTCGAACTGGGTATTTGTATCCCATAAAAAGTAGAATAGGCAGGAGAATTAGTCGCACGGCTTTACTTGGAGAAGGTATGGATTTCAAAATAATAAAATAAAAACTAATGCCATTTTCTGAGTCTGTTATCTTTGGCTAAGTTTCGAAATAACATTTATTTTTTAATTTTCATTAATTAATTGACTTATTTTAGACACTTGACTGAAAAATATACAATTGGCAAGTTCAAGAATTTAAAAGATTAGCATCAATTGCTGAGTCTAAGTTTAGAATCAATTGTTGGTAAAATAGTAACAATGACAATTTTCAACGAGAAAAGTTCAACATACTTAACGCACTAAAAAATAAAGGGACTAAATTAAGTAAAATATTTGCAAATGTCACTAGGAGAAGGAACACGAAAATGGAGTTATGGAAAAAGACATTTCGTTATTGAAGATATGAAGAATTTATTGTTGTTTGAAGCAAGCCCAAGTGGGTATGGTGTGTCTCATGGCAGCCGGTAATAGGTTCCAGAGTCAGACGCATGGACGGCGAAAGGACTGAGTGAAAGAGTCGGTGACATGAAATGGAAATGCCAAAAGGCAATCTATGCTTGAAAGTTGCGTACGTTGTTTTAGATGCGTTTGTATTTTAACTGTATGCATTAGTCCTCCGTTATCCGCGGAATCTGCATCCGCGGTTGATTTATTGTGATTTTCTTTTAAATCTCGCGCCGAATTAGCGCCACCAATTATGAGGGCAGTCCTACCAATGACCCAAAGATTTATCTCAAGTCATCCACGTGATCAGTTGCGGTCCATCTCTTGTTGTGATCGCATCGTTCCCGTCACCTCATTATTCGTATTAAAATAACTATTATTGACCGTAGTAATGTATTTGAAACGCAATACTAGTAATGCTGGTGATACAGAGACTGCAAATATACCTCGTCAAGTACTTGCAAGGAGTAAAAAAAGCAAAAAAAAATTAGTGCAAAAAAAACAATCGGCGTTGTTGCTAGAATGAACGGAAGTAACTATTTTTTCATACTTGATGTGCTCAAAAAAGAGATAGATATTTGAGCTTATTTTGCTGTTGCACCTAAAACTGTAAACGTTACAGAAAACACGGAGTCAATAGTATTCAGTGTGTTTTTAGAAAACGACTGTCTAGTATAGGTATACATAAATACGAGTGCGTCAGAACCAGACATGACTAACCCACAAAAATATTAAATTTGAGTAAGGCACATACGCTACATCTTTATACCCATTTATATCAGTACCAAACATGATTATGAGTTTATAGTTCACCATAAATGCAGACATCTACCGTTAAAATTTTGGAAACAACAGAAAACAAACCATTTTTTAATAGATTTTGCAACTTTGAAGTCAATTATCTCGAAACAAAATATATGCGGGTTAGTCATGTCTGGTTCTGACCCACTCATATACGGTAATGTACTATCCGTGAATTTCGCCATCCACGGGGGCGCTTGGAGCCCATCCCTCGCGGATAACGGAGGATTACTGTACTCTTTGATCAATACTCAAACGAAACATTGTACATATTTTTATACATATATTATTTGTCAACAATTGATTGATACTAACTCTTCTTTTCGAAGAGGTGACTTTCGTATAATTTACATTATTTTACTACGGCAGAGTATCAAGATTTATGTTTAGATTAAAACTCGTTATTCTTACATGTGATAATGAATTGGGGGGGGGGGGGGCTTAAGCAATAAAATATAATTTATTTTATTGGCATTATTTATTGGTTGCGAACAAATATAAATTAAAATAGAGAAATACGAATTAAGAGCAAGTAAAAACAAAGTAACGACCAGAACCAAGCTAAGAATAAGCTCCGAGCGATGCCCACTTACGAGTGTAGGGTCATTTCGAGAGGCTGGAGATCCGTGCAGTCTAAAGTTTAGACCACTGGTTAAGCACAGCTTCAGACTGTAGGACTTCAAGTTGAGGTCTAAAATCGGTTGACGATTTCATGCTGTACGGGATCTGGGATAATCCTTTAATGAGCCCTGTGTTTGGAGGCTTTCCTTATCTCAGAAGAAGTGACAATACCATGGCGATTTGTGAAAAACCTAATAAAATATCTTCACCGGGTTGCTGGATTTTTGCAACGGGCCGCGAATCAATTATTACCCGCTAGAAAAAAAAATCAAGTCCTTTTCGAGTCACTAACAACGACTATAAATATAGTTAATGAAAAAAAGTTTTCATATTATTGTGATTTTTAACGGCTAATTCCGAAATCATTTCCGAAGATAAGTCAATCTGAGTTTTGCCATCATTTCTAACTTCTGAAAAATCCCCCACACACAATGCAATATGCGATGCGGCGGATCAGGTTAAGTGGCGAAAATTGGTGGCCTACGCATGTCCCCGTCTGGAGATGTAAGAGTAAGTATGTGCCTGGAATTCATCTCAAACCATGTCTCAGATATAAGGATAGTGACGTTTTTCATCAGATGTACACAGAGGATATATCTCAACAACTTCTATGTTGTTGTTCCTGGGAGCCGGAGTGCTGCCGTCGGGGGACTGTGGGACGGGGCAGGGCGATCGGGAGGACGCTGGAACCTGACGATACCGCCAAGGCCGCTGACGTGAGATATGTTTGCCTAACATATCGGGCTAAATTCGGCTGCGACGTAGCGGGTGGGGGGGGGGGGTGACATAAACAACAAAACTGAATATAACTACACACATACTTCCTCAAACTATACATATATAAACACCCCACACAGATGACACACAACAATGGAAAAGGTAATCCCTGAAAACACTGACAAAAAAGATTAAATACGTAGGTCACACGTAATTATTTACTTTTAATATAAATAATAGAATTTGTCTTCGTTTGTCATACATAAGCCACAGCGTAACTACCAGATTTAAAGTTTAAATTCATTTTGAGCTTTTTTTAAAATAAAGGCCCTTTATTGATAGCCGTTTGTTGCAATGACAATACTGCGTGTTTGTATTAAATTTTACGTATACTGTTCAAATGTTGCTATTATATAAAAATATACAGAAGGAAAGAAGTAATTTACAAAATTACATCAACCAATTTCCTTCCCGATAATTCAATTCAAGGAAGAGTGAACCTAAATTCGATGACAATCCACTTCAAAAGAGACGGAAATGGCGTCGTAATGTAACCGAATTTCAAAACGTGATGAAAAGGACGAAATAAAAAGTCGCCCTTTAAATGTCGGACTCGACTCACATTAGTTAGGGATGAGATATTTTTTTTTTTGGGACAGGAAAGCTAATGAAGTAGAGTTGGAATGAGCAAGCAGTAATTAAGGGAATTTTTTTTTCAGCTCGCCTAAATGAGTTCCGTTTAAGTGGCCGTGTTAAGTATGCCTACTACTAAAAAAGAGAAAAATGTTTAAAAGTTTACTATTATGAATGTCGAAAAACATGTGAAAAAAATATTTTAATTGGAATCATATATGTCAATCTAAGGTGCTCACTCAGTTATATTTACTTTTACGAAATTTCATTAAAAAATCTTCGATTTTGAGAACTGGTAACTTAGGAGATGGATGGTTTTCAAGTGGTGTATTATATCAAAGTGACCAACGAACCAGTTTAGTTTTGAACCCAGCAACAGCCTACAACCACCAAGAAACAGGTGATGCGCTGGAGGTGGTTAATTCACATTGTGTATTGTATTCCATTAAACTTTGGTTGTTTACAGTCGTAGTTTCTCGGCCTCGTAGTCGAGGATCCCAACGTCAATTCAGTTGGAAAGTGAAGCTACGCCGAAGAGTTCGTTTTTTCTTAAGTTAGAGAGCCGTTGCTCACCAGTAAATTTAACGGCCATACCGCTGTACTGAATAAATGGCAGGCCTGAATAAATGGCAGGCAGTGAGACGATCGGAGTACACCGGCATGTTTTTTTTTTTAAGAATAGATATGGTTGAAGCCATAGAAATCCTTATACCCCGAATACTAAGTGACAAAAATGCCCGAGTCTTTCGAGGGAAGTAGCGCAGCGAGGGGTTCGAACCGGTAACATCCGCACGGAAGTCCAGTGCGTTACCGCGCGGTCATGCACCTCCCTTTGTTTACAGGATATATAACCTGGAGGATTTATTGCTACGTGGTGATTTCTTTCAACAAGCCACAACATGTTAAAAAGGTCTTGAGCGAAAATTAAATTATGACCCCTTTTAAAAAAGATGGGTGCCAACGGAATCGAACACTCGATCCCTCTGTTGCCAGACAGGCGTCTTATCATCTAAGTCATGGAGGATCATTTTTGGTAAATTGGCCAAGAACAGTGCTGTTTTAACGTCCACTAGAAACTCGACAAATCGGACGTCTTTAAATATCCACCGGTGTTGTAAAACAGAGATTCGCAATCTTGATTTAACGTGGGAGGACGTAGAGTACAAGGCTGCAGGCCAGCCTGCATAGGGACATTTAGTATCATCCCTGTGTTCCTATCTTAACAAAAAAAGGTTGATTGATTATCATATCAATGAATGTTCAAGTCAAGATCCGTGAAAACAAAGGAATCCGCAAGGTGTCTGCGCGTCATTTTCATTTACGCATCAATTACCCGAGTAAATGGAGGGATTACTGTTATGACTGAACGAGGACGATCATGATGTTAACAATTTTAATTTTAATTAAAAATGTATTTCAATTAACGCAAATGACATGCAAAAAAACACAAGGAACGTGTCGAGAATTTTCTCAATCATAAAGTTGTCATAACAAAAAACGAGAAAATAGTACGTTATTGTTTTACGAGCCATACATACATAGCATCCCACCATTTCCCAGAGGACAGAGCGCCAGAGTTTCCTATCTCGACACACAACCTTCGTCTCTTCTACATCCATACATCTTCTACGATTTATCTGACTCTACGTTTCCCTCTTTCAGAATAACGGCCACGTTTCACTCCCATACATCAAAGTTGCCACCAAAATACTATTATGGATTATTTTTTTAGCAGATTTTGAAGACGATTCATGAATCACATTTCGGAGTTAGCGAGGAAAAGCGGCGATTAAATCTACTTCAAATATTTAAGATGGTGCACAGTATCCAAGTTTGACAAACGGTATTATCTGATACAAACCACAAACACGATATGCCCAAAATTCGTCTACATCACAGTTTGTGGAGGAAACGGCGTAATTAGTCAAAATAAAAAGCGAGTCTAATCTGATTTCTGAGATCGCGTCTCGGTTCGGGAGCGACGCGATGGAGTATCGGATAATTTTTAGGGAGTACCAACACACAAGAGAGAATAATTTTACTGGATTTCTAAACGCAGAAGTGATTCATCAAGCCAATTAAAATGAATAATAATTCAATAAAAATCACCCCCTCCCCACCCCAAAAGAAACGAGAGCTTAACTTAATTGACAGGCAAGGCTGGAGAGAGATAAAGGGATTTTCCCGAAAAAAAAAGTTTTTAATAAAATAATCCGAGCTATAAATAATACATTATCGGTTTCATATTTGAAAAAAAACTATTAATTGAAATGACAGCGCAGTGAGGACAAAACGCCTCGAGTAATTTTATCACTAGCGTTTAGTCGTATTTTATACCAGACGAAGACGACAGTCTTCCGTCGCAATAATTGTCGATTCGATTTCCATTGTTACGTATTATTTTTACAAAAAAATAATGCGCACCAATACCAATGGCAAAAAATTCCAAATCAACGAATTACATTTTTTCCAAGACTATTACGACGAACCTCGAATATTCTTATTTCTTAAGCTTTTTAAACATCGTTATATAAAAATTACTTACAGACCAGTAAATAATATTACAAAAGATGTGAATCAAGGTTGCGTTATGTCTGGTTATTGAATATTTACATGGATTTCAAAAGTCATTGGGTGATATAAAAATGTCGAACGAGAATTATATGGACTGTTGAATCCTGATGGCATGTTATTATGTGGACTGTTGTATCCTGATGGCATGGTCTTATGTGGACTGTTGTAAGCTAATGGCATAGTAGTGTTAGCGGAGAATGAAAATTAATTACAGCGTGAATTGTACGTATGAAGAAACATACATTAGAATGATCGTTGCAAAATCGAAAGACATGGTAATTCAAAAGGATGAAAGAAAATATGCGATATTTGGACAAACAAAGAGTTGAAAAAAACCCCTATTTGGGAAGTAGATTCTTAGATGACGAGAAAGTGGGACGATACATTGATCGGTCAGTTGCAATAGGAGTCAATGGGGAACTAAAACACATTAGCATGTCTGTACTATCTGCTTAACCCAATAGGGAAATGGCGCGATGGTATGTAAGTATGAACCGACCAATAACTGCATGTTGCTTATATAGAAACAGCAATATTTACTTTTTAAACGATAATATTAATCCTAATTCATGCGCAATTCTCTTAATTTCTATTCAGTAAAATAACGTGTTTCATTCCTGATTTTTCTTTTCCTTTCCTTTCCACCATCCCTTCCTTTCCTTTTGATTGATGATATCTCACTTTATATGAAAGATAATGTTCGGGTAATTGTCCATCTTTGTGGGGTTCGTAGGCATGTGCTCACGTATATGTTTATGGATTTCGTAGGGATGGATAGTCATTTGAATGATTTATGCGACCACGTAACTTGCTTAATTTACTTTTGTTTGGTTGGTTGGAAGAGATTGCCGCCTGGCAATACACCCGCCAGATTGTATTTGCAATAAAAGTGTTAAATAAATAAATTTATAAGTAGTTAAAAAAACAATATTAAAAAAATATCAATTTTAAAACACACACATCCATGAATCCAATTATTATGAAAAATATTGAAAATAAATTGTATAAATGGTACAAATTATTTTTTCGTCGATTTAATAAAGATTTATTTTCTGAGTCGGAATCAGAGGTCTTAGACCTCGGCTACACAGGTAGGAGCCTCGCTTGGTGCTTAGAGCTAAGCTACTAGGTTACTATAATAGTCACGTAGCGTGGCGCGAAGCGTGCAGTGTAGTCATTGCGATAGAATGCGGTGTGTTGGTTCGCTAGGATACGTCACCTAGCTCGCAGCGTAGCTCTAAGCCCTAAGCGAGGTTCCTACCTGTGTGCCCGAGGCCTTGCAGAATTAAGTCGGGAGAAAACAATAATGTCAGGAATTAACACGTTTCTAAAAAAATAAATATAATTTTTCATTAATTAATAATGATTTACTTTTTTAAATTTACTTCTCCTTCTTCCTCTTCCTATAGATCATGACCTGTTTGTTCCGCTTGTTCCCCTTCTTGTGACGTGGATTGCCAGCTGTCACGCCATCTCTTCGGAGGTCTTCCCGGTAATCTTCTTCCGGCTGGGTTCCCTTGAAGGGTGACACGTGGAAGTCTGTCGTTTTGCATTCTGTTTACATGTTCGTTCCAGTATCGCCATCGTTGTCTTCTCCACTTGACTATGTCTTCCGTACCACACTTTCTTCTTATTTCGGTGTTTCTGATTCTATCTCTTAGTGTTTTTCCGGTTATACATCTCGGTGTTTTCATTTCCGAGGTTCTCAGGAGAGATTTTGTTCTAGATGTGTCTGCTCTGGTCTCTATTCCGTAGGTTGCTATCGGTCTCACACATGTCTTGTATATTCTTTAAATTTACGATACGTATATTTTAAAATCACATTGTTTTAAAATCATAATTATAAAAATAATTGACCATTTCGAAGAATGTAGAAATATTTATTATGTGTACGTGTACGTTCGTTTCGGAATTGATGAAGTATTTTTTTTACGATATCGAATAAATTTATTGCAGAAACATTACACGGATACAGAGGAAATGCTATAAAATAAAGAAATATGTAGTAAATGAAAAAAAAATATCTAAAAAAAAGATTAATCAATAATATGAAATGGTATACGAGTATAAAACCACGAAATAATAAATTTACTACGTTAATAATTTACTGCGTGAAATTTGCTGAAGCGAAGTATTCACAAAATAATAAACCTCATGAAAAAAATCCGTTGCTTGAGCGGAAACATTCAGAAATTTTAAGCTACTCAAACAAATTGGATTATTTTTTTAAATATATGTAGGATAATCTATTTAGAATTAAATTGTATATAACACATCGATCAATAAGTCCCGGGACTAACTATTAAAACAACATTTGTTTGCCAAAATTCTTCTTTATTCATCAACATAGTCTCCTTCAAGAGCGATACATTCATTCCAACGCTTTCCTAACTTTTCTATGCCTGCCGTGTAGAACGATTTTTCTTTGGTTTCAAAATAGGCGTTAATTTCGGCAATCACTTCTTCATTGGAGCCAAATCTCTTTCGCTGGAGCATCTTTTTGAGGTCTGCGAACATCCAATAGTCTCTGGGGGCCAAATCTGGAGAATACGGTGGGTGCGGAAGCAATTCGAAGTTCAACTCATGCAATTTGGCAGTTAATAAGTGATAATAAGTATAAAATGACAATTTATATAAAATACGTCGTTTAGAGGGCAGGATCTCCTCAAGGGCGTTAAAATTCGGAATTCGAACCCATTAATATTAACAGATTGAAAACATTACAAAAAACAAGTAGAGTGTAAGGATAGGAAAGTGTGGTTGCTGTGGCTATTAAATGGGAAACTTACCCGTACCAGCATATGTTTGGTAAAATACCTTCGGACTTCTTCTAGTGTTCATATATATAATCATATGTTTTAATGACTACAAAAAAGTTTGTCTTCAGGCGCTTTCTAAAGCTGCACACGCCACCCATGTCGTTTACGAACGAACGAACCAAGACGAGTTCAATCATTCATAATGAACATAAGAATTACGTGTCCCCCACGTGTTTCGTCTTTTATGTCAGTGATTTCAGGGATTTCCTTTTCCACTGTTGTGTCATGTGGGTGTGTGTGTGTGTGTGTGGGGTGTTTATCTATATATTAGGTCCCCACATACGAAACCGGCGTTTTGCCGTACTGGCAACTTTGATCTCAAATATCTTCTCTTTGGTTAGGAATTTCAAATTCAAATTTATACAGCTATTTACTCAAGTATTTGTGTTTCGAAAATTATAATTCATTTGTTTTTTCCTCAATTGTTTTTTTTCTTTGCGTCACTCAGTTTACAAAATGGAAAACTTGAAATATCGCGTTATTTACGAGTACGAGTTCCACCGTGGCACCAGTGCTGCAGAAACGGCTCGAAGGATTAATGATGTGTATGGCGACGGTGCCGCAAAAGAAAACACAGTGCGTTTTTGGTTCCAACGTTTTCGTTCTGGAAATTTCGACCTGCAGAAAAAGCCCCGTGGACGGCCGGAGACCAAAGTTGATAATGAAGAATTGAAGGCTATTGTGGAAGCGGATCCATCGCAAACCACGTCCGAGTTAGCTGCAGGCTGCGGTGTTAGTGATAAAACTGTTTTAATCCACTTGAAGCAAATTGGGAAGGTGAAAAAGCTTGAAAGGTGGGTACCTCACGAATTGAGTGAAGCAAATCAACAAACGCGCGTTGACTGCTGCGTTGCATTACTCAACCGGCACAATAATGAAGGGATTTTGAATCGAATCATTACCTGTGATGAAAAGTGGATCCTGTATGATAATCGGAAGCGCTCATCGCAATGGCTGAACCCTGCCGAACCAGCCAAACCATGCCCCAAGCGAAAATTGACTCCAAAAAAGTTACTTGTGAGCGTTTGGTGGACTAGTGCTGGTGTCGTTCACTACAGCTTTCTTAAATCTGGCCAGACGATTACGGCAGATGTCTATTGTCAGCAACTGCAAACCATGATGGAAAAGCTAGCTGCTAAACAACCGAGGCTGGTTAATTGCTCTAGGCCACTGCTGCTTCATGATAACGCTAGACCACACACTGCACAACAGACGGCTACCAAATTAGAAGAGCTTCAATTGGAATGTCTAAGACATCCACCGTACTCTCCGGACCTTGCCCCAACAGATTACTATTTTTTTCGAAATTTGGATAACTTCTTGCAAGGGAAAAAATTCAACTCCGATGGGGCAGTCCAAACCGACTTCAAAGATTTTATTGATTCCCGTCCGAATGGTTTTTTTAGTAAAGGGATCGATGAACTACCTATGAGATGGCAAAAGTGCATAGATAGCAATGGTACATACTTTGATTAAATAAATATATTATATTAAAAAAAAATCAACTTTATGTTCCTCCCAAACAAAACGCCAATTTCACATGTAAGGACCCAATATACAATACCTTGATGGAGTATTTGTGTAGTTATATTCACTTTAGTTGTTTATGCCCCCACCCTCCCAACCCGATACGTCGCTGAATTTAATATTATAGGCAAACATAGCCAAAGTGATTCTCATGTTAGAGCGGCCCTGGCGCTATCGTCAGATTCTAGCGTCCTCCCGATCGCCGGTAGACATTTTGTTTTATATGAAAATCAGACAGGCATTAACGGGAATCGAATACACAACCTTCAAGCTGGAAGATATCACTAAGCAAACCACGGATTATGTTTTTATGTAGTAAAAGATCGATCCAATCGAAATATTACTCGAGAAATCGAGAAGTAACCAAAAATAAAATCATCAAATATTATTACTCGTGATATGTAATATTATACTGGTGATATGTATAAATGTATATTTAATTATTTCTGATACTATTTATAAACGTATATTTCATTCTTTCTGGTGATATGTTAAATGCATATTTCATTATTTCTTATGCGAATCAGCAAGAAAGGGGAAAATAACGAAACACGAAGTAATAAAATAATTTGTCGGAGGGCAAATAGGTCGTAAATATTGACTGTTCATAAAAGTAACGGCTGTATCGCGTCGTACATCGTAATGGGAAATTAGACGACGATCGGCGAGCGAAAGTTAAGTGGAGTTTCTACGCTCAGCTCAGTAAATAAATTTCTCCCGCTCGAAATTCGCAACCAATAATATAGTTTACAAATAAAACGAAATTTATATACGGTCCATTAGACGCCCAAATCAATTAGTTCAATTGAATAGAGCCGATAAAGAGGAAAATAACGAATCACATCAGCTAATCGCGCGATAATTGTATGGTTTTGGCGAAGAAAATACTAAAATAGCGATGCCGATTACTTACAATACAATACCGATAAATCACGATTTTGATAGAAATGGCTGACTCCATTTGGTATACGAGTATTGCATATTGTTGACAACATTGCGAATTGTTTTTTTCACGCCCGTTTCTTAGGTGGAACTTATGTTGAACACATGATTTTCAAAATGTTCATTCTCAGTCGCATGGTACAGTATCACATATCTGAACTGGAAATACAGAAATATTTAAGATACAGCATTATTTTCGACCCCATTAATCGAATCTTCATGTTTAGAACCACTAAAATAAGTACAGAACATTGGCATTGCATGTGTTGAGGAAACAACAGTTGTACACGTATGGCGCGTGTGAGTATTGTTATCAGACGAACTCTTTTACACTTTTTTTCGGGTATCATAGGGAATCGACTCAAAGACTCACGGGTAGGAAGTCTCGTGACTTACCAACTAACTATACAACGGAGGTCGTCGTTTAGTATGCTCAAGACTGGCAATTAAAAATTCTGCCTTCTAACAAATAGTAACGGGCAACTGCGATATTCCTATGCTTTACTTTTTATGAGATATAACTGTATTTGTATCACATAAAAAGCAAAACAGGCAAGAGAATTAGTCCTTCGGCTTTAGTTTAAGAAGGCATAGTGTAATATGATATAATAAAAAGCAATGCGGTCTTACGAAGTTTTTATATTTGGCTAGTTTTAAAAATAATTTTGATTTTTGTAAATTTATATCAAATGAATTTAATATATTTATTTAGATATTTTATTGACAACACAAATGGCGAATTTATTACCAAACGGCAATTTTCAACAGTTTAGTATCAATTATTGGTTGAAAGATGACAATAGTATTTCGAAAAGGGAAAAAACATCAACATATTTAAAGCATTAAAACAACAGTAGATTTTTTTGGAAATGTCATCTAAGAATGGGAAATATGAAGGAAAATGGAAAAGGACAAGAAAATTAGTCAAGGAGAAACAAATTTCGCCATTGAAAATAAATGTAACATTCAAATATTATTAAAAATGAAAACACTGTTTAATCTACTCTAGATTAATATTTATATTAAATTAAGATAATTTCAAGTCATATGCAACTCATCTTCTGGGGTATTCCGAACTAACGTTAAAACTAGTAGCAACCCGTGAAATATTCACGGAAGTAAAACAAATTCTACATTTATGAAAATATATATTCATAAATGTAAAATTTGTTTATATATATCATTTATACATCGTCCTTTTTTACACCGGTTCAAAAATTGTTAGCTAGGTATTTAAAATTCGTTTAGTATCACGGACCCACCGATATTCAAATTTCGAATTACTTTCGGAGATAATCCAAGTATTCGACAGCCGTACGGGTTTTGCCCTATTTATACTATGATTGAATAGTGTTTCAATGTTTAACTATATTTGAATAAACATGGAATCCACAGTGTTAATGCTAAAACTCTAGAAATATTATATAGATGTAATATGTTTTAAGTCGCTGTTTGAAGCGAGTTAACGAATACGTCTTATATTATGGCAGCCGGTAAACGACTCTCGAGTCTGACGATTTCATAACGTTGAAGCAATTTGTACACAAATATAGAAATATAAAAGAATGGTACAACGTATCTCATTGGTATTACTCGCTTAGTTAACGAGCTGACTTCAGCCGAATAGTTCGTATCGTTATTAGAGCCGGGACAAGGGTGGGGGCAACCGGGGCACTGACATAGGCCCGAAATCTGAATGTCTCCACAATCTATCGGCAACAAAAGGTAAAAATTGGAGGGAAAAAAACGTCAGACATATATTATTATTTTTTTAAAATAAGCAAGCATGTTGTCAACTATTCGTGATCGTGACTTATGAAAGAAGTTGTAAATGAATAATAATCTATAATTTTGTACATATCTTAGACTATAAAATATAATCCTTAGGACGAGAGAGATTGTGAGATATGAATATTCTCTATATTGAATTGTAGTAATAGTACTTGATAGTACTTGATTTCGTAATAATAATAGTGATAATAATAATAATATTTCGTAATAATAATAATAATAGTAATAATAATAATAATATTAATAATATTTCGTAATAATAATAATAATATTTCGTAATAATACATAGTACTTGATTTCGACAAAATCAATTTCGGTCAAGAATTGATAATTTTGCATTAAAATATTGAAAAATGAATTAATAATAAATAAAAATACGATATTTAAATTTTTATCCGTTGATTTATATTGTGGGTTTTTGTACGTCCCCGATTTCCAGATTTTTAAGACAGGGAGGGGTGATTTAAAAAATATATATATATCGCCCATTTCTTTTTATTTATATGCAGTCCACTAACACTAGGACGATTTACCTTACCACATAAAAGTCACCATGCAATTATACGAGTCAATATAATATATTTAAAAAAATGTTAATTATATACAGCATTCATTGGACGCGGTAAAGATATAGCGTCTAGTAAATCATATATGTTCCATAAAGGACAACCGAAAAACACATGATCTATAGTTTCATCATCCAGATCACACTCGCAGTCAGGATCCTTCACACTACCCATTCTGTAAAGGTGACTAGCCACCACGCAGTGGCCCGTATCCAAACGACATATGACTGACACTTCCATCTTGTTCATTCTTATTATATTAAAACATGATTTAAAAGGCCTAGATTATCTGATTGATTTATATCGAGAGCCTTTATTTACAACACTTATGTCCCAATCGCCCATTTTAAAATAAGAAACAATTACAGTCATTTTATTCGTTTCCGAAAGTTGAAAAAAAAATTGCCATCTTATTTTGGAGACGCGTTAACAAATATGTGCCCCAGCCCCCAAAATACCTTGCTCCGGCTCTGTTCGCTATAGTAGCAGTTTTGTTTAATGTACGTGTATGATGATCAAATTTCTATATTTTTTTATATACAGATTGTGGCAAAAAATGTACCCACAATTTTTATGATTATAAAGTCTGTATTTATTCCCACAGAATTTCCTTTCAACGTTCACAATAAACTACATAAATGTATTTTGTTATACTTAGCGCCTGTTTTCAAAATGATGACCATTCTGGTTTAGACAATGCTGCCAACGCAAAGCAACGGAATCACAAACATCGAGAATCATTTCATTCGGTATTTGGGCACATTATCTTTCAATGGCTACTCGTAATTCATCAATGGTTTCAGGTTTTTTTATATTGTTTATAGTTAAGACAATAACGTTGTGGAGGTTTAAATACATTATAATTTATTTTATCAAACACTGTTTATTCCACTTTTTTGTAACAGTATGTCTTGTCTTGTTTGTGCTCCCCTGAAGATGAGATGAGAGCCTTGAAACCGGTAGGGTTATACCGTTACAAAAAAGTGGAATAAACAGTGTTTGATAAAAATAAATTACAATAAACTTTATTCTTGACAAATCCCCAAAAGAAAAAGTCTACTACCGCGTTTTCGTATTTCCAGTAGCACTTCAAAATAAACTTACTTTCTTCAAAACTTAGTCTAGTTTCGGCCAATATTTCTCAACGGTTATCTCAAATAAAAAAAAAGTAAGTTACCAGATATTAAAGTGTGGATACATTTTTTTTTCGACATTCTGTATATACCCAACCTTAAACTCGTGTTCCGTAGCAACAGTGTATACAGTTATGGTAAAAACAAATGTCGTTTAAAAGGAAATTAAATTAACATTGGTATTTATTATCAACAGACAAAATGAGTGTAAATTTAATAACAATAAGTCACTAAAAACTCACCGACATTTTTTTAGAAAGTGTTTTTTATTATCTACACATCTAAAATGTACAAAAGAATCGTAAAACCTGCTCCTAGTTAGTTGATTTAGAACAGGCAAGGCCAATCTGCGGCCCGCCAGGGTTTTTCCGCGAGTTGAATTTTGTTAAATCATGAAACAAATAACTTTAAAACATAGTTGTTCAATAATATCCACACACTCGAGATTTCCAACATGAAGAACATTTATATCAAAATATAAAAAAAACTTATTTAAATCTGATCCAAAATTATAGTAATATAATATTATATATAGACAAAAATTAAAATGGAAACACTAAAGTTACACATTTATTTTTCATGTAAAAGGTATCCAAAATAATACTTATATTTGTAACACTATATTTGTAAATTTCTAAGTCAGTACATCGATCCGAACATCTGTTGAACAGTTATATCCCAAAAATCTCTCCGCTCTTGGCCGAAATCGTCCCATGCCTCCCTCGCCCCTCAGCCCCCAACCGTTGAAGCGTGTATATCGGTACCAGTTCGAACAGAATTTAGTCTTGTGTGTGCTCCTCTGAAGATGAGGTGAAAGCCTTGAAACCGGTAGGGTTTCAAGGCTTTCACCTCATCTCAAGTGGAATAAACAGTGTTTGATAAAAATAAATTACAATACAATACTTATATTTATTTATTTTGCCATTTATGTAATAAAACACTGAAATAATGTAAATTATGTTTGTATTGAAGAAACAAAATCATCGCAAAAAAATGTCGGCTCTCATCGTTTTGTGGTTAAGTAGTTCGGCTCACGAACAAAGGTCCCGTGTTCTAATCCCGGTAGTGTTACAATTTTTTCCACTGAAACTCCGGGCTGGTAAGATCGAGTATTCCTAAAATATTTTTTAGTGGCGCTTTGTAGCAGCCTATTAGTAAGTCGAGTGTATACTTGCCGCAGTGGTCTTGGAATGATAGTGATAGTCTTGAAAAAATACAAAACAGCGCTATATAAATCAAGACAATTCGGAGTATTTTACCTAATTTTCAGTCATTATAATTGTGATATGCCTACGAGTATTAATTAAAAATACATACACGTGCGGCCCGCGAGCCTTTACACAATGCCGGTCTTCGCACGCACGCCCCAAAAAGGTTAACTACCCCTGATTTAGATAAAAAATAGAATCCATAGATTTTTTTATTTATGATGACTTCAAGAAATTGCTCTTTTGACTTTGCGAGTTACTGTTCATTATTCAAGTCGTCTTTTACTCTCCATGCTGATACACTCATGAATCAGTTACCGGCTGCCGTTAGACACTTACCCACGTTGGTGTTCTTCAGCCACTTAAAAAATGACATCCCTCTTCAATACGTTTTCCATAACTCGACATTTGCCATTATATTTCTGTGGCATTATGGCAGAAGTTGATAAGTCCGTTTTACCTTAGTTTACAGGAGAAGCAACATTAACTTTTGATAAGCTGTTAAAATCAGTACAAATAAGCATGTTTTAAGTTTTTTCAAACAATATATCTTTTGTTTGGATAATGACTGACACACCAAGTTTTGCCACAACATACTGAGAAATATTTTCTATAAATTGAGAGAGTAAACACAAAATGACAAAAAACGGACATATCAACTTCTGCCATAACGCCACAGATGTATTGTTATGTTTTGAGCATGTCTAAGATTTTTTCTATTTGCGATGTAAATTATGTTGTTATATTTTAAGCAGAAATTGTCACGAATATACATGCGTAACGTTGTTTGGTTGGTTGAAAGAGATGGCCGTATTGCAATTTACTCACTATTTGTATACTTAACAATAAAGTGTCTAAATAAATAAATAAATACTGTCAGCTACTATAAAACTCGCAACGTCGTTGGCATACTTCAAAAAACTAATTAAAAATGATCATATCTCCCCTTTCATTCAACTCATGTTTTTCTATCATCTTTTTTTCCAAATTCTATTTCCTTCTCCTGGTGATTGTCAAATGTGTCTTTGATTATTGTTTGCTTTTATTATTTTAATATAGCATATATTTTTTTCTCTACTTGACTATAATGTAAATCCTTCACCTTTCAATTAAAACTTTGTACAGAAATCGTGCGATTAATTGGAAGAGATTGCCACTTGGCAGTTAACCGGAGATATTGTACATTGATTCAATAAAGTATGAAATAAATAAAATAATATGTATACACGATAAACTTCACAAACGTTACACGCTTTTACTCTCAGAGTGGTGGTAAATTCAGCAGGATTTCATAAGGACATGAAAGTGACATACACATATATAGTAGGATAAAACTCGGAACGGAAAATAAAAAGTGGGTTTTAGCGATAAAGAGAGAAATCATTGACGTGTAGTATTAAGTATATCCATATTTGTTGGAATTTTACTTCAAATATTCCATGATTCCAATATTTGTTCTATGTATGCGTTATTCCACTAAAAACAAATCTGAGTTCTTTTACCTCTATAAAATAAGTCTTCGACAATTACGTAAGTCAGCTTGGTGAAGTTTGGTAATATTTTGTGGTATACATACATAACATATATTGAACTTAAATATACATATAATTATTAAATAATTTCAAAACAATGACTGTAATTTATTATTACTACTGCTTTTTGTATCTTCATGTTAGTTTAAGATAAAGTTTTGTATTATTTGTCAATAATTTTAAGTACTTTATAACCTGTCACATGTTCATTTGTATATAAAGACACTGTTGTGCCGTTAATTAAATCAATAAAATAAATAAATAAATGATAAAAAATTTAAACATGTTACTCCTGCTAAGTTACATAATTTTATTTTTTTACATCTGAAAATATTTGACACATAGAAACATACATCCCATCATGTATTTTCCCTATCGGGGAAGGCAGAGAGGACAGAGCACCAGACTTTCATATCTCGACACACATCCTTAGCCTCTCCAACATCTATACAACTTTTCATACAATTTCTCTGACTTTCTACGTTTCCTTCTTTCAGAATATTATTCACTTGACATAACCACACTTTCCCTGGTCTTTCTCTCACATGCCTTCCACTCATTTTTGCACTATTTATCGATTTTGTTAGTCTTTCATCATTCATTCGTTCCATAGGCTCAAACTATCTCAACGTTCTCTTCTTCATATTACTTAACACATCAGCTTGAAGTTCACATTCAGAAAAGAAAACAATCGATACTTGATATAAATACATACATATTATCACGCTGTGTTCCTTGCGGCGTAAGCAGAGATAATAGTTCTCTAATAGTTAATATCCAAGTAAGCACACAACTTTCCCCTCCACATTCATACACAATCTTCGACACGGCGTGATGGTATGTATGTTACTCCATAAACCATTATTTTATATTGGTGATTTTTTAGGAAACAACACTAACTGCTTTTTTTAGGAAACAACACTAACTGTTTTTTTTAGGAAACAACACTAACTGGTTTTTTTTAGGAAACAACACTAACTGTTTTTTTTTAGGAAACAACACCAACTGTTTTTTTTAGAAAACAACACTAACGGTTTTTTTTTAGGAAACAACACTAACTGGTTTTTTTAGGAAACAACACTAACTGTTTTTTTTTTTAGGAAACAATACTGTTTTTTTTTTAGGAAACAACACTAACTGGTTTTTTAAGGAAACGACACTAACTGTTTTTTTTAGGAAACAACACTAACTGGTTTTTTTAGGAAACGACACTAACTGTTTTTTTTAGGAAACAACACTAACTGGTTTTTTTTAGGAAACAACACAAACTGGTTTTTTTAGGAAACAACACTAACTGTTTTTTTTTTAGGAAACAACACTAACAAATTATCTTCTTGTGTTTATATTTATCACCCTTCCGTAGTTTAAGATGTATATACAGGGTGTCCCAAAGGGCAACGTCAAGCCGGTATCGAGGAAGAGGCCAGCTTATGAGGGTTTAGAATTTAAAAAAAATTCTTGAAAAAGCCTTTTACTTTTAGAGTTATAGGCATTTCTTCGAAAATAGTAAAAGTAGCTACCCTGAGCCGAATGTTTGTATACTGTGACTAAAAATTGCCATATTTTATGATTTTAATGGTTGTATCGCAATCCTAGATATACCTGCTATTAGTCGGAGTTAGATATAAAACAAAAAAAAATTTGCACGTTTGAAAAAAAAATTGTTTTTGTCCGATCATAAAAAATAATATTTTCAGCCAAGTTTAACTCATCATACTGTAAAAATAATGTACTACGCTAACCTGGCACGTTACATCAAAAGTTGGCCTGTTTAGTCAGGATTTCAAAATGGTACAATACATAGCTACTACTCCTTTAAAAATAATTTTAAAACATTAATTTCTGTAATTAAAGATCGAATTCAAAAATTTTGAGCGAGACAAACGATACTGCGCATGCACGAGTTATGTTTCGTTAGAATATTTTAATAATAAATTACTTCGTTATTCCACTATTCATATAAATCCCTCTACTCGTATTTCTACTTTCTATACCGAGACTTTCGTCAGGCGGAATGAAATGCCGAAACGATATTTCGCTTGATAGCCTCAAAAAATATAAACCCTTGTCGCGGTGATTAATACAAATAGTGAAATAACATACAGCATACATACTAGCGCATCATTTTCAGAGTAGGCAGATAGGACAGAGTGCCAGACTTTCCTATCTCGCCACACATATTTAGCCTTTTCTAGATTCATATACCTTATCATACAACTTATAAGATTTCTCAGGCTTGCTACGTTTCGTTCTTTCAAAATATCATTCACTTGATCCAGCCATATTTTCTTTGCTCTTCCTCTCACATTTGCACTGTACATGTATATCTGTTTTGTTAGTATTTTATCATTCATTCATTCCACATACCCAAACCATCTCCAGAGCGCTCTTCTTCATCGTACTCAACACATCAGCCTTCAGTTCGCATTCGTCCCTAAAAACTTCATTCCGTGTATTCTGTGGAATAAAACAGCATTAAATGATTAAATATTCTAATAAGGCATTCCATAAAGTTAAAACCGAAAGCTTTGACGATTGTTTTCGTGTATTTATTTCATCCACGGTCAGTGTCGACATTAAAAGGTTGCGATAAAACAAATAATTCTGTAGTTTGCCTTGTACTCGACCAATATGGAGAGTTGTTGCCGGAGACCAAGGGGTCTCCACACCAAGGGGACCACAACTCCAGACCAAGGGGACCACAATTCTCCTGGATGAAATGATCTCTCATGGATGAAAATGAAAGTTCAGTACACGTGGCAGTAATAGTTCTTACTTTAGCGCTAGAATAGATATACTCGTATAAAGCTAACACAACCAGGGGTGGCGAAAATCTTGTATTTCAGAAACCAGATTGAATTTAACAAATACACAGACTTTTTACCCTACAATCATTTATCATATAGTTCATATTCTACTGACGAGGAAGACGGGGATCTTTGAAACCGGTAGTGGACTCTAATAAAACAGTGGTGAATACAAAATAAAAAATAAGTATTTTATTTCTTGAATCTAAGAAAATACATTTGCTTCACTTTGTGATGTCTGATTTATAATTGTAGAATAAAATAAATTGACACTTATTTTTTATTCACCACTGTTTTATTTAAGTTCACTATCAGTTTCAAACACCTCCGTCTTCGTCGTCAGGCGAAGATAAAATAAATTATCTTTAATTTTTATTCTAATTGCAATAGGTACATGAGAGAAGGGGTGGGGGGGGGGGTAGATAGGTGTCAAAAGGATGGTTTTTAAACGAGAAACATATATTTAGCATAGGGCTAATATTGAAACTTACTTTCAGTGCTTTATTTATTTTATCAAAAATTTAATAAGTAATTTATTAAAAAAATATATGCATAACATCACAAAGTGAAACAAACGTCTTTTCTAAGATTCAATAAGTAATTTGTCTTAATTTATTATGGCTTCACCGTAATGATTTATCCGAACGTGAATACGACTTTTTGATAAAAATTCATTAAACTTAACTGTAAGGATATTTTTATGCAAATTATCAATGCATAATCATAGGCACGGGCTTTGGACGGCTAAGTTAATTCCATACATTTGAAATGCAAATTTAACACATTTTCCGTGCTTTTAATCGTACCATAAGATAAGCGGTATTTTATATTGAAGAAATCGTGCTTTAATCGTACCATAGGATAAGGGGTATTTTATATTGAAGAGATGCATCTTGATATGAATATTAATATCCAAGGATGAAATTCGTGTTGATTTCCCCTCGGTCCGCTAAAAATATATAGCAAGGAAAATTTCAGGGCAGAATAAGCTGGAAGCTGGAAGAAGACATCTCCTTATTGAAGAACTCACTGGAGAGGTTTCATATTGTGGTCCAAAGTCTTTCAGAATCGAGGGCAATTTTCGGGCCTAAATATATCATATGTTGCGTAGGTTAAAAAGGTTGTTTCGCTGCATGCATTATGTCTTCTGTGCATATCAATAGTTTTTTGTATGATAAAACAGAATAAGTAAATATTCCGCTCTGTAATCAGCGATTTCCCAACCCTGAGATATATAAACTTAAAAAACCATAAAACACATCGACTTTTACGCTAATGCGCTTTTACGCGACTTTTACGCTAATCACATACGAAGAAAATGGATTTGAATGTGATAGTTACTTTTATAGAATACTTGTTAAGTAGATATTTTATGGATTATATTACAATATAATTTTCAAAAGTAACAGTAATCAAACAAAAACCTGACACAAAGTTTACGGGCATTTTTTTTATGATTATGTGCGGCATATATTGTGGGATGAATGTTTTGGTCTGTCTGGAGTGATGAAGTGTGAAGAGTTTGATTTCGCGTGATGTATACATATGTAATTGAGTGTCACTGTTTGTCAGGTTGGTGAGAATGTGCAACGGGTTTTTTTATAATCGAAAATCGGAAAGAAGTATCGCTTTATTTTTTCATGCTAACATATATGCCCTCAGTGAGATACAGACAAAAGTCTAGTTTACTGGGGACACGACAAATGAAAGGCAACAAACCCAGATCCATTAAAATTGTGTGTCCAAATTAAATTATATATTTCTTTCTAGTCATGTGTAAAATAAATAAAAAATAAAATAAGATGACTATTTACAAGGAGGTGCATGGCCGCGCGGTAACACACTGAACTTCAGTGCGGAAGGTCGCCGGTTCGAATCCTGCGCTGTACTAATCCCCTCAAAAGGTACAGTCATCTTTTCCACATAGTATCCAGGGATACCTATGACTTTGTCTATATCTAAGAGTATTATTTAAAAAAAAGAAAGGAAAAAACACGCCGGTGTGCTCCGAACTTCATTCCACCCTGGTGTACCATCGGATCCAGTACAGCGATGTGGCCGGTGAGTTTGCTGGTGTGTAACAGCTCACTCACTTAATACAAACTTCACGGCACAGCTTCGCTTTCCAACTAACTTGACGTTGGAATGGCGAGCGGATCCTAAACTACGAGGACCAGCAACGACAATTTACAATAATCAACTTTAATTTATTTATTTTACGAAATTTTCGTAAAAGTTATGAACAATATTTCGCGGAATTTTTGTACGCAATGATCGGAAACAAATGTAACTTTTAATTAGAGATGGATGTTATAAGAATTAATAAAGATTTGACATGGTTTGAATATTGAAAGCGAGGAAGCAGAATACTGAGGAAACGATATAAGTAGAAAGTCTAAGAAATTGTGTATTTAGGGAGAGGTAAGACGCAAAAGAAACAGAAGAACATGATGCATGTACGTAAAGAATTGTGCATATTTTCAATGATTTGACGGAAAATTAATATAGCAAAGATAATGTTTTTATAAAATTTCGCACAATCACTAAAAAATACATTTGGCACAATCACCCAAATTATTTTTAGGGTTTCGCCCCGTACACGTTCTTGTCAAACAGACTGTACCATATCGTCATTTCCCTGTTGGTATAGATCGATCTATCTCGACACACATATTTCACCTCTTCTATTTTCATACACCTTCTCATACAATTCGTCCGATACCTTTGACTTTCTACATTTCCTTCATTCAAAATATAATTCACTTGATCTAATCACACTTTCCTTGGTATTTCTCTCACATGCGTTCCACTCACATTTACACTATATATTTCTTATGTTAGTCTTTCTTCTTCACTCGTTCAACATTACTTTTCTTTGTCTTCCTGATCCAAGCATACTTTCTGTAAATCAGTGCAAAGAAATTGGTTAATTCGATTCGGCTATTTGACAACAGATTACAAAAAATATCGTAGTGGACATTTAGGCTAATGGAGCAAGCAAAATATTGGCATTTCGAATTAAAATATAAATAAATTTCCGAATGACATAAATAATGACGCTATACGATATTTATTTTATCACTAACAATTTTGATAGAAAACTGGGTTTGATAGGAAAAATTAACTGTATTTTTCTTGGCACCATTTCAATTACTACACTAGAGATTTTTTATAATGCTTCTTTGTACTGTATTACACTTTCGTTGCATAAACAGGTTAACCTGGGAGGCTTCTTGCCATGTGAAAATATCTTCCGACCAACCAGATAGCTAAGGCCTTAAGTGAAAACTTGACTGGTATCCTTCTTAAAAAAAACTGGTTTCAAACGGGACTCGAACTGCAGCCCCCAGACGCCATTAATTAGGTCACGGAAGTCGTTAACTCTTTCATTTGCTCAAAAATATCTCATTCACGTGCAATTGTGTTTTACTTATACATTTTAAAAAAAAGCAACATTTTTTATACAACTAATGAGAGAAAGAAAAGTCAGTGTAAAGAAGAAGAAAAAATGAGACGTTACTCATTTTATATTCTTCCCAAGGCAAATGCTTTATTACAAAAAGGACTAATTTAGGGAGGAAAAGCTTAAACCTCAATTAAAATGGTTAATTTTTTTTCCCGCGAAATTACAGAACGACCGAAGCCTCGTACATCTTTATTCAACCAAGAAAGTAAACGGAAAACTTTCTGTTGCCCCAGAAAGAGTATTTCCACAATTATTTGTAGAACTTATTACAAGAGGTATCCGCGTTATTTTAAAATGTTAACCTCAAATTGAATTAAATAATTCCTCGGACTGGGTCGGGATGCAAACCCTCTCTATTTTAATAATATAAGCCAAACAAATTATTCCAACCACAGAGGAGTTCTCTGGAAAAAGTTAAATTATGAAAGTTTAAACCGGACGTTTTGTGGAGAATTGCAAACGTTTCTCAATCTTGTGATCTAGTGGTCAGTCTCCATAGAATATTTATCTCAATCATCAGTGAGCGGCATGAATACGCCCCGAGCCAACGCATACATATATCTAGTTCTAGTAGATTCCTAAATATACAGAGCTAAGTCTCTCGTGAGACTCGTTTTTGCTCTTAAAGCGAAAATATAACTGTAGAAGCAGTATTGTGAAGTTTTAGTGGAATTAAGGCTGATGAGTGTTGAGTAAGATGAAGAAGAAGAGCACTTGAAATGGTTTGGACACGTGGACCGAATGAATGAAGAAAGACTAACAACAAATATACTGTGCAAATGTGAATGGAAGATGTGGTAGAGGAAAACCAAGGAAAATGTGATTGAATTCTTCTTCTGCCTAGTGTCATGTCAGGTCCCCCCAACGTTGACTATCACCTGAGAGTAAGCATCTTTGTCCCCGGCAGCCCGAAAAAGATCCCCAACGCTCCTTATACCAGTCCAATCGGGTATATTGCGGAGCCAGGAGATTTGCCTCCTGCCAACACCTCTTCGACCCTCTATCTTGCCTTGGATGTTTAGGTGCAGTAATTTGTATTTTGTGATTGAATTAAGTGTATGATATTTTGAAAGAAGGTAATGTAAAGCCAAAAAAAATCGTGAGAGTTGTAAGAAAAGGTTTATGAATGTAGAAAAGGCGAAAGATGTGCTCCGCGAAAAGAAAGTCTGGCACGCACTCCTCTCATCCTACCCCGACAGGGAGACGCCGTGAATGAGAGAGGGTATGTTTATAGTTTTCAACTCTGTTAAGTCCATTGGAGTTACGATGTAACGTTTTGATAGAAATTTTCTGTTTTTTGGAGAGGTTGCCCTTTGAAGTTCTTGTGGAGTACAGGCTGATGGCTTAAAAGCATTTAAGAGGATTCTCAAATTCACGTTATTTGACAAGTCAGGTGGCAACAGAAAAATAAATAAATTTAATTGCATTATAGAAGCGCTAAACTTTACGGTGTTCAAATCATTTTAAGATTCAACGAAATTAAATGTAAATTCCGACATTTCTCCAAAATATCGTCGCCATATTGATTTTGTCTTTCAATTAAGATTTTGAAAACTTTAATCACTTTCATAATGAGGCCGCTATAATCAGATGTGACGAAAACACAAAGGAAGCCAATATAAGACAAGGGGTAAGGCAGGGATGCTCTCTGTCACCTGTTCTTTTTAACGCCTATATACAGAGCGCGATTGACGACTTGAGAGAGAGAATGAGTCACAGAGAAGGTGTAAAGATACACGGGCAAAAGGTGGACATGATAAGGTTCGCTGACGATATTGCTATGGTTGCTGAAAGTGAAGAGGAACTACAAGAGGCCTTAACAACTATGGAAAGCATTCTTCAAAATAACTACAGTATGAAGATAAATAAAGACAAAACAAAGCTGCTGACTGTAGGCCGAGCGCAGCACCAGATGAGAATAGTGATGTCGGGTAAACCACTAAAGAACACCAAGGAGTTTGTCTACCTCGGGAGCAAAATAACATGGGATGGTCGGTCCAAGAGCGAGGTCGACAGCCGTATACATCAGGCTAGACTTGCATTTAATAAAAGGTCGAAAATAATAGAATCAAATAATATAGACCTAAAACTGAGAATACTCCTCATCAAGACCTATGTATGGAGTATCTTGATGTACGGCTGCGAGACATGGTGCCTATCCGAAAGAGATAGACGAAGACTAGAGGCTTTTGAGATGTGGTCCTATAGAAGACTATTAGGAATTTCCTGGAGAGACCGCATCACAAATGAAGAGGTTCTCCAACGAATCGAAGGAGGAAGGCACCTGCTCAGGATCCTGTCCGAAAGGCGTGCAAGATGGATCGGTCATATAATACGACAAGAGGGCCTCTTGCATGCCATAATGGAGGGTATGACCGAGGGGACAAACTCTAGGGGACGCCCACGCCGAGAGTACCTGGAGGACCTGTTGGTGGACGTGCGCTGCTCAACATATACAGACTTAAAGAGAGCCGCACAGGACAGGGGGGAATGGAGGAGAAGAGTTCAAATTGCTGCAAACCAGTCTTAGGACTGCAACCACGGAACGAATCATGTGTCATCCTCATCATTGCTTACGAAGAAAAGGCCTTTCGGGTCGCGGTTGCAGCTTCCCTTGAACATTTATCTGCTTATATCGATCGATCTCTGGTCAACGTTCCCGTCTCCATTTTTAGCCTGTCCTTCCAACACATTTACTATGAATACAATTTTACGTACATACGAGAATACAATTTTACGTACAAACATTTACTATGAATACAATTTTACGTACAAACAATTTTACGTACTCGTATATGACGTGCTGAGAAATTTTGCAGATACAAAAATACTATCAACAGAATACGCCTAACGTGTCGTGCGCACCGGGCAAGTTTGTATGGATACACGAGGCGTGTTTTTACCACTGAACGTGTTCAACAACTGTTACTCAATCTGGGGCGACTTGTTGACTTTCTTCCATCTAGGTTGGACTTCTACAGTGAATTTTTATTTCTAGTATTCCTTATGATATACTCGTGCATCAACCTCTGTGGTTAAAACTTCCCATATTCGGTAGAAAAGGAAATAATATAATATTAACGAACTAAATAAATTTAAATAGTTCATACAACTCATAAAATTAAAAAGATAATTAAATCCATCTTGAAAATTTTTCAGAATTTATAAATATAGCCTTATTGTACGAGTATGTGTTACAGGCTACAAAATAAACGCATCGTTAAAAATTCAAGAAGTCTCGGTCTGAACACATCAACTCTTTTATATTTGCTATTTACGTTTCCTTCTGTATCATCCGGCATAAATCTTTCCCAACGACCTCCGACATACTTTCCCATCAACCCGTTTCCCCTGAACTAGAATCGTGTACGTCCATAACGTAATATTATTGCTGTCGAGATACGACTAAAAATAACTTACTAGTGTGAAACTGATTAAATTCAGTCGTTTTCTTCACTTCGAAACTAATTCTACACTAAAGAAAGGTAAAAAAATCATAATTGGGTCATTCGAGATAAGACTGTCCACAAAACAAAACAAAACAAACAAAAAAATGCGCAGAAAACCTATCGATATGTTGAAAATGTTACTTAGAATGAACGAACAGCGAAAAAAACAATAAAGCTACTAGACACGATACAAAAATCTAAGACAATTTGCCGGATTGTACATTTTTTAAGAGCTCACGCCAGTGTATGTTTATTTGTGTCATCCAAGACTTATGCTGTCATTAAAATAATATATATATTTAATATGCAATAAAGCAAAGTTTTTTTAATATAAAGAAATTTAATACACACTAGGTTGATTTGTACCATCACTGTCAGACACCAATTAAATTGAAGTTGTTAAAATCTAGCGAGCTTTAAGTTTATAATGGAACACCCGATTCTTTAATTCCCATTGGACAACCGAGGCATCGATTGCGAGATGGGGTTAAAAGAAACACTTGTGAAAGCTAGAGAAGACTGATGGGAGTAGATCTTCTGGCTTAAGCTTTCTAAACGTTATGAAATCAGGGGCATCTTAATTAACCTTAAACTGCTATTACATTTACAGTTACAACAGGACCTAGACTGTAGTTTCCTGGACTGAGCAAAATCATCTTCTGTTCAACATTAATAAATGTGTCTGTATATCATATAGTCGATCGTTTTCACCGATCCACCATCAGTATACTATACAGGGAGTGGCATTAAACAGAGTTTCTGAATTCAAAGATTTGGGTGTAACCTTTGATGTCGGACTCACGTTCGTTAACCATGCTCACGTTTGATATCGGACTGTTACAAACTACTCGGTTTTATAATGAGAATATCAAGAGAATTTAACAGTACCGATATCCTTCGAAACTTATATAATTATCTAAAAAAAACCAAATTAGAATATGCTTCTACAGTTTAGGTCCCTCACCAGCTCAAATATAAAAACAATATAGAACGAATACAAAAAAAAATCCTCAAATATCTATGGTACAGAACAAACGGCTATTACCCAAACTATGCTCACCATGTCGAACTTCTCACGGTGAATAACTATACAAGCCTCGAAACAAGAAGGCAAGAATCCATTGCGATATTTCTACTAAAGGTTGCTTTAACTGTCCCGCGATTCTAGAAGCACTAAGTTTATATGTACCTAATAAATATAACCGTGTAAGGAATCACCTTCTGTTCGAAATACTAATTTACAGAACGAATATCATGGCTAAATACTCAGTCACGCGTGATATACAGATATTTAACCAACTAAATGACACTGTGGATATATTCTCGGTACCGCCTAGCAGTATGAGCAGAATCCTGGCAGATATTCTTCCTAACGAATAAGGTAACTCTAGAAGCAGACCCTCTTTGTGCAAAGTGGATTAAAAAAACATGCTTTAAATCCATAATAGTAAGAATATTTGTTGTTTACTGGTAAATATTACCCATCTCAATTCCGCCAACATAATCAAGTCATCAGGAGATACAGACAGCGAAAACACCTTCTGATTAATGCGGTGAAGAAGAACGAAAGGTGGGCGCAAAGTTACAGAACGATTAATTGGATTCGAAACGAATGTCAGAACAAAAACAATTCGGAGATGTCTCTTTTTATACACGGAGAAAAATGCTGAGGCAATAACTGAACGAAGAAAAACGAAAGCAACGAATGTAGCCGTAAAATTCAAAAGAGCCGACGTTTTTAATGACTTTTTAAACAACAATTAATTAACATTTAACAAACGAATTTCTATTGCCTAAAAAACTGGTGTTCAAAACGAAATACATGTTAGGAAATACAGACTTGAATCAAAACCGGAACGGTTTTATACATTTTTATTTGTTTTCACTGAGGAATATTACACTCTGTTTATTTTGTGAATAAAATTTCTAAGGCATAATACGAGTATAATCATATAGCACTGAAATATTGAAAATCTATAATATCGTAAAATACAGAAAACACGTCAGATACGCGTGACTAGACAAGCTTGTCAATTTATGTATTTAGTATACCCTATAAGGATTTTGATATTTTCATTTTCAAAATCATTAATATTCAAAACAGAGAAAAACGTTTGTTTCATTATTTTATTGTTGAAATGAGGTCACGTGTGTCTTTAATCTGGAGATTTCAGGTTTGATTCTCGATGGTGATAAATAAATTGTCTCGTATACCCTTTAAATTGGTTCGAAAATATTGTCCAAAGGGTAACTTGGCCAGATTTATTAGAATAAAAAAAATGGGCAGGCAATAGTATGAAATGCTCAGATAAAAACTGAACCCTGAAGGTTCTCTAAAATTTGACCTAGAACTAGTAGGATGAAAGTAAGAACCACTTCAGAAACCATCGTCTGATGATATTCAAAAAGTAACTAGGAGAAATTGGAATTGTAACACCCCAAGTAGGGAGTTATGGAAATATTTAAGGGAGAGGCCTATGTTCATTCTGAATGGAAATTGGTTTATGGAAACAAAAAAAAAACAAATAACGAAATAAACAACACAACCTTCATTATCGTTGACATATTACATTTTAATTGTACACAGTAGAATCTGAAACCTAACTTCTCTACGTCTATGAAATTAGGAGTATTCTGCACTAGTATTATAATTCAATACAGTCTGTTATTTTACAATCCCGCCTTTCAATCAACCAAAAATATGTATTAAGAGGTCGTCAGTGAGAAACATAATGATACCCTTTTAAAAAAAATACCAACGGTGATCTAATTCCAAACTCCGAGTTGTAAAGAGGCGTCTTACTAACTAGGCCACGGAGGATATGTCGAAAGATTATTATTTGTCTAAACTTCACATGCAATAAAAAATACAATCTAAAAGATACACAAAATCTACATCTTATGTAAATAACATAGAACTATAGAGAATGGAGATAAATATCAAATGTACAAGCACAATATAATGAAAACTCGTAGGTACTCGTATATGGTATGCCGACGTCGGATTTTTACGAGCATTATGACCTAAATAACTATAATACAATCCAATTGTCCAAATACTCGTATATGCTTTTTCTTCTATTTTCTGTGATGGTCAATCAATGATAACATAGTTTTCGTCTTGCATACTACACATTATACATATTCAACGAGGAAACGGTATTTAGAACCTTGTGTTCATTTAAAATATGCGGAACTATAAGAAGAAAAATCGATGGAAGAAACCTGATAGTCTGGAGCAGCGTTCTCAACCTGTGGGATGCGAACCTCAGGGGGGTAGGTAGGTCGCGAAGAAATATTGTATTGTATGACACATTCGTTATATACAGTGCAACCTGGCCGAGTTATTGTCATGTGGCAATCTCATCCAATCAACCAGAAATATGTTAAAGATACCTTAATCGAAAACCAGACTGGAATCCTTTTTAAAAAAAAATTGGGTTCCATCGGAAACCGAGCCTGCAACCTCCGGGTTGGGGGACAAGCGTGTTACCAACTAGGCCACAAAGGTTTCCTTTATTAAGGGGGTTGCGAAATTGAGGCACGGAAAATTTTTTTTCGGGGCCGCGAAAATAATAACTTACGCATACAACAGAAAAATAACTCACTATGTGAGAAAAACGAGGTCATTTTTTTTTAAATCCAACCCAAGTCATTGTTATACAATGTTTGTTTTTGCAGGAGGTCGCGAATCTCATATTTTTTATATTTTGGGGGGTCGCAAGGGTAAAAAGATTGAGAAACTTGGTTGGTCTAGAGTTAGAGCATAGTTTGCCAAAGTGGGCGCTTCCACCCCCATGGTGACGCTGTAGGAATCTGGGGGGAAGGTGTTACTAAGCAAAAGATAAATAGACGTTAGAAAAAATTGGTCCCATAAACATTTTTACGCAGAGACACAGTCGTGTATCGTCACAAGAATCATACATATCAATCGTTCGTACATTTTGGTCCAACGGTCATATAATGAAAGGGTTATTTTATTTTCTAAGGAAACGTCCGCTGTAAAACGCAGGTTACAAAATTATATGATCGCGATATTTCCAAACTAGCTTTTTGAAATAAAAATTATATGATCGCGATATTTCCAAACTAGCTTTTTGAAATCAAAATTATATGATCGCGATATTTCCAAACTAGCTTTTTGAAATAAAAAAATCATGCTCATATGCTATTTAAAAATTACAGGCACAGCAACACTTGCAATTTTGTTATATGTTGAGATAGTTTTCACGAGGGGGCGCTGAAAAAAACCTTAAAAAGGGGGCGGTGAAGCAAAAAAAGTTTAAGAATCTCTGATCTAGAGGAACTACTGATGCTGTGTATTGATGATAAAAATATACCGCGTGGGGCAAACATCCCTTAGGTGAGACGATCTCATAAGAGAGGTTCATAAGATCTCATTGAACTAGGACATGACATGTAAAGAATGGATCCGGATAACTCTAGATCAGTGATTCTCAAAGATTTTATTTTTTAGGTTCAGGTTTTTCGATATTTTCAGAATTGTTTTAAACGCGAGATCTCCAAATCTTGTCTCAGGTTAAGGTCGAGCGCTGCGAATACTTTTGACTCTTTAGATTCCTAGTTGTGTTGGCAAACCCAAATATTTCGACAGAACATTTCAGGTAGCTGTATCTATTCTATAGGTACAGAATAGTCTCCCGTCCTCTCTGAGGGAAATTTCAGGTAGCTGTATCTATAGGTACAGAATAGTCTCCGCCCTCTCTGAGGAAAATTTCCAAATTGATGGAATATTTCGGTAGATTTGAAAAGTCACTTATCCTCTGTACAAAATTACTAGGTTAGGTTGAGCTAGTTAGATAGTGTTCTTCAGGTGATTGTAAAGGTCGGAAAATTATCTAAGAAAAAAAAGATGGGCATTCTTATCATAGACATGAGTGAAAAAAAGTTTAAGAATATTAATGTTTCTCTACTTTATTTCATCATCATTGTCAACCAGGGTCGATCCACTGCTGGATGAAGGTCTCCCCAAGTTGACTCCAAATAGTTCGGTATTTTGCTCGCTGATGCCATGTGATGCTGCCATGCTTCCTGATTTCATCTATCCAGCGTACCTTCGGTCTTCTTCTGGGCCTCTTTATGCCTCTTGGGTACCATTGGAT
This sequence comes from Odontocerum albicorne, assembly GCA_949825065.1. Lineage (NCBI taxonomy): Eukaryota > Metazoa > Arthropoda > Insecta > Trichoptera > Odontoceridae > Odontocerum > Odontocerum albicorne. The sequence continues at coordinate 6,287,516 of OX463845.1, forward strand.
TATTTCGGATGTCCATCGGCAGTCTGACATTCTGGCTACGTGTCCGGCCCATTGCCACTTCATTCTTTTGCACACCTTTATAACGTCTTCTACCTTTGTTTTATTGCGAATCCAGGTGTTTCGTTTACGGTCTCTTTTAGTATATCCCAACATGCATCTCTCCATGCTCCTTTGTGCGGTCTGGAGCTTTTGTGTGTTCTTTACTGTGAGCGTCCATGTCTCGCAGCCATACGTAAGTACTGGAAGGATGCACTGGTTGTAAACCCTTCGCTACTTTATTTACCATATATTAATTCCTTTGTTATGTTTGTCTCTCATATAACCTTGCATACTCCATTAAAACATTAAATTGTGAAAAAGCTTCCACGTGTGAGACACTTCTGGGGAACTGTGAAAGCGTATTTACTAATTGTTTTCTACGAAAGCTTTTCTCTAATGACGCCGGTATCTTCCCTTCCACGGGAAAGTGTAAAATGTCTTTCATTATCAAAATACCGAAAAAATATTTTCGCTTCTCTATAAAATTGATTTATTTACGTTACCCTGTTTCCGGAGAACAGAAAAGAAAACAAAAAATATGTATTTTTTTCTATCATTGAGAAACGATCATTAAACAAGTGATCTAGTTCTAAGCGTGGAAGGTTAACATAATTCTATAACCTCACTATTTTAAACTAAAACATTATCTAGCAACTAATCTATTATTTAAACGTAACGAATTAAATTTCTCTTGTAAAAGTACAAGAAATAGTTGAAAAGTAGAAAATTGGTAATTGCAGTGAATGTAAACACTACCATCAGCATGGTTATGGGACATACCGGATACTGCTCGAGACCAAGTCTTGCTGCCGAGCGAAAATCTTGCTCGCTATAGAAATCTCTAACCCTTTCGAACCGACATTACTATTTAATAACAAATTATAAAAAATATATACATTTTTAAATGCGTTCTGGAGGTTTTGTAGGTTTGTCACCGAACATAACATAGTTTTATCAACCTATTATTTTCCTTCTTGCAATGGATTATTGATCTGTTTATTTTTTCGGCACTATTTTTGGGATACGGGCTGCTTGTTATCCCTCCATCTCTTTGGGAGTCTGCCTGGTGGTCGGCTTCCTATTGGGCAACCATAAGAAACTATACGGATAATCTAGGTCTCATCCATTATTGCCATGCCTTCCCCATATTATGATGTCTCCAGTTTCACAAATTCTTCAAATTTCTGAATTTCTCATTCTGTCTCTAAGCGTTTGACTAATTATACATCTCAAAACCTTCATTTAAAACGTTGAAATTGATAAACTGGATATATTGAATGTGCAATATTAAGTCAAGACAATTGAATCTATTTCAATAATCTTGATGGTTAATATTTATTATAAATTGATAAAGAAGATGATTGATTTGAAAAATTTGTTCTGACGAAAACTTTAAAATGAGTGGAATATCGCAGAAGATTTAGTTTATAGTTAATAAAACTATAGTTTGAAAAATATATTGGGAATTTTAAACGTGAGCCATGGAAGGCATAACGCGTTTAACTGAGTAATATTAATGAGTTAAGTAACTAGAAAGAAAGAAAAACATTACTAATTCCCATTGCATCCAATTTTTTAAAGTACTGAGAAAGAATCAATTTGTTCGGATGCATCGCATTGTCCACGAGTCTTTCCATAAGTTTCTTCAGAGTCATAAAGAATATATTTTCAATAAAAAATATCGGTATTCGGCGTGTTAACACTATCGACCATCTAACGACTAGCATGTGCGAGAAGTCTGTCGCGATGCAATGAAAGTGCAGAACACAGCGGCAGAAAGATAGACGCGAGTTCCGGCTGGCTGTGGTATGACAACCGAGTCATGGGAAGTAAGCAGGTGGAATGAAACGACCGGAAAATGAAATTCTGCCAAGACGAGAAAGTATTCGTGTTGCCAAGTGAGGCGACTATTGCAAGTATGGCAGGCAACATCGAGGTAACGAAGGATGTAATAACTTCTTCATTACCAGGACTTCGTTTCAAGGTATTCCGTATGGAAGTGTTAAAAAAAATATGGATTCGTGGATTCCTACTTAAGATTTATACTGCACCGTTAAAGAGTTGAGACTACTACATGATCATAAAAAGTATGTGACATTGTACAAATGCAAATCCATTATATTTTACAAATTCCATACCCTTTTAGTACGCGATGACCCAGTCAGATATACTAAAACTGGATTGGTTCTAACCTAACCCGATTATCCAATTATATCCGATGACGCTTCATAAAAAAAAGACAACACTTATATTAATTAGTGAGCCTATTTAGGCTTTCTGAATTCCCGACATATTTATATTGTTAAAAAAAAATAATTGAGGCAAATACTTTGATAAACATATAACACATTCATATTGACAAGATATTTAATAAAGAAACTTAACAGACGTTTGTCTACTCGTATATTATATACTCGTATATTATTCCTGTCGTTTTTATAAAGTTTTGCGTCATCAATCGGCTTAAGTCCTACGGGCTGTTTATTAGTGCGGTAAAGAAGTAATCTCTCTCTTGAAAAATATTCGACAAAAAATGTAACCCAAGCTTTTTCTTGTACTGAAAAAAGTAACGTGTTTACCGCATTTTTACAATAGAAAAGTGTTGTGTATAAGAAACTTTAATCGTATTGTAATGATTATTACCATATGATTGGTGTGTTTGAATGGTCTTTAAAATCTCACCTTAATAATAAAAAAAATCTCATGAGTTGATATTTTGAATCGTATGCCCTCTTTATTATACTGCGATAAATGAACGCCACGTTGGACCAAATTAATGAATCAACAATGCAGCGTACACCTAAGTTTATTGTTTGGATGCACGCTGTTAATTATATAATTATACCTAATATATAATTATATAATTATAACTAATATATAATTATATCTAATATATAATTATATGATTATACGAGGGTCACCCAGAAAGTAAGGTTACGACATTTATGTAGGATCGAAAAATGCTTGTATTTAATTGAAATTCACAGGAGACTTTACAAATATATTAAACTATTTTTCAACGTAATCGCCGTCGAGATTGAGACATTTCTGTAGTCGGGGCACCAGCGTTTGTATGCCAGTGTCACAGACCTACGCCGCCAGCTCTTTCAGCCACTTCTTCACAGCTTCCTTGACCTGCTGATCGTTTGAAAATTGTTGGGGTGTAGTGATACACCCACGTCTCATCCCCCGTCACGATAAAGCCCAGAAAAGCTTCTCCCTCCTGTGCAAAACGATCCAAAAATTCACGCGCGGCGGTCACGCGATTTTGACGTTGCTCCGGTGTGAGCATTCTGGGCACCCATCTCGCACACAACTTCTTGTAACCAAGTTTTTCCGACACAATATTACCAAGGAGACTTCCGAGAAATGTCAGGAAATTCTTCGTGAAGGTCGTCAAGCGTCACACGGCGGTCATTTCGCACTGGTTCTTCAATTTTTTGCACAAATTAGTCAGAAATCACTGCCTTGCCTCGTCGTATCAGTACGGCCTTCTCAGAACAACCTAACCCACTTCGTAACATGTTGTCGACTTATCACATCACTACCATAAACTTCCACGAGCTTCCGATGGATATTCGCGGCGGTATTGTTCTGCAAAGTCAAAAAACTGATGACCGCGCGGGTCTCGCATGGACGAGAGTTGGCGGGAGCGTACGACGACTTTTCCATCGGAAGAATTTACTGTGACTGAACAAAATGGCCGACAAACACGCGGAACAAAACAAACTGACCGTTAGGATCCCCCCTACACGCCAGGTGCACCAACTTTGAAACAAAAAATTTCCCCCGGCCTCAGGAGCCCTTGTAACCTTAGTTTCTGGATGACCCTCGTAACTAATATATAATTATATCTAATATATAATTATATACAATAATTATAACTAATATATAATTATACCAAATATATAATTATGTAATTATAACTAATATATAATTATAACTAATATATAATTATACCAAATATATAATTATGTAATTATAACTAATATATAATTATACCTAATATATAATTATAACTAATATATAATTATACCTAATACTTATTATATAAGGTATAATATCTGGGAAATACCTCATATAATTGCTGCAGTGAAACTATATTTGGAACATCGCATAGAAAAAAACACAATTGGTAAGAAAACCGCAAAAAATTTGCCGCAAGACGAATTGCAAAGAAACCTTTATAGTTCTTTCGATAAATTGTATAGTAAGTAACACATTCGGCTTTAGGTTGAGTGTAGTGTATGTATATATAGTAGTGTTCATATATATGGTATATCATACATAAGATGGACCGAAGTTATCATGAACATCAGTAATGAGCAATCGACCAAGAAAAAGTCCAAACATCAGAGGCAATGTTGCTGTTATCAACAGTCTGGTGAATACCAGATTCTTCGTTCATTATTGGCATTCCGGTTTAAAACATTGTTATGTTACACAAATCATTCCACATGAATTTATAAAGTTGCTATTATGAGCACTCTTTAGTAAAAAAACGTTATCCATAAATTTATTAAACAACTCTATAGAAAGAAGTCAATATATTTAGTTTTACAGTAGAGCGCCGATTATTCGTGGTAATCGGGGGACACTCAAGCCCGGACAATTGAAAAGCACTGTTAATCCAAACTGAGTTAAACATTTTAAGAGTTGAAATGCTAGATAAATGTCGTCACGCAAGATGAGTACACGGACAAGCTTTCTCAATGTTTGATAGATACAACCGTTACATACCGCGGTAATTACATTGGGAAGCCCCGGATCCAGATCTACATGTTTTCGTGTCGCTGTGGACACGGAGAAACACCGCCAACTTACAAGCGTTACTCAATTGGTGTAATGTAATTCGTAGATTTTATAACAGTTAAGGTATTTGTTTTGTATTATAATTTTCATGTTAAAATTTTGGATTTATCGGGATAACTAAAAAATAAATTGTAGAGCGTCGTCTCTGTCGCCTGACAACGACTGACAAATCGCGACGGAACACGTGTATGAATGACAGAGACGACGCTCTACAAAGTCGAAGTTAGCCGATTATGGTCGACAGTTTCTTTCTTAAGCCCGATGTGTATTACTTTCCTCCGGGTATTGTACGTAGGGCTACGGTTAATCCAACTCACGATAATTGAGCTACGGATAACCGGTCGTCTACTGTATTTGAAAATGTATTTCGAAAATAAATCAGTTTACATTTCGCGTCCTTATCAGAACATTAACGTAGCTATTATTTACCGTAACATCTTGCTAGGATACAACGCAGAAGAGAAAGCATTCATAAGCCAACAGACACGTCTGTATAGTCTATGCTTGTTATGTTTTCATCAAAATATGAAAATGTTTACAGCACAATGGGCGCGTCCGTAAATAATGAATGTTTGTGTTGTGGAAACAAGCAAACCGTAACGAAAATATGCGTAAAACTAAATACGTACGTATAGTATTACGAGGGTCATCTACAAAAGTAAGGTCACGAAGCGGGTTAGGTTGTTCAGAGAAGGCCGTACTGATACTCACGACGAGGCAAGGCAGTGATTTCTGACGAACTTGTGCAACGGTAAATTCTTCCGATGGAGAGGTCGTCGCGCGCTCCCGCCACCTCCCGTCCGTGCGAGATCCGCGCGGTCATCCGTTTTTTGACTTTGCAGAACAATACCGCCGCGAATATTCATCGGAAGCTCGTGGAAGTCTATGGTAGTGATGTGATGAGTCGACATGTCTCGAAGTGGGTTAGGTTATTCAGAGAAGGCCGTACTGACACTCACGACGAGGCAAGGCAGTGATTTCTGACGAACTTGTGCAAAAAAATGAAGAACAAGTGCGAAATGATCGCCGTGTGACGCTTGACGACCTTCACGAAGAATTTCCTGACATTTCTCGAAGTCTCCTTGGTGATATTGTGTCGGAAAAACTTGGTTACAAGAAGTTGTGTGCGAGATGGGTGCCCAGAATGCTCACACCGGAGCACCGTCAAAATCGCGTGACCGCCGCGCGTGATCATTTTTGGATCGTTTTGCACAGGAGGGAGAAGCTTTTCTGGACTCTACCGTGACGGGTGATGAGACGTGGGTGTGTCACTACACCCCAACAATTTTCCAATGATCAGGAGGTCGAGGAAGCGGTGAAGAAGTGGCTGAAAGAGCTGGCGGCGGAGGTCTATGACACTGGCATACAAAAACTGGTGCCCCGACTACAGAAATGTCTCAATCTCGACGGCGATTACGTTGAAAAATAGTTTAATATATTTGTGAAGTATCCTGTGAATTTCAATTAAATACAAGCATTTTTCGATCCTACATAAATGTTGTAACCTTACTTTCTGGATGACCCTCGTATTATTATTATGTGCCTCATATCAAATCACATACCGAGGCTGTAGTTCGGGAATAGTGGTGCGGCAGGGCTGTGGTGGGGTGGAGAGACAAAAGTATTATATATTAAGTAATGGGAGAACATAACTTAGTTGAAATTTAGTAGACTATATTAACTAATGAGAGAACAGAACCTAGTTGTAATTTAGTAGAATAGATTAAGTAACGGGATAACATAACCTAGTTGTAATTCAGTAGAGTAATCCCTAGTTTTGTTTAAATTACATCACTTATATGTCCCCAAATATAGGCCAGTAAACCAATATTAAGAACCGGTGTTGAAGTACCTTAACGAATGAACACTCATTGACAATGAAGCATTTTAAGGTGTAGCTACACAATAAATGTTGGAATTTTCTCTAAATTTCTACTTATGCAGCATGTTTGTACGCCCAACTGCTATGTCCGGTTCCTATGCGGATTCGCCACTAACGAAATCTAAAAAGTTTTGTTGGCGTATGTGTAATTTATACTTAACTGCCATACACATACATACAAACATACTATCACGCCATTTCCCTATTTGAGTAGGATATATGACAGAGAGCCAAACTTTTCTATCACAACATACTTCCTTCTGATTCTCTTATTCTTTACCTGTCTTACTTCAAAATTTTCAATGATTTGGTTCAACTATACTCTTGGTTCTCCCTTGATAAGTTTTCTGCTGTTTTCTTACCAAATATGTTTTTCTAAGCATATTCGAGTATATCATATACATAAGTAGATGTGGGGGAAGTACCTAATCTAATAGCCGCAGCCACAACATTCCTATCCTTACACTCAACGTATATGCATATTTATTTTGTAATATTTTTAATCTGTCAATAATAGTGGGTTAAAGTACCGAGTTAGAGCGCCCTTGAAGATAGTTTGTTCTCTAAACGGCGCTATGTAAATTGTCCTTTTATTGCAGATTACATTAAGGTTAAATGTTAGAAATAGACGCCAAATTCACATACTGTATCTATTGTATAATATCCTTAACTGTCCCGCCACCCCGTCTTATCTCGCCGAGAATTTGCAGCGTCTTTCTAATCATGGATTAGCGCTACGCTCAAACAGAGATTGTTTATTGGCCTTTCCAGTTCACCGCTCCTCTTTCTTTACGTTGTCCTTTACTGTCCATGCAGTGAGACTCTGGAATCAGTTACAAACCAATATAAGACTCGCTCCGTCCTTGGCATGCTTTACGAAGTGACTGAAAAAAAAAACCTCTTAATTTTTAGTCAGTAAAATAACATGTTTCATTCCTGATTTTTCTTTTCTTTTCTTCTCCACCATCCCTTCCATTCCTTTTGATTGATGATATCTCACGATCATCAATCAAAAGGAAAGGAAGTCCGTCTTTGTGGGGTTCGTGGGCATGTGCTCACATACGAGTATATGTTTATGGATTTCGTGGTGATGGATAGTCATTTGAATGATTTATGCGACCACGTAACTTACTTCATTTACTTTTGTCTGGTTGGTTGGAAGAGATTGCCGCCTGGCAATAAATCCGCTAGATTGTATTTGCAATAAAAGTGTTTCATAAATAAATAAGTCAGAGAGTTGGCAAATATCTCCAAACAATCGACGGACAGAAAAAAAGCATGAATATTGCGGAGTACTATATAATACAAAAAAGTTTTCAATACACCATTTATAACAATAATCACTTTTTTTAAGAAATCGATCGTAAATTTTACAATGAAAATACAGCGAAAACACACTGATCTAAAAATATTGGAGGAAATTTAAAAAATATTAATTTTAAATTAAGATTAATGGTTTTACCGTTATTCTTAAATACTCTCAAGGGAAAAAAACCTTTCGGTTTTATTTGAGACGCAAAACAAAAATCATTGAAACAGGTTTCTTTTCGGTACTGATTGCGAAATGGATGAATGAATGTATAAAACAGGCTTCTTTGAAAAATGTAACAATACGAATTTATCACTTCCTTGTGCCATTCAAGTGGGCAATCTAATGCTATGGGGGAATGAATGGGGAGAATTCGAGAAGTGGAAAAGAAGGGGAAAAGGGTAAAATACGGTGACTTATGGTAGTACTAGAATAAAAAGTATGATTCGCATACTTTTTATTCTGGTGCTATAAGTCACTCCTAATCAACATAAATCAAAACCTAAAAACTGGTAAATTGTAAGAAATGAGGTATGTAAATACATATTAATATCTTATTCCTTGAGAGATATGCAGATTTTTTTTAAATCTGGTCATACAACTAATTGGTATTCTTCACACTTTTTTTGAACTTGGCGAGTTAATTGCCATGTGGCAATCTCTTCCAACCAACCAGAAAGATGTTTTTATAGGCCCTAAGTGTTAACCGGACTGGAATCCTATTTAAAAAAAATCTGGGTTCCAGCGGGGATCGAACCCGCAACCTCCGGATCAGCAGACAAGTGTCTTACCACCAGACTTTTAACTCTTCCTTTGTCGTTTTGGTCACTCGAGTTTGTTTTAAGTGGTAGTTTCCCTTGTTATCGGACTTACACGTATGAAAAAATTGTTCAGGTATGAATTACACTGGATAGTAATTGGATTAATTTTGATGACAGAGTGGGTTTATGGTAGGATTTTTAATTGTTTGCTATCTCATTTCCCCTATTTTTTTTAACTTTTGAATTCAGCATGCGCATAATCATTATTATGCTGTAATACTAAAAAACGTGACTGCCATGACCTAAACCTTCAGTAATCTTCTCTAGTTTTGAATTTTTGCATGGCTTCCTCAAGAGTACACCGTGTCTCAATCTTTATACTCGTATTTCACTTGAGTGGATTAATGATCGACATCTTCTGATATATACATTCCTGTTATAATTTTGTAATTTGTTTAGAAAAACACATTTTTTCCCATGTAACATTACGGCATAACCCTACCGGTTTCAAGGTTTTCACCTCATCATCAGGGAAGCACAAAGAAGTCTCGTTTATGCTTCTCTAATTGCTGAGGTGTAAATGTCGAAACTGATAAGGTTATATCGTTATGTTAAGTGGAAAAAACAGTGTTTTACTAAACAAATAACAATTTCTTTAGACTTCCACAGTTTTAACGCCTTAACTATTAATAATATACTGTTATAATTTACAAATTTTTGCTATGAATTACCTGATTTAAAATATATTTAAGCCCAACGTAACATGTCTTCGAGATATGGTGGTTTTTCGAGTTATGACGATTTTATAGAAATAGTCACAAAAGTGAAGTTGTCGCGTTTGTTGCATGTCGAGAGTATTAAATGCCTCAAATATAGTATATCTACGTCTTATAGGAAGAATATGAAAACGGTATATCTAACACACAACATGCATTTTGTTGTCTTTGTATTTTTTTGCTGTTTTATTTAAATTACATGGTCCATAAACGAAATCTCTATATCCGACTAGAGAATGATTAAGAGTGTCAGTTATCATCCGGGGAACTTCAGTAATCATGTCTTTGCGGATGCTTTAAATATATCTTAAACGTGAGAATGCTCATAAATACAATATTTCAACTTTTTCAAAAATCAATATGTCTACAAGAAAGAAACGTGGTTTATCGCAGTGCCGGGGATGAAACACGCGCTAAATTAGGATCATTTATTATCCTTACTAGCACAAGTCCAAGTAAGTAAGTACACTCGAGGATTTTGCCTAATTGCGAAACATCGAGAGCGAGAGACGCTCGCGTGTTTTAGATCGAATTCCGCACTATAATGGTTTAAGGAAGTTCAAAAACATTTTGTCAGGGCTCATTGTTCTTTTGTTATTAAACACGAATCTTAATTGATAGTCCTCGGATGTGACACTGCGCCCCAACTGAAAGGGGATAAATTAATTTTCTTAACATAAAGGGTGTATTAATGCGTGAAATAAATTTATGTGAACTTCTGAATGCAGATGATATGGTAATGCTTGCTGAAAATAAAGGCGATTTAAGAGATATGATAAGTGAGCTACATGAGAGATGTCTTTTTTATGTAGCTCACTTATCTTATGGGTTGAAACTTAATGTAGCGAAATCAAAGATTATGATTGTTGAAAGAAGTATGGTAAAAAGCGTGCGCGATGTATGGGTTAATACAGATAAACTGGAACAGGTTGATGAGTTCTGCTATCTGGGCAGTAGATATGTTAACCTGTGTTGGACGAGTTGACAGGGACATTGAAAGAATGGTAGCGACAGGAAACGAGGCAAATAGAGCACTTAATTTAATATAGAACAATCGCGTACTATCAAAAGTGACAAAAATGACAATACATAAGTGTGTTGATCCACACCTTGACGTACGAAAGTGAAATTTTGACTTGGCAGAAGAAGGATAAAAGTAAGATTAGTGTTGTAGAGAAGCGTGCACTAAAGAAAATTTGTGAAGAGTTAATGTATGATAGAAGGTAGAATGAAGACATCAGAAATTAATGCATTGATATTTTAAGTAATATGAAGAAAGCAGCTTTAAGATGGTCTGGACATGTGGAGAGAATGAATGAAGAAATAATGATTAAGCCGTATACAAGTCAGAAGTGCAAGGTGTGCGTGGAATAATATAAGATTGTTCATGACGAGATGTATAAATGTGGAGGAGGCGAAAGTTATGTACCTGGATAGAAAAGTTTGGAGATTTATTATTTCAGCCTACCCCGCAAGGGACACTGCGTGATATGTATGTTGACATAGTAAAAATGGGCATAAGGGTGAAAATGACTGATAAAATTAATACATTTAATCTTTCGATAAATATTCGTTAATAATTTTGGATGAGATTAAATCTTATATTGAACAGAATGATAGGATTTCAAGCGTGTTAGTTTTGATTAAGGGATACAGCGAATGATATAGAAATCAAATTGGCGATTATTAGATTTACGAATTGGGAAAGGGGAAAAGCGATAATGAACGCATTCAAAGCTAGTCAGGCAGCTATTATTATGAAGAGTGACGCAGTATGTATTTCAAATATCATGTACAATAAATACATTAAAAATGATCATTTAATTCATTACATTTCAGATATGTTATATTCAAACACTTTATTACCTACATTTAATATATAAGTAGGAGAAAAAGTAGATCATCTATGCTCCGGAGTGATCACGAGTCTGCCTTTGCCACACACCTTGCGGACAGCAGAATGTCGGGAGGACTGGAGAAGAATGTGCACAACATAAAGCAGTTTCAGTGTGGGTCACCTTCCTCATCATTGAAGTCGCGATGCAGAAGAAGATATAAGCACCCGTAGAAAATAATCAATTAAAATGTTCTCATGAATAAGAAAAACACACACCAATTATTCCATTCTTCATCGAAAATTATGAAAACGCAACATCCAAAGCTGTGGAAACTGCTAAGGCAAACAATACTTGAAACGGATCTCGGGATCACACAATGAGCCACATCCATGGAAACATCATTTGTACTGGTGCTTGTGCTTAGTGTACCATTTTTCTTCTTATTTCTTCCATGACTCATCATGAACTTTCCTTTCCTATTGGATCCCAGCCCACAAGTTACAATCTCTCTTGCAGACATGTTTTAATGTAAACTGGAACTTGGAGCACCATTTGTTTCCATCTTTCCCGGTCGTGGGCCATGTTGAATGCAGCGTTTAAATATTCTACTAATTCCTTAATTTGGTCCGTCCATCTTGCAGGAAACCTTTCTCTTGCTCATTCTCCTTTATGTCGACCCGTGACCCCCAACTTCTCAAGAATTTCGCATTCGTCCTTTTTGGCAACAAGTACCAAGTATGTTAGGATCCTTTTCTTGTATGTTGTCGAAATTCAATCAAGTTTTAAACCTTGAATTAGCAACATTATATACACACTAACGTCAAAAGATAAATGCAACTACGCGATATCGTATATTTATGTCTTCACATAATATATTTGCAGAAAATGTCAAGTCAGTATATTATACTCCTCCTCAAACCTAGTTGTCTTACATAATTCACTAAAACGGTAGTGAAAAAAATGACCTTTTCAGTAGACTTAACTCGTGGCACTAATGGACTTAATAGCTTTTGAAATATATGCATACAATTATGTAGCAGACTTCGCTTTGCGTGAATAATTTAAAGAAGTTTTCGTAAAAAAACTATGCGTAAAATAAGCAAGTGGATGTTTACAAGAACAGTTTTTATCTACAATACAAAAGATCGAAATATGTTATATACGGATGGATGTGAATATAATAAGAAGGATGAGCAATTTGATGCAATACATCAAGTGCTCAAACATTAAGAGAAGGATGCATCATAATATAAATAGGCCAAAATCCGTACGATGGTTGTCGTCAAAGAAAGAATACGAGAATTGAATTTTGAATACAAGAGAGCGAGAGAGGAATACTTGGATTCTCTCCGAAAGTAATTCGAAATTTGAATATCGGTGGGTCCGTGATACTGAACGAATTTTAAATACCTAGCTAACAATTTTTGAACCGGTGTAAAAGGGGACGATGTATAAATGATATATATGTACGAGTGTATACTCGTATAAACAAATTTTACATTTATGAATATATATTTTCATAAACGTAGAATTTGTTTTACTTCCGTGAATATTTCACGGGTTGCAACTAGTATCATATAAAAGTGTCAGATGAAAATGTACCGAATAAAAACAACTAGAGATATTTAGTACATGAATAACATTGAAAGGCAAAAGAAAGTGACTGCCGTCAAAGAAGGAATGCTTCAAAGATTCAACGGATGCTTCAATGATATTTAAATAATGTTGTTCAAATCGTATAGTTCCTCCATTTATAGATCAGAAATGTGGTCCTATTATACAATGACCCAATGCACGAAGATGCTTCTTCTTCTTCTTATTTGTTATGGTCCTGCATCATTGTTTGCCTCTTGCGACGTCGACTGCCAGCTGTTTTCCATCTTTTGGGAGGTCATCCTGGAGGTCTGCTTGCTTGGAGGATACTGTCCCTAGCCATTCTTACGGCTCTTGGTTCCGCCATTCTGAATACATGTTCGTTCCAGAACCTTCTTTTCTGTCGTCCCCATCTGACAATATCAACTTCGCACATCCTACGGATTCCTGTGTTTCGTACTCTATCACGAAGGGTTTTGACAGCGATACTCCAGAGTACCTTCATTTCGCTGGTTCGAAGGAGATTTTTGGTTCTGACAGTGTCGGCCCTGGACTCTAACATATGCTGTATGTAATTATGGGGCGGACACAGATCTTGTATATCCTCACCTTGCTTTGGATGTTCATATACTTGTTTTTCCAGATAGTGTTATTTAAACATCCGAAAATAGCTGTGGCCTTTTGTGATTGTTCAAGCACTTCGCCATAGAGGTCATTATTGCACATTATGCTAGCACCCAAGTATTTAAATTTTGTTACTTGTTCAATTGGTGTGTCGTTGATCGCCACACTGCATCCAACATGCTCTCTGGCTAGTCATGCATTTAGTCTTGCTGATGGAGATGCGAGTTGGATAAAATAACGCTTACCGTCAGATTTCTATAAATACTCTGTAGTGCGAGCGAGATATTTGTTGAACATAGAATACATCGATTTGAAGCCTTGATGACATATTGCATCATTGGATTTTGGTCTCGTATTACTGTATTCGAAAACATAGTTATTAAAACTTGTCTCGTCACCAATCTTAAGATATTAGTGTAAAAAACTACTACTTTCCACATAAATGGGATAACATTTGAGGGAACTAATATTGTAATAATATTGTAAGGGAAGATGCAGACTCAGCAGAGACACATGACACGCATGGCAACTCATGAAATGTTCACCATGCTTAGAGTTAAAACCTCTTTTGCCCAAAGGCAATATGCTTATTTGGCTCCCATGACGTACAATGGCGTGCCGAATTCAATAAAGATAAAGGAAGGAAAACCATTTAGACAGTCGATCGGAGCGTGGTTGTTATTGCGACAGGATTTTGAGTACTTAGGCTTTCAGGATGAATGACGTGTGGAAAAGATTTGTGTGGGCTCTTGAGTGTGGGTTTCTTCTTGTTGTTTTGATTTTTGTTGTTTTGTATTTGTGTTTCTGTATATTTTTGTGTTAATTTTTATTCTTATGATTGTGTGCGGTATATTATAGGATGAATATTTTTGTTTCATTTTGAGTTAATTTTTGGTTTTATTTTTGTTTTTATTCTTATGATTGTGTGCGGTATATTATAGGATGAACAAGTTTGGCATTTCTGGAGTGATGATGTCTGAAGAGTTTGATTCCGCATGATGTTTCCAGTTGTAATTGTGTGTCCCTGTTTGTCAGGTTGATGAGAACGTGCAACGGGGTTTGGTTTTTGTGTAATCAAAAATCGGAAAGAAGTATCGATTTATTTTTTCATACTAAATATCTTCAGTGAGATACAGGCAAAAACCTAGTTTACTGGGGATACGACAAATGAAAGGCGACAAACCCAGATACATTCAAATAATGTGTGTCTAAATTAAATTACCTGTTGTTTTTTCGCAAATGATGTATATTTCTTGTCATGTGTAATAATAAATAAAAATAAATAAAATAAATAACTCGTAGGTATTTGTAATTTGCCGTTAATTAAAAAAAATTTTATATATGATTTTTTTGTACATATACTCGTATATTATGATCAATATTGTTTTTAAGATATTATTTTCCATATCCTTTGTGAAATCATGGTTCGTGTTACATTGCATTATTCTGCGCAATGGTTAGGATAAAATGATTATATTTATATTCTTATTTCCATCAAAAATTTTATGCAGAAAATTATTTAAAAATACATTCTTTTAAAACGCTGTTAACACATTTATACCGTTTAATATATCAAGCATGTAAATATGAAACCGGATTTTTTTTATAGAAAATACACATTTATGGTATGAAAATAGTAAAAAATATTTTATTCAAAGTATTGCCCATCGCTAGCTATACATTTTCCCCATCTCTCTGGCAATTTCTGGGTGCCACGCCAAAAAAACTGTTGCTTTTTTGAGGCAAACCAATCATCGAGCCATTTTCGTAAGAAGTGAAGCGCTGCTCAGCAAGTGCGTGTCCCATCGAGCCAAGTCTGGAGACGGCTTCTCGTGTCACATTTAATTGATCCGCGAGTTGTTGTTGCGTTTAAGCGTCATCCTCGTCCAACAAAGCTTGCAATTCAGCGTATTCAAACTTTCTCGGTGGTCTTTCACATTCTTCGTTTCTCCCGTCAAAATCGCCACTTTTGAATTTTTAAAACCACTCAAAGCACTGTGATTTACCAAGAGCACGCTCACCGTAAACTTGGACAAGCATTCGATGCGATTCTGCAGCAGCAGTTTTCTTCAAATGGTAACAGAAAATCAATGCTGTCCGCAAATCCTAGTTTTCAGGCACAAAAAATAGACATGTTCAGCGCTATGAAAACATATGTAGTTGTATTAAACTTGTATTGTTGTGAGTTAAAAGTCTTTGACAAATGTAAACACAATAAAAAGGCGCCAATTACGCGGTTTGAAAGTCACTATATTGACAACTAGAGCCATCTATGAGCCAATTCCGGTTTCATATTTACAGACCTGATATTTTTCTAGGACCAAAGAAGAGAAAATAGAGAAAAAACGCTATTTTATATCAGTGTTGAAATAGCGCCAAATAGAAATGATTACAACAATAACTAAAATCAAGATAGCATAAACTGCAACAATCCTCAACAATAACAATGAATGTGTGAATTGGAGAACAATGAGAACAATTCCAGAAATATTCTCTAATGATTTTGTTAAAAAAAGACAACTCAAATAGACGCGACTCTGCATAATAACATTGTATTATAAGAATTTGATCTTCTGGGAAAAATATAATGTATTATTTATCTGCAAATGTGCCAGAACGCCTAAACAAATATAGCTCGCGACAAAAGAGTCGTGATTGCCGTTTATCAAATCAGACATTTTATGAGCCGGTTCTATTTTATTCGAATTCGTGACACTTTGGAGATTTATTATCAGCGTGTTAAGTATTAGCTAATATTAATCTTTAGTTTGGATCGATTTATACGAAAAATATTGTCTAAAGATACGTATACTAATGAGAATTAAGCTGCGTCGATAATATCGTCTAAATATACATATACTAATAGAAACGTAACTACAGAAAATTAAACTGCTTTCTATAAATATACGCTTACTAATCAAAAGGTAAAGGTAACGAATGATGAGAACTAAGCTGATTCGCTAATATTGTCTATATACGAGTATATGATATACGTATACTAATCGAAAAGTTTCAGTAATGGATGATGAGAATTAAGATACAGCGCTAATATTGTTTAAATATACGTATGCTTATCGAAAGGTTACGATAACGAATAATGAGAATTAAGCTACATCACTAATATTGTCTTAAGATACGTATACTAATCGAAAGGTAACGGTAACGGATGATGAGAATTAAGCTACATCGCTAATATTATCTAAACTTTAGATAGTTTACTGATAAAGCTCAGTACAACTCCTTTGGCTTTAATAAGGCTGATATTGTTTCCTTGAAGTTTCAGGAGATTTTCATTCATCTTTTCGAATATATCCGAAAGATAGGCCACATCATTTCGTGGTATACCTTATTTTTCTATATCGACAAAACGCCCACTCGAACTCCTGCAGCGCCCCCTAAATGCTAAAAATTTATAAACGCCCCGCCAGACTTCTAAAACGCTCACAAAGGGGCGCTGGCGTCCCGGTTAAGAATCACTGATCTAAAGATGCGTATACTAATCGAAAGGTTACGATAACAGATTATGAGAATTAATCCACGTCGCTAACGTTGTCTAAAAATACGCTTCCTTATCGAAAGGCAACAGTAACGGTATATGAGATTCAAGCAGCGTCGCTGATAAAATGTGCCATTCATTTAATCGTATTATACTCCTCGACATATTATAATCGATGATTCATATATGTCGAAGTCTTCGGCACCAGTGATCGAGCACTTGGGTAAATAGCTAATAACTTACAGTTAACTTTCAGTAGGCAAATAACTTACAGTTAACTTTCATATGTTGAAAATACTACCGCACGTGTACCGGCAACAACACCTGCTGTCGTCCAGTGTGTACGAGGGTTAAAAGGCGAACTTTAAACAGAATGAGACCCTTTTTTTGGGTAATATCGGGAGTCAAACCCGAAACCTTCCGGTGGAAGAGTTAGGCATTTTATCGACTAGGCCATATATCGAAAAAAAAAAACATGTGGTGTATGAAATTTATTCGTATCGCATTGACTTTTCGATATATTTGATCCAAAGTTGAAGAGCGTGACCAGGAGGCAATATTGTCTTCGGCGCCAGTAATCAAATATTCGGGTAAATAACCGCTGAATTAGGCAAGTAAATCACAGTTTGCCTTAGTACATGTTCGAAATACTGCCGCACGCGGATAGGCAACAATATTCGCATACGTCTAGCACGTACGAGTGTTGTTACCACCTCATGACGAACTCTTTTATTAGTCAGAGACTGTTTCTCCCTGTCGGGGTAGGCAGATAAGAGAAAGTGACATTCCTATCGCGACAAATATCTTTCAAAGATACACCACTGCTGGGAAGTATCATTTCTCAAGCGACCTCTGTCAAAATTCGGTTAGATCCGACGCGTATTTAACGTTTGACAGCTATCTGAATAGATCACATTGACATTTGCCTCAATGAAAAAAAACGAGTTGCGTGTCGCTATAGAACATTTTTATTTGAAGAAGTTAACAGTCGCGCAGATCAACTGCACTCCATGAGAACAACGCGCCGTCCCACAAATTACCGTCGCAATGGCAAAATTGCATTCATTGGGCTTCAAATTGGTATCTTATTCAACACACTCCATGCGACTTCTTCCCGTTTTCGAAATAAAAACAAAGTCCTCGACGAAAAAAAAACTTTCGTCTAATCAGAATGTCATGGCCGCAGTAAATGAATATATTTCAAAGTTTGACAAAACCTATTTTTTAGACGGGATAAAAAAAAGAAAGTCGCTGGACCAAGTGTGTTGAAGAGCGTGGCCAGGTGGTGTACCCCTTAAAGGAAACTATGCCGAAAAAGATTTTTTTTCAAACAAACGTATTTTATTTGCTTTTTTACCAAATTTTTCAAACTACCTTAGTACTCTTAATCGTTAGATCGCGAGACAAAACAGACATGATTGTCTGTACGAGGAAGTGACACGCACAGAATAAATATTAGTCCCGACGCTAGAGCAGTGTTCCAAGGTTGCGCATGCCGTGTCCCGTGTTGTGCTGGTTCTGGCGCACCTGCAATATTACCCGCTACACAAGATGTTGCATTCCATACAATTTATATTTTTGACAGCTTTAATTACATGAAATGTTGATTGCATAAAAATCTTAAGGTCAGCATCGACCGTGGATGAAATATTAGCGCGAGTTCTGCAAAAATGTTACTTATATTTGGGAAAGTGTATACTATGTTCTGATTAATTAGTAATCAAAGACAAAAAACATAGAAGGACTAGGTTAAGGTTGAGAGAACAGAACAAATGGCACACTTAGCACTGATTTTCTAATAATAATAATAGGGCAATTTAATTTTCAACCTTTTCGGAATTCTTGCCGTGTTGGGTTGGCTCAAATTAGGAGCTACGTTTCGAGTGTGTTGCAGCTTTCATCCTCAGAGCGATATCAAAAAAACAATTACCGGATATAGCAGTAAGCAGGCAATATATTCGGTAATGGTTTTAGGCATCACCCTGAGGAAGAAGGCTGTAACGATTTCAACCCTCATTTAAGAAAAGATAAACTAATGAAAATAGTCGTGAAAATCGTCGAATATATCCGACAAGATGATATACTTTGTACTTTGCACGACGATGCAAATATGTAAAAGTTTAAAAAAAGGTGGAATAAAAAGTTGATGTGTTATTTTTTTTATAGCGTAGTTAAAGAATCCCACGTGTAATTCGGAGACCGAAAAAAAAACCTATGGTTTATTATCACGCAGATAATCATTACTTCTGTGCACCATTGCATGTCACCATTAGGAACCGGAGGAAAACCTCGTAATTAGTATACCATACAATTGGCAAAACGACATAAATATTCATATGTTCATCACGCCTTACAAGAATATTTGACAGGGTTAGCAGAGAAGACAACACGTTATCTATAATCTTATTAGGTTGACATTATAGCCTTCCAGCCTATATAACTTTATGTTTCATTTTTGCATTTTAAAGTTTTATTACCCACAGTTTTATCAGCAACACAAGGGTTCTTCAAAGAGCCAAAGTTGATAGAGAATTGCTGACTAATACTAAAATCCGAAAGGTGTCCTACTTGAGTCATGTACTTAGAGGAACAAAGTAAAAATTACTGCACCTGATCATCCAAGGCAAAATAGAAGGCCGAAGAGGTGTTGGCAGGAGGCAAATCTCCTGGCTCCGCAATATACGTGATTGGATTGGCATAAGGGGCGTTGGAAATCTTTTTCGGGCTGCCGGGGACAAAGATATCTCAAGTGATATTCAACGTTGGGGGGACCTGGCATGATACTGAGAAGAAGAAGATTAATCACAGAACAGCGTTTAAAATTGACATAGTTTTATTGGAAAGGTAAACAATACAGTGCAAGTAATAAATAATAAGATTAATATCTGAAACTTTCACACTGTATTCATGTTATTATACAAATTTTATACCCAAGTTATCACACATAATTCCAACCTCGTTATAATCTCAACAATCACATCAAACTCATAGCATACAACTTTTCATCACATTTCAGATTCGCACAAGTTATTTATTTTTTGAATGAACACACACCGTGTTTCATTGAATGTTGTTTTTTTCTTTCATTTTTATTTTTCTAGTTGAATACGATTTTGCCAAGCCTGGCATATTCGTTTTATACGCGCCATTTAATTATTATTTTTTTAAATCTTGGTTACCAAAATCTGAATTTAGAAGTTTTCGCTCTTTACACACGTCCATATTTTTTTTAAATAACTCTTCCATGAGAATGAACACTGAAGAAATGCTAATGTAGATGGTCTGTGGGAGTTACGCTCAAAGATAAAATTAGTTCACATATATAGTAGGAGAGAAAATAAAGCTAAGTCAACTTCAAATGGTATGGGTGTATGGTGAGTAGAATTGAAAGCTGCATTATCAGGAAAGCTATGAACCTGAACTAAAAATACGTGAATGTAACAACGAAGAAGAATGCTATAAATGAACGGACTGTCCAGAGTACGAAAAGGAAGAAACTACAACTTGCCACCAAGAAGAACTATCCCAACTAGAATATAACACAAGATTAGATATAATGCAAGGAAGAGGGAGGAAAAATAACTGTTTGATGCTTCGAAAGCTGTATCATAAAATACAATGATCATCTTCTATAACATTTTTATTTTAACAAAAAAATATATGGTGAACTGAAAGAAAGCGAAGAAGATGTACGTTTTTATTTTCCAGATTTTATTTAAAAAAAAAAAACACTCAAAAATGAATTCTTAAATTCTGAAGAATTCACAATAATTTGTAAGAATATTAACATTATTTTGTACAAAATCACGAAGAGTATACGGACAAAGATATCGCATGAAAAGAGGATAAAATCAGTTGGCACGAGAGTAAATTCCAAAGCGGAGAATGAAAGAGAAAATAACCATAATATTCGCCTGCAGTTTAGAACACGAATTTACCAAGTTGCCGGTGAAGTATTCAAAGTATTCAGCCAAGTTGGGAATAACATTCACCGGGAATGGAGAGAGAATGGATGTAGAGCGAGAAGTATGAGGAGACGAGACGCCGCAGGCGGAATTATGGCTTTCAAACACACATAAAGTGGCAACTGGGAGCTCGTATCTTTGACAGAGTAGCGTCTTCACCATAAACACTATACGATGTGCATAAAACTGTCCAAACATAAGTCTCTTTTTACTTAAGAAAAAGAGATGAAACTTCAAACATAACAAAATGTAACATTTATAATTGTGAATCCAAAAAAATATATTGTAATAATCAAATTACAAAATGGCATATAATTTGAGAAGTAAATTAAAAAATCTGAGGCATAACATACTCGTATTATGGTACGAATGAGCATACTAAATATTTATGCGTAAACGTAATTCTCAATTTACTCGGTTTGCCTGATTCACAAGTTTCTAGACTTCACTCTAGTTGTTTTCAATGCATCTGCTGCTAGGCTGATATATCGCCTGTTGAGAATCATAGTGGCGAAACTACAAAAAAAATCGAGTTAAGACTTCCAAATGGCACTAAAATGACTCCTTTTTTACGTGCATAAGTGGCGAAAGTATATTTCAACTCCTCGAAGCGTCAAGGAGTTGAAATATACTTTCGCCACTTACGCACGTAAAAAATGAGTCATTTTAGTGTCATTTGGAAGACTTAACTCGAAAATGTATTTTTTGGAGTTTCGCCACTATGATTCTCAACAGGCGATATGATAGTCATAAATATTGCCATTTGGTCCGCTTCTAAAAAGTATACGATATGGTATACTGGCTTCAGTGTCGCGAACGGATTGATTTCAAACTTTGTTACTTTGTATTTAAACCCCTTAATGAGATGTCTCCATTGTATTTTTCAAATCTGTGTCTGAGGGGTGTTTCTTCGGGGAGAAGTAGAACTGTCAGGTCGATTTCTTCTTCATCTAATAAATTGATTGTTCCAAATCAATCCAATAGGGTGGGGCATTATGATAGAGCTTTTGCCGTTGCTGGTTCTGTGGCGTGGAATAGTCTACCTCTTAGTGTTAGAGATATGGGTGGCGTGCGCAGATTTAAAAAGCAGTTCTTTTTGGGAGGTTTTTCCAAATTTATGAGTGGATTCGAATCCTGATTTAGTGCGCCCTTAGTTCTAGACTGGAGAAAAACTTTGTCTCGTAACAATACTAGTACGTGCTACATATGTGCGACACATGTATGATGACGAACAGCTAGTTTTATGCCTACTCCAGTGATTGTAAACATTGCCTGATTAATGTGGCCCGAAGACAATGCTCCCTCCCGGTCATGTTCTTTAAGATGTGCACTCCGCCAATGTAGATATGTTAGGACGTATCATACAGATGAATGAAATAGTCTTAAGAAATACCGTCCGAAGATATTTACTTTTTTTGTGTTTCACCTCGAAACTAACATTTTCAACAACCCTGATGTGGTTAAATTTTCGGTGTAATGAAAGAGCGATATTTATTTATAACATAAAGGGTTATAGTATTATTATATCGAATTTGTGTTTTGAATAACAAACAAAACCAGAAAATCAATTTGTATTATGTCGATACCAAAAACGGGATCGCACGCTACTCGCCATAAATAATATTTGACCCTTTAATTCAATATACAACGGACAACCCAAGACCCCTTCTAGCTAGCCAGAAGAGTGGGGAAGGGAGAAAGTTTTATAAAGCCTTCGGGATAAGCCGAAAATCAACGCTTTCTTTGAATATTGCAAAATGGTTTATGCGCATTTGGTGTATTGTTGGATAATGCATTGGTATCAAAGTATTGATAGTAACATTAATAAAAGAACAATTTATAGAGCGCCATTTAAGTAGCAAACTCTCCACAAGGGCGCTCTTATTCAGGATTCGAACTCACCCATAAATTTTGAAAAAATCTTCCAAAAAGGATGGTCTTCAAATACTTCCTTTAGCTGCATACGCCACCCATAATTCTGACACTAGGAGGCAGACCATTCGTCACCACAGGACCAGCAACGCCAAAAGCTCTCTCATAATACCCCGCCCTGTTGGATTATCATATTTGGAACAACCAATATATTCGATAAACAAAGAAATCGACTTCAAAGTTCTACTTCTCTTTGAAGGAAAATCATTAAGACACAGATTCGAAAAAAACAATGGAGACAATATATTAAGGGGCTTAACTAAATGAGTTTTAACGTGGCCATACATGCACCGAAGATAAATGGCGCTCTGGACAACCAAGTGCGTTTATCACTGAGAAAATCATTTAAAAAAAACATGGTATCGTAAAACCGTCAAGGACATGTGTGCAATTTTGCTGAGGCTGCGGACATCTGAAGTGAACGAGCGCGCAATATCTTACATGAAAAACCGAAAGGAAAAAGCTATCTGCGCGATGAGTGTCGACCAAAAACACACTCGCAAGGACGTAGTTTTTGCCGATGTTGAAACGCAATCTAAAGGGCTTTTTTCGTTGATTTGTGACTGTGGACGAAATATGGATCAACCATACACATCAGAGTCCAAACAATGGACAACAACTGGTGAAAGTACGGCAAGGACCGTTTTTTTTCCGATTCATAAGGAATCATCACGATTTACTACTTGGAAAAGTCCAAGAGAATAACGAGAGCCTACAATGCGGCATTATTGGACCGTTTGGAAGACGAATTAAAGCGAAAACGGGAAGGATTGGCGCGCAAAAACTGCTCTTCCACCAGGGGTAACGCACCGTCCCACAAATCGACCGTCGCAATGGCAAAATTGCATGAATTGGTTCCTCATCCACCATATTCCCCGGACTGACTTGACTTCGTGCGGCTTCTTTCAATTTCCGAAATTTTACGACGATAAGAATTTTTTCTCTAATCAGGAAGCCATCATCGCAGTAAATGAGTATTTTAAGTTTGACAAAACCTATTTTTCAGACAGACAGAAATGGAAAATGTATCCCCAAATACGTATCCGTCAAAGGATGTTGAAAAATAAAATGTTTTTTTTTCTTACAAAAATGTACATTTCTTGCTTTTATACTAAACTTTTTACAGTACCTTTGTATGAATGGGATTAAGAGTTTATGAATGACTTCGAGCTTCGGGAGAGGAGGTCAAAAACATAAAATATTCTTAATAAATCTTCATATCGACAAAGAATGAACATTTTTCCTATGTGCTCAAGTTCATATGTACTATAAAAGATTGCTTGATTGTTAAATTTTAGCATACGAAATTGTATACGCGGATTCGGTCAATATTTATTTAACAAACGTTCATTTTGTGATACAAAAACGTCCAGCCATGTTCTCGTATTTCCCACCGCACGGGCCGGGCCGTAACTTGGTTACAGAGTTCTCCATGCGCGTGGGCGGGGCGGGGCAGAGCGCAGCGGAAAATTTACACCCGACTCCAACAATTAATGCCTCCTCTCGCTTCGCCCGCGGGCGCCCCTCAAACCGTGGATACTCGGACCGGAGTGAACTCGAACCGTGACGACGAAGGCGGGAGAGCTCAATATTACCATCATGAAAGCGGCAAGATAATAAAACCAATATTATTTGACCAGAAGGCTTTTATGGTATCAATAGGCGTGATAGAAAAGTGAGAAAGGAAAAGACAGAAGATGCGATATATGGGTGAGTAATGATAGATTGGAACAAGTTGACGAATTATGCAAGTTGGACAGCATTTTCTCAAATGATATAAGAGTTGAGAGGGATATCGAACCGAGGCATTTTTGTTTTTCCATTTTTGTATATAACTTTTTCCCATCTGTATAAAAAATCTTCAAGTCAGGCACTTCTTCCACAGAGATTTTTTTTTACCCTTGAGGTAATTTTGCAGGAATTGGAATAAATGCTATACGCCAGGTGTTAAGACCGGGGGAGTAGGAGAGATGTAAAATTTATTTAGTGTTATAAATGCCGTATGTGTTTTGACATTATCGTGTTGGAAAAAGACTTGCTTTTCTGTTTTGTCAATACGATCGTTTTTAAACAATGTCTGATTTAAATTGTCTAATTGTTGACAGCAGTTAAACGATTTTAAAAGTCTTCAATACACATTTAATATGCAATTCTCTTTTGGAGGTAGAAAAAGGTGTTGCTAACATTGGTGTGTAAAACGGCAATAACTTTCGCATCAATTCATTATTTAAAAACTTAGAGACAGTTCAAATTGTGGTGTAGTGGGTAGGAATATTATCAACTTATGGTAAAAACGGGCAGAACAACAGTTTAATTGTGGAAAAACCGGCAGATTTGTGCTTTTATATCTCAGTGTAGAATAATAATAACAATAAAAGAACTATTTATATAGCGCTGTTTAGAGGACGCTCCTACTCGGCACTCGGATTCACTTGTATTGGCAGACTAAAAATATTACATAATATACATAAGTTGAGTAAGGTCATGAAGGTAGTGGCTGCGGCCATTAGATTAGGTACTTCCCTGCATCTGTATATGTTTAGAAAAACATATTTGATAAGAAAACTGCAGAAAACTTCCCAAGGGAAAATGAATAATACTCGTATAGAAACAAAGGAAACCGATATTATATAGTATCGATTTATTTTTTCATGCTAAATATCCTCAGTGAGATACAGGCAAAAGCCTAGTTTACTGGGGATACGACAAATAGAAGGCGACAAACCCAGATCCATTAAAGTAATGTATGCCCAAATTATATTACCTATTGTTTTTTCGCAAATTATGTATATTTCTTGTCATGTGTAATAATAATAATAATAATAATATGTGATAGACCCTCATTCGGCTTTAGGTATATTGTACTCGTATGTGTAATGTTCATTATTCTTATTATTAGTTAATTAGGCATTCCATCCTATAAAGGGGATGATTTGTGCCAGTAAATATTTGAAGGAAATTAGGCAGTATGAGAATATGTAAGAACTACTCTGTGGCGTTAAGGCAGAAGTTGATATGTCCGTTTTACCTTAGTTTACAGGAGAAGCAATATTAACTTTGATAATCTGTCAAAATCAGTACAAATAAGCATTTTTTAAGTTTTTCAAAACGGTATATCTTTTGTTTGGATAATGACTGAAACACCAAGTTTTGCCACAGCATGCTGAGAAATATTTTCTATAAATTGGGAGAATAAACACAAAATGACAAAAAACGGACATATCAACTTCTGCCATAACGCCACAGTACTGTAGTTCTAAATATTTAAAGAGTTCAGGACAATAAAATAAGATATGTGACTAAAAATGTATGAAGAATGTATGGGACATGTTGAATGGACGGGGGACATTTACAATTAAGTAAAGGTTGTATGCGGTGCGCAGAGGACACTAGTATTCATATACCATCATAACTTTTAATAAGACTGAAGAATTATTAAAACGTGTTGACGCGAATGATCCAACTGTGGAAAGATGAATGGAAGAATGTTCGGACTGTAGTAACGTGGGCAGGGAAATGTTCCAACACTGGTAGTGTGGGGAAGGGAAATGTTCCAACTACGGAAAGGGGGCGGGACGTGGAGAGCGGAAGGGTGGATGCCCGATCTTGGGGGGCGAGCGCTCATATCCTATTCATGCGCCACGTTCTAATTAACCGAGTGCTGTTTGATGGATATTTATTATTCAAACGAAACATTGCAAGGATAACTGCGCGTAAAAAATATAAGAGCGGAGCATAATGCGGTAAATTGAATAATTCATAGTAAATTTATTTACCAGGCCCGGATGATAGCCGCTATTTATTCAAAATGTAGGTAATATCATATTTTGAAGGGCGGTGGAACAATTGAGTAATGAAATTTGGTGGAATTTCCTAAATTTTATTGAATGGGAGGCTGTTTATTTCCATTTCGTTGTGAATGTTTTTTTTTTGTAATTAAATTAAAATTTATATCTCTCAGAATTGTTGTATTATATTACACTTTCATTGTATACAGTACAATCTAGGGGACTTATTGTCATGTGGCAATCTCTTCCAACCAATAAGAAATATGTTACAGAGGCCTTGAGCGAAAACAAAACTGAAAACGTTTTAAAAAATCTGGGTTTCAGCGGAAATTGAACCCACAAACTCCGGGTTGGGAGACAAATGTTTCTTTGTATTCAAGTCCCTTAATGGAATGTCTCCATTGTATCTTTCGAATCTGTATCTGAGAGATGTTCCTTTGGATAGAAATAGAATTTAAAAGTCGATTTCTCCTTTTTTAATAAATTGGTTGTTCCAAATCGATCCAATAGGACAGGGTATTTTGATAGAGCTCTGCCGTTGCAGGTCCTGTGGCGTGGAATAATCTAACTCCTACTTTAAGAGATATGGGTAGTGTGCGCGATTGTAGGAAACACTTGAAGACAACCCGTTTTGGAATGTTGCATAAACATTTATGATATCGTATGAACACTACACACATACACTACACCTTAAGTCAAATGTGTTCTTATCACACATTGAAAGATCGACTAATGTTTCTTTGTAGTTCGTCGTCTCTTGGTAAATTTTCTGCGGTTTTTCTGAACATATGCAGAGACGGGAAAGTACTAACTTCCTATCATTACACTCAATTTATATTTATTTATTTAATACTTTTGATCTGTCAATAATAGTGGTTCGAATCCAGAGTTAGAGCGTCCTTGAGAAGTTTGCTTTCTAAACGGCGTTAAATAAATTGTCTTTATTATTATTTTGATAGGTGGGCCATGCCCCATTAAAGGAGGACCCCAGGTGGAAAAACGAGATTCTCCAATCATATCTAAGGACCTACCGCAGAAGTTCTGTAGTTCGGCCTTCATAATATTCCTGAGACATCACGCGATCTTCAAAACAACAACGAAAACACGCCAAAAGGACGAAGCAGACAACAGCTGACAGTGTAAGTTTTTGATAAAATGTACGTTTTTATTGAATCCTTGCAATTGTATAACACTTTTATAAAGTATAACCTGCCGTGTTTATTATCACGATGCGATCATTTTACTACCAAGCAGGAATATTTTCAAGAGGGCTGAAGTGAAAACCAGATTATTTTTTTTTAATAAATTCAGTTCCAACGGGAATCGAACCTGTAAACCCCGAATTGCAAGACTTGCCGATTAGGCTATGAAGGTCGTCATGCAATCGTGGAATGTTTCATGAATATAACATTTTAGATATTAATTGAAATGTATCAAAAAAAAAACTTTTATATTAGAAATTTGGGTACTCACGTCACCGAATATAGGATAGAGAAGAATAACGGGATTAAAACAGACCTGAAAAGAAAAATTTTGTTAGACACAACTTATACAAAAATGTTTAAAGAAACTGTGGTTCATCCG